>OX494432.1:15418681-16018681 GCA_950381575.1 Plusia festucae | reverse complement strand
TTAAAAAATGTATTTGGGAATCCAAATTTATAATAGGTACTTTTATATACTATTGCCTTATTATAATACAGGTACAGGAAAAAGGCTAAAAACTGTACACTTTTAATTAAATCATAAAAAAATTGACTCGCACTTGTCCCGTTTTTTCTTTATTTCCCTATTTTGATGCTCGTATTAAAAGGTGATTGAGATCATTATGGTTATAACTAATTCCCTGTGCCCGATCATCCGACATCCAGGTGACGACCGCGACGTCCCCTGCCCTTGACCGCGCGACCTGCTACTCCACATTTTGTTCTAGGAAGCTGAACCGTTTGCAGTGATTCATCAACCCGTTTTCCTACAATATCACACAATTGTGTCGATTTTTAATAATTCATGATTCTGAAAACAGTAAGGTGTCAAGGATATTTGGAATTTACCTTAGAACTTGTTGGGTCTGGACTTACTTATACAGGCCGTGTTTGATTAGCTTTTCTGAATTATTTTTGACCTAACAGGTAAAAAGACTGTATGCTACAAACTTATCTAACTCGGTAGCCAAATCTAGAAGTAATATTAGTTTACTTATATCATAATGTTGCTTAGTTATAAAACGATCGGAAATTAAGAGTTTATTTTCTCCTTATACACTTGGACGAGGACATTATTATTACCTTAAAAACACGAACATTCTACTGAAGTGAAACACTAAATTCAACAAAATCGACGCCACAGATAAGGCACTATTAAATACGGCCTGTTAGTCTAGTGGTTGGTGACCCTGACGGCTAAGCCGGAGGTCGTGGGTTCGATTCCCACCCAGGACAAATCTAAGTATGTATTTATAAATATATAAGTATGTTTAACACTTGTCTGGTTGCTATAGTACAGTAGGCTCTGCCTAGTTTAGGATGAGACAGCCATATGTGGGTAAATAAAATAAAACAAATACATGAATATAAAAACGGATACATAGAGTTTTCTAGGTACGCGTGTTTAAATATTGAAAGTACTACTCCGAAAGAGTGTAAAAAAACTAAAATCTGACGACTTTATTTGTAGGTTTTCATTTTTAAATGTATTTCAACGAACCAGCAATTTGTTTGGAATAGCTCATAGAGTTTATTCTATCTACGCCATAACTACGTGACGCGTTTACTCTGGCGCGAATTAATCTGAACTAGAAATAAATATTTTTTAAAAATGATATATTTACTTGTAGGTAGAATAATATTTGCATTCAGAATAGGGTGAAATATTCCAGTTCCATAATCAAACAAAACTAAAGCAGAAACTAGGTATCTACTGTACCATAACGAGATGCGCCGCTCTTACTATGGCGGAGATACAATTATAATAGACAAAAGGACATGGAAAGATGGATATTTTTATGAGGTCAGCCTCAGCACTGGCTTTGACCAATAGTGGTTCCATTAGTGCGCACCACCCTGAAGGTCGGACCTGCAGGTGGCCAGGAGGGCACCCTGTCACTCAAACAGCTGACAGGCCGCGGAGGATGCGGACGCGAAGTCCCACTCGTCCGTTCGTGTAAGGAGTGAGGGTGGGCACTATACACCCACCGCTCTGGAAGGGGTCTAAGCCTGCGGGTGCTGCGTAGAGCTTGCGTAAGCGATCCCGCGGCTTCAGGAAAGGCCAGGACGGGACTGGGGTGTTTTTGTTCGGTGCAAGTCCGACATATCCCTACGCTGTGTCCTCACTCCTCAGCGTGGATCGAAGTCATTATCACCCCGTAAAAAAAAAGCTTTGAATGCTGCACCGGACTTATGGTGACACCTTAAGGGCCGCCAGCCAGAGCTACAGAAAAACTAACTAAATTAGCAACGTTCACTAAAGGCACCCTCCGTTAGATTCGGACCTCGACATAGTGGGTTGCTAACAATCTTAATAAGGCAAACAGCAAGAGAGGACTGGATCATTTTTTTTTATTTTTTAGGGACTTACTTTTATGGCTCGTTTGGCCGGCTCGGGCCAGCATGATCTAGGGAGTCATGTTAGTCATTGCCACCTCTCCACCATCGCTACTTCATAGGTTCACAATACCAAATTAGACGTCAAATTTAAATAAAAAACGACGGTAGATAAAACAAGTTACATTAGTAACAATACATAACGAAAATAAGATATTAACTAAATATAAACTTTTAACAGTTTTGTCACTTTATTTCTTGCCTTAATAAAAAATCACTTCTAAGTTTGACCTCCTTTTACAGAAAAAAGGAAACTTCTATAATTCCCTACACTTGTGACTTTGGTCCCGGAGGGCGAAGCCCTAAGTGCTTGAATGTCGGCGGTTCACTAAAAAGGGTTTTTTTTGGTTAACGGTAAAAACTTGAGACTTTTTTGGTCGTTCTTATAATAACTAATGACTGTGTCGTGATGCTTTTAAAATTGAGAGTACGATATACAGCTACCTACCTACAGATTATTGTCACACATGAGTAAAATACCCTTAATGACTTATTATCTTAAAATTATTTATTCTTTGAGGTGTATCTCCAATAAAGCATATTAATAATAATACCTACTATTAGATATTTATCTACTACGTACTGAAAAGGCTGAAAGCCGCAGCAACTTCATCAGGAACGTCCTTCCTCAACTATCCGAAAGCTCACTGATAAGTACCAGACTTGACAAAACAGCTCCACCTTACCCCCCTTTGTCTCGCCGCAAGAAATCTCCCTCCAAGATATGGGCTACCTTGGCCTATCTGGAAGCCTTTAAACCGACTTCGGACTCAGACTCAGGATGGCAGAAGCACAGATAATCTGTCTAAGTGGGGATACATTGACGCATCTAACCTTAGGTGCAGATATGGTATCACTCCCCAAACAAATGGAACACCTGCTATCTTGTCCTTCGTGCCCTATCACATGCACGCTGGAAGATTGAATTAAGGCTACTGATTCCCGAAGCAAAATTCTGGACTGACACAATATGATTGTCATCGAAACGATAAGAAGAAGACTAGTTACCTACTGGATTGGATGAACAAAATTGTGCAGATTACCAAATCTAGAACTATACGCAGGTAGGTAAGCGAACACCTCCCTAGATTTTAAGAAACATTTTTATATACTACAATCTATCCTATTATCTAAGCTCATACATTTCAGGTCATGTAATAAGAGAAAATATTTTACTTTATTATTATTTTAGATTACTTGAAAGTAATGTAAGTGGACATAATATTATGCATTTCCCAATAAATGTTAGAAGTCGGCATGGTGCACGTACTCAGTTTGAGATAGATTATTAGGCCTAGGGAAAGCGGCTGCGTCCAGCGCTCGTCGCTTTCGCTTCCGCCCGCGTGGGGGCGCCACTGACCTACTGCGAACGAGATAGATCGCAATGATATCGAGTAGATTCCATGTGACAGTTTAATGTGATATTATAAGGAAGTTAAATATCTTAGATCTATTTGAAAGTAGCTAAAATACATTTAAAAAACCCTGAGTCAAATTCTTCTCTTAAGTTTACATCAATGTAAAGCTTTTAAGTATCTGCGAACTTTTATTTAGGTAACTTTAATTACAAATATTCGCGAACACATGCGATAATGTGTATAAATAATTAAAAATAATTTAATAAACACGGTAGGTTTTTAACTTACTTTATCCGTTCTGATTTGATTTAGTTGTTCCTTTTAATATAACTTTATATTCCTATATAGTAAATTGAACGCAGCAAGTCTCAGAATCGATTAGATAGATTACGCATCTAAGAAATGACTAGGTAGGATATAACATCTAATCTAGCTAGCTAGGCTATAAAACTTTCTCGTTGGCCGGCTTAAACGTTTGACGAGGTAAAAGCGGCATGTCGTGAAAGGAAAATCGCCGGTACTTCCTCGAGCGGAAATCGAAAGTGGATTGTGATCGCGAGGAGAAAACTGCATAGACGGAGGTAGCAAATGCATCTAACGATGTAATCCTAATACATAGCGTAGCGACATCTATTGCTGAAATAGAGAACTACCTTCTCCTTCGTTATTGTGAAACTGCCATCTAGTAGCAAATAGTAAAACTAAAACTAGCTCTTGTTTTATTTTAGTTCTCAGTTTATCCGCTAGATGTAGCAATTAAAACTTATAATCTACTAAGTAATAAAACTCACCTTTACCTCCACCAGCGTCGTGCACCTGCGGCTTTCCGCTCGGCATCCTCTGCATCGGCGACGAGCCCCCGTAGTTCATACTCGTCGTGTTGTAGTCCGTACTCATAGGTTCCTGCTTGATGCCGCTAGGTGACGCTGACAACTTCTCAGCGAGCAGAGGGTTGGCGGATGCAATATTATATCGGCCATTGTTTATATTATTTGTTACGGCGTTGTTGATTGCACTCGTTCCGGATCTCAGAAGTTGTTGTAATCGTTGTTGGCCGTTGTTTGGCAGTGCTAATTGACTGTTTTGTTGATAGTAGCCTTGGAGTTGGCTGCTGGACGCTGGCGATGATATGTTGTTGTTTTCTTCTTGCTGAAATCATAAGAAAATTGCCTTATAATCTTGTTTAATCTCAGTTTATTGGTAAGATAGATCAACATAACTGCTACCGATAGAGCTGCACTATTTATAGGAAGATAACATTTTATTATAAGAGAAAAAACTTTAAATAATACTTCATAAAACTTTAGGCAAATCCCTTGTACGGGATTATTTTGCATTATGATTCATACAAATACAACAAAAGCTCACCTTAATTTCAATAGGGGGTACTGAAGACGCGGTAGCATTCGTTAAATCGGTGAAAAACGTCTCAAAGTTATCGAAGGCGCTCTCTCCTAATTGTTTGAGGATATCATCAGGGTCAGCTGCCTCGCCAGTGTCAGGCTCCAGCGTCAGGCCACCGACGATGTTGGTGAGCTCAGCCTGCGAGAGGTCACCGAGAGAGGTCGCCATCTGCTGTAGCTGTGCGGCCGCTTGGCCGCCCGCCGCCACTACCGCGTCCTGGAACTGACACATGCTTTTGTATATATTCATATGTATATAGCTTGTGTGTAGTGTTTAGTGTTCCATGGTACTGATGGGTTATATAGACTTTAGTTTAGGAGTGTCTTTAATATAAATAATAAATGGCCAAAGTGCGACTACTAGAAAGCTATGTGTAAAATAG
Source organism: Plusia festucae (assembly GCA_950381575.1). NCBI lineage: Eukaryota > Metazoa > Arthropoda > Insecta > Lepidoptera > Noctuidae > Plusia > Plusia festucae. Next base: position 16,013,567 of record OX494432.1, on the reverse strand, counting down.
TAAGTACATAATGTAGGAATTAATTATACCTTACTTAGAAATTATTAACCTATATTTACAGTATTTATACTTATAAATATTATTTTGAGTAATCAGATAATAATCGGAGGTTAGTTTAATGACGCGCCTTATAAAATTTTTCTTTTACATTTCTCATAATGGCATACTCCTCCAAGTACTAATTGTCGGTGTGGTGTGTATATACCGCCGACACAGAGTGTAACTTGGAGTGTGTTACCTGCAGGCAATTGGAGAGGTCGACCATCCTGCCCTCATTCTCCGCGGACCACCATTCGTCTTCAATAAATGGCATCGCCAGCGCCGGTCCCGATGGCGCATGCGTCCCCGCCACCTTTGTCACCGTTATACACTAGGTGGCGCTTTTCACACCACACTTACACACGCGAGCACTCGCGAACTATACACAAATATAAATAGTCCAAAAATGTATTTACACTAATAAATTCGTTCAAAATGTTTGGCAGCTTCTTGGACGGAACGTACATTATTCGATGTAGATTTTACGCGAATTTTAGGTACTTAGTTTCGGGGAACACATATCGGTATGTTTGTTGTTGCCGCTGGACGACAGATGACTCTGTTTCTTCGGCTAGCTTGTCTTCCTCTCAGCCAGGTTACCTCACTCCTCGCAATCCACTCCTCTTCAGCAGCAACCTGTTAAGATTACGAGCGTAGGCTTTCACGTCTCTTAAGACTATATAACTTATAGATAATTGTAAAGTAAAAAGCGTCTGGCTTGTTAGTGGCCTTGTTTTGGTTCTATAATTAATCATATATAATATTGTAAAAGCGGAGGGTATTAGTAGATATTCAAACTCCTAATTAAAGCTTATCAGCGTCAAAAGATCAAGAGTCAAGTTAACCTATGCTTATCAGGCTTATTTATCAGAAACATTTTTGCTGTTGTTTGGAGATTCAGCTAGCTAGTGTTACTACTAGCCAAAAGATGGCGCTCAACCGACGACATAGATAAAAAACAATGGTTACATTAAATTTCGGGCTAAGTGGATTTTTTTTTCTTTTTTCAGCTGGATTTAGTGTTTATAGTGTTGTAAGTGTGACGGCGGCGATGCACCGAGATCACCTGGCGACGTCCCGGTGTATGTCGAATCTGCGTCGATACAGCATAGAGGCAGCGCGGCGCTCACTCAATTGCGCACACGCTCGCGCCGCTCTGAAATCAGGAAACAATAACATAATTAGTAAAATTATCCATACGTGCCAATTTGAAAGGTAATATGTTACAGAGAGGGAAAGAGAACATAATTAAAGGAATTACAACGATTGTATTTTAGAGGCAGACGTGTTGACCTATTTTTGGTGTACATTAGATTAATAAATCATTCGTGGATCGTTGGCGCATCACGTGTAGCGAATAGTACAATAAATCTAATCTTGTGTTGTGACGTATGTGTCAGTCAACGAACTTATACTATTTTGGGCGTCGTCTAACATATACTAAATTAATTGTTAACTAACTAACGATAACGGTGATTTTCTCAACTGCTACCTAGATCATCGAGTTAATTAAACTAGGTTTAGAGTTAAGTCAATAATTTACGAAAAGATAAATAATTTTTATACAAAATTACAAAAAAATATTTCTAGATCCGTTTACTATACCTTACGTCTTATAAATTTTCTTAACTCATAATTTGGTGGTTGAATGAAATACAGCTCTATACAAAACAATTTTCAGGTCAAAAACAATCAACAAGCGAACATTGTATGTAACTTTATTTATCTTTTACACCTGTATAGGAGTCACGTAACTATTTTATCTAGAGAATTAACTGACCATAAAATGCTCGGAGCGACTAAAAAAACAAAGAAAAAAGTTATTAACGTAACAAACATAAGACGTTCTCGTAATCATATTATGCCGAGACTCACAATGCACGGAAGAGTGCGCGTACGCCGCGAAACAAAGAAATGCAGCCAATCAAAGCGCGCCGTTCGTAAAAAAGTGAACAATGCTAGCTCAGTCTTTCACTATAATTGTCGTGTGTGAAGCAAAAAGAATTACTTTTCTTTTCTAAATGCTTCCTAGTACCGCTTTCTTCGCGCGACTATTTTGTTTCCAGAATAATTAAAATCTTAACATTCATGACGTGTGCTTGAAGCCTACCTACATGTTTATAACGCGTGGCAGATGTTATCAACAATAATCTTAACAGTGGCTAGGGTCTTCTTTTCTAACTATTTACCATTTAATTCTACCCGACCGATATTATTATTGTTTTCAGTAAATAAATACATATTATTATAGTGTGCCACTACTTGTCATAAGCACCTAGGCTTATCTAAAAAGGGTTTTTTACATAGGTACCTACTGGTTATCACACAATTTGCCGACTTATAAATGTTTTTAATCAAATGTTTATTGCTCATTTGTCATTATCTTTTAGATAATTTGGTGAGTAAGGGTTATTTACTAGGAAAGTAGGAACTTAATATTTATGGACGCAAATAAGTTCAAATCAATTCATTCGCCGAAGTTAGAGATTGAAGTTGGAAAAAAGATAAATCATAGAATCTTCATGTCATTTACCTAACGTTACATTATTCATAGCTCGTCTATAAATAAGTAGTCAATTAATAGGCGACGGCCAGCAACTACGCACTGCATTGATTTAATCATAGGATTAAATTAGATGGTACAGTCATACGTTTAATGAGAAAGTTCTCTTAAATTACCAGCTGGTTGCAGTAATACTTAAACACCACCTCTTAATTAGTAAATTAGTATTTTAATTTTAAGTAAATTATGTCAACTGCAGTCGACAATATTTTACCGATTTTTATCCAATATGATTTTACAGCGCCATCTACCGTCGAATAGATAAGGAATATTTTGATGCGTAGTGTTTCGTTACATTATACCTAATGTCTTGATTTCTTAATTTAATAAGTGGCTTGTTGTACCAAATATATTTGTTTAGATTTTTGTAAAATGTCCAACGGATTTGATCATCAAATAAATTGATCGTTTTGATAGAGTCGCTAATGACCGGTTTATTTTTCTTTTTATGGTAAACTAAGTATCTGCTTACTATAAATTTTCCTGTATAAATTGCCTATTGAAAGATTTATAGACTTCAGTGAGACGCAACCTTGGATCGTTTACTTCCTATTGCATATTGCTCTGAGGACCTTGCATTGAGTTGGCGTAATTGCCGACGAGCTAACATCTTGCTAATACTTATCTTGTTTACTCAATCTAATGTTTGTTTTATGTTGTAGAATTATATTTTATCAAATAAATAACTATAGAAAATATAGTTAAAATACAACTGTATTTAACTAGGTACTTATAGGTACCTATTATTTTCTTATTTAACGAAAAAAGAACTGGTTTAAAAATCTATACTTTCATTTGTTTTCACTCTTATAATTATATACTGTGTGAGTGATAACTCGTGTTTAATTCAAGGGTTACCAGTTACTTTTTATTCGTTCTTTTGTTTATTGTATGAACTATTGCAGTTTGAGGAAGAACCTTCAACATTCTACCACGCGATCAATATGACTGCAATGTCAATAAAAAATGTTCAATTAAGTATAATAATTTACACTACGAGGTACATAATTTAATTATTGTTACCAAAACGGTTTCCGCATAGTAAGGTTATTGTAAGAGTTTAGCCAAATTAGTTTAACATGCATGGATCTTAAATTAGAATTAATTAATAAATTTTAATAAAATATCAATTCTTAAAAATAAACATAAATAAATGAAAATATATGAAAATTATAGCCCATATTTTAAAGTATACAATTTAAAGTCTCCAGTCACACGTCACGGCCTTTAAGCGAATGCATGAAACGAAACGTAAATTGGCACTGATGTCAAAAATGTCAAAATATACACGCAGTCTGTGGTATTAAGCCATTGGGCGAATCGATTTATTTGTTTTGTACGTTTGTTGTTTTGTTGTTGTAAATATTTCAGAATGACGGACAATAATTCAGATTCATCAACTTCTGAGTCAGAAGTCAGTGCTTGTAGCTCTAGTTTTAACCCCATTAAGGCCCTTTATTCGGCCAAAGCAAAGGTTCCTGTAGAATCCGCGCCTATGTACGAAAACATCACTCAATTTGAAGCGGCTCTGCAGAAATCGAATGAAGTTTTTTCTGTTGGTCAAAGTGAATTGGTGAAGCAAAAAGAAGAAACAAAAGAAAAGCAGCGACTGGAAGAAGAAAGGCTATTAGATGAAAAGAATAAGCAGAGATTCGCGCAATATGGAGGTAAGGTTTTGAGGTTATATTTTGCCGATTATGTTTATAAGAATTTCGTGTTTGAAATAGATTGACTTTACCAAATTACCAATACGTGTATTTCAACAGGTGTTTATTCCTCTTCTAATATTGATTAGTATCAATGTCATGGTAATTAAAAATATAAAAAAAAACAGAATCCTCAAAATCTAAAGTGACTTATACGGCAAATTTATTAAAAGTTATAATCACCTAAGCCATTATTATTTAGAAAATTAAATTAAAGAAATCACTTGATCCATTGACAACATAATCAATTGATAAATTTGATTTGATGAAAAACAGATCATCTTTATGTTTAGATTGTGAACAAAACAAATAGATATTAAGTTAACTTTCCAATTTACATTTCTGAGTTAGTTACTTATTTAAAAATACTTACTGTTTGCGAGTCACGAACAAACTGCCTGAAACTTTATTGTCGGTAAAAGTATAACTTTATGAAAATTAAATTGAGACTTTCATGTTTGAGCCACTGTGACATACTTTTGAGAGAATGATTTATTAGAATGACATATTATAGATGTGATAATATAGGGAATGCCTTCTGGCAATACATACGCCTATGTTCCTAACAGTGGATGAAGTATTAATAAATAATATGTTCAATAGTTTCTACAAACTAAAAGAGCTGTAGATTATACATTTATCTATATAAAAAATATTATCTATATATACAGCGTGTAACAAAAATCCTGTCCGATCCCTGAGAGTATTATTCGGTATTGTACTGCGAACACATATACGTAACTATTAAATGGATTGGAGATTATAATTTTACCCCCGTCAAAATAAATAAAAACTGATCCAAGGCAACAGCTGAACAACTGACCGCTCCTCAAAGTTCACATACTTAATACCTACAGTTTTGTGTCAAAGGAGCCGCCTATGCGAGACGGTTCATGAACTACCACATATACGCGTTTATTGGATCTGACAGGGGTTTTGTTACAAGTTGTATATATATAAAAAAATCTCTGTAAAACTTACTTACTATGATCCAAATACATAAATACATAAATAAAATCTTCATTTATAAATGAAGATTGTTATAGTTAGAGTAGAAGAATTGAAACACTAAATAGTATTATTGCAAATTACACTATTATTATAATTTTGGGGAGTTTTTATTATTATTATTTAACATAAAAAAATATGTATAAAAAAAAAATTAGTATACTTTATGATGAGAATATGAAATACATTTACTGTAATACAATAATTGTGTAATGATCTCTTACAGGCAATCATAGCCTAAATTAATAGTTGTTAATTTGATATTAGATAATTAAAAAAAAAGGAATTTAACACATAAAGCTTTAGAGAAAATTCGAAGAAAACACACATAGTTTACTGACTAATTATTTTAATTATTGTATAATTTCACATAAACGTTATTGGTTTCGTAACCTTTTATTGATTAGTACATCCTTGTGCTAATTTTAATGTAGCCTAATATCTAAGTATGCGTAACTAAGGCTATGCTGTCACATGGAACCCAGGTCGTCGATGAGGTCAGTCTAGGCCGCGCGTTCAATGCACGCGGCTCTATGTCAACTGCGGACGACGACCCCATCCCCCCTCCTACACCCGCACCCAGCCGCACTACCCCCTGGATAAGCTACGCAGCCCACCCAAGCAGTTGTAGGTCTTCCATGATCCAAGTATCAAGGTTCGATTCGTTTTGTCGACCGATCGCGGATTAAGGAATTAAGGTCGGAGTTTTTAACTGTTTGGTAATAAAATAAATATTAGTGTGTTTACATTTATAGGTTACTGCGTGTATGTCGGTTATCGCGACAAAAAATATGCTGTGTCCTTAGAATCCAAATTTATTCCATATCAAGTTTCATCAAATTCTGTCCAGGGGTTTAGCCGTGTAAGAAACATAATAGATTTACAAACAAATCGACAAACTCACTTTCAAAATATTATTGTGAATCTTATACTCTTTTATAATAACAATAAGGGTTAAGATTATTAAATTTCCAGCAGTAAATATATAAATCAACACAGTGCAAAGTAGAATTATGTCCATAATTATACCGTCGTGTTTTATTACTTGTTTGACATCTCACGCATATCCATATTAATTTATTTAAACATCATGCAACAACGATTAACAACAAACATATTGATCGAACTCAAAACGTGCAACTTTGTTCCTAAGGTTGCTAAGGACGACACTTTCAACAAAGTTTATTTTTTACCAAATTTTGTTATACATAAAAGCCTAGAATTGTCATTCAAAACTCCATTAAATTTGCGGAGACATTGTCTTTCGTAGCGAAGTAATGCTCAGGATGCAATTAATCGTCCATCAAACAAATATTTTTATCACCGTGAATGGACGCAACGTATCCAGGTCCGCATAGTGAATGACTTGCTATCAACAATGGCATCAGCTCATTTGCATAGCGCCCATGACCCGCTGCCCCGCCGCCGGCCTTGCTTACATAAACCTTTTTTTTCCACATTTGTTTTGACTTAGAACTGTGGTTTGTCGTCAGCTGATTTTTCGCCGGCGAATGATGTTGCGAATACTATAAATAGGTTTACCTTAGGAATTACTGTGGCAGATCAGAGATAGAGATGATTGCTCCCCATTATGCCACGTATTCTTAGAAATACCTTGAAGTTCTACTTGGACATTATAATACTAATTAGATCCGTAGTAATAAGAAATGTGTTTCTGAAAGTTTTTGGGATAGCTTTAAGTAGGTTATAAAGATAGCAAATGACCAAAATTATCTTTGTTCTTAGAATTTCTTTTCAAGTGCCTAAATTAGGTTTTACTTTTATCGAGGCGTACTCATTTTAAGCGTGTATTAAAATACATATCTTATTCTGTTATGTTGGTACAACGTGTCGCGATATTCACGATACAAGCACCGTTGTACGCTAATTAAGAAATTTGAAATATTTTTTACAAACAAACCTCATAGGACTCAAACACGCGATCGCGTGATATTATTACCAATTATTTTCCCGCCAAATGGACAAAAATGGCGATGGAAAGTGACAAGTATAATACACCGCCGCACCATACCATAGATTAAACGCAGCTGGCTTGTAAACTCCTTGTTCGTATACTATTATCGGCTACTTTTGTGCAATCGTTAAGCCTAATATAAGCGTAATGGTAGATTCTAGAGTGTAATTATTGCAGTCGCCATATTGTTTTGCAATACTGAAACTTGGTCTGAACAATCGTGCGCATTTACATCTATTGAGTCTATCTAAGAAAGTGCTTGTTCGAAAGCAGACTAACATGAACCTAAACGTAGCTAAGAAATCTTTTCTATGTAACTTACATGTACTAATTGCAAACAGATTTTTACTACTACAGAAACTACAGATCAGATAATTTTATGAATATCAATTTGGACTTATAACTTTAACTTTTGCGAATAATAAGGAATGAGATCTTTATACACGTGGAGCTGTGATGAATGACTTGGAGAAAGAAACTCATTTATCGAAGTGAATCGCTCGTCGTAACGATTGTCAAGAATATCTAAATAAATTGCAATGCGTTCATCTAGATGCATCGCTGCGAACGTAACATCGTTCGCTAGACTTTCGCGTGTACGATTGTTGCATAACCGCTTTCCACATGAGTGGCGTTCTCCGTCTCACTCGGCCTGGAGTCTCGGTCGTTGACATGCCATCCAGAGATTTTGCGCCTAGGGCTGTTGGCACTGGACGACACTCAATCATCATGTATTACATTGAAACTAAATCACCAAGGAACAGAGATAATAGAATTCTTGAACAATGAAATTAAGTATTGCCTGTGTCTAGACCACGTTCAATCATAATTAACTTAACACAATATGATCACTGCATTATTCTAGGATGCCTCAAAATAAACGTTGACAACATATTTACGATTAAGAACTTTTAATTTTTTTTAATGCGATGCCATGTTATTTAATTGTAATTTTCAACGTCATTGACGTTAATACTATATTGTTGAATGGCTACAGGAGACCCAATTATTAATAACGATTACCTACTTCGAACTCAAACACGCGGGTTGTTTCAAAGAACTGCGCCTTTGCGTGCTATCAATATCAACACTTTTAAATATTTTCAAAAATGCTTTTGTACGCCGTCCTTTGTATATTAATTAAACCAACCACGAAAAAGGATATAATAAATAATTATGAAGTATTTTTATGGCAACCCTGCTAGCGGCTGATGAAATGTTATCTTAAAAAGTTGTGCTACCAGTCGAAATAATAATTTTTACTTTCAATGCGAACTAATGCGATTAACAAATGTGTCATCCAAGATAACAGTTAATATATATAATAGTTCAGATTTTATGTTATGACTACTGACGCGACTCGTGACGTTACAGATTTGTTAACGTATTTTGATAGTAACAACTGAAAATTAGGTGCATGCACGGAAGTTAAAGGCTGAATGCACTTGTTGTAGTGCCTATACACATAGGTGAACTTAGGAAGGGTTACATGTTGCACCAATTATTTAATTTGACTAATATGTAATTAAAACCTAATAACTTAACTGAAGTAGACGTTGGTTTTTAGCTTCGTTGAGATAAACTAATACAAATACCTATCATGGGGGAAATCTCTCACGTTCATTGAATTTAATAATTTGTATTTCAATCAGATAAATAATGTGTATTACTAAGTTTACGAATTATAAAAGGCGATAACAATAGTTGCGTGTTCTGTTATCTATCACGCTAAACCAGCGCCTTGCGCGTGCGCAGTGAGCCCAACGCCCGGTGTTCCCACTATTACTGTCACCAAGATTGTGTCCTCTTAGTTTAGTCTTATTGACAGGATAACGAAATTCTTGATACTTACTTTTATTTATTCTCAGTTTGTAATTGACTTTCGATTAAATAGGTAGCGTTCAATAGAAACATTTGTTTAATTTGTTGTTAGCTGAATTTGTAGCTCCTAATGAGTAATGGTGTTAAACGCTTAAACTAAATCAGTACCCGTCGCCAATAAGCGGCGGAACGGAACGCAAACGGAAGTGATGCAACGGCACGCGTTTCGGCGCGCATCTGTGTAAACATGGCGTGCTTTTCTGAATGGCGCGATGGCGGGTGGCGTTTCCCGCGCTTGGCTCGCGTTCGACGACCCCGGCCGCGCGGTCAGCGCCCGGGGATAGTGGAGTGAAAGTAATTCGCGATCGGCGACCGCTCGCGAGCCATGCCGCCCTGGTACCTCCGCCGCCGCTGCTGCATACATTTGTGGATACTTTACGGGTTTTTATCTATTGTTGATGAATTGATGAGTCTGCTAATAGCTTTTGTTTTTACAATGCTTGTTTAATTCGTTTTGCTAGAAACTTTGTTACATAAGTAGGTATTGATTTGCTCATTGTTCTGAGGTTTTCAATTTCCAGATTTTTGCATCTTCGCTTTAAGTGTATGTCGCCTTAATCTTTGTTTTGGCATTTTGATAGTGTCTGGAAATCAGAAAGTTTATGATGATTTGCTGTAGGAAACACTTATTACAGCTAAGAGGTTTTCCGAAGTTTCTAATATAAATCATGAACTGGATTATTCCGTCGATTGTTCAGTCGCGTTTCGACAAATCTGTGTATCGATAGCCATCGTCTCGTTTCTAACACGATTATAATGAGAAACCCGTTTCGCGCAGCCGCTCTTGATTTCATTTAGATTGTCCATATTTAGAAACGTTTATCAACACATCGTAACAGCCATATTAAGTTATAGATAGATCTGGAAAATTGCAACACCGTTACTTAGATAAAAACTAAGATTTTTATTTATTTATGAATTAATCACGTAGTAAAGGTACCATTATGTGTCGACCATTTATATTTTACTTTTAGTGTACCCTCCTTTGCATGTGTTTATATGTTTAAGTACTTAGTAAAATTATCAAATTGAAACTGTACCTAAGCACCGATTCAAAACCGACTAAATTTAATTTCATTTCCGAATAAAATTTGATTATTTCTCCCGTTTAAAGATTTGCAGTAAAAGAGCAACATTATTAGCAAATTAACTTATATATTTTTATTATATGTTGCTAAGCTATTATAAGAGTTGCTCAGAGTGCTAGTAAAAACAAAAATGTCCTACCAGCTGTCTCAGTGAACATTACGAACAGACGGATAAACTAGCAGTATTGTGTCATTTATACATAATATTCGTGTGATCAACACACAACAGCAGCCGTTGACCAGGCCGGGGTTCCTCGGCCGCTCCGGTGCTCGGTGACGCAAGCGTACCTTGCAATATTTTAACAGGTGTCATATGTGTGTCGCCGATAACGCAGTGCGTTGACTTTTCTTTGACAGTGTTATCGTAATGCACTAGCACGCCTTTAATAGCTCTCTTACGTTGTTTTGGTTCGTAACCTTTGTACAAAATGCATTTCTTGGACTTCAAAATTTGATTGTTTTGTTGAAGATTATTCGTTCTGTAATATACATTGATAAGTTATGTACAAATACTAATAGTTACTAGAGAAGTAGACTGGTGAAAAAGCCATCTCTCCTAAACCCTTTCCCTTCATCTGAGGCCTTACCAGCGTCTGCCATTTTACCCTGACCTGCAGTATGGACAGCTAAAATGTAAAATTAGAAATGTCGTCAATTCCATCAAGTGTTGTTCTTTTCTGGGTATTTCCTTTATTGTTATTTGCTGGCAGTTACGTTACTAACATCACAAGTTTACCTTCACTCAGCATTCTTTTGTCACTCTTCCTTGAGTTGCATGCAGTGACATCAGCTCACGACATGGAATGCACATGAGTTAGAGTAAACACATTGCCCTAGGCACGGAACTTGTAAAACGTCATATATGTGCTTAACTATGTCAATTAATGAGTTATAGGGTATAAGAATAGCACAGGATCGAAGAGCTTGGAAATTAAAAGAGAGGCCATGCTCTTTTCATGCGTAATGAAAAGGGCTGTCAATAATTATTATAAACAGTAAAAATATCGGATAATGATTAAACAAACATCCACATAATCGTGCATCATCATAATTTCTTAGCTATTGTTTAAATGTTCAATATGTATCAATATTTTAAAACTTGAAGAAAATAACAACTTATTAAAAAAGGACCGCTGATTATATTAATTTTGGCGATACTATTGTATACATGCGGAGCTGACCTTAAATACTAAGTTATGAATAATTTAATCCAGTATATGCTTCATAAATATATGCATATAATTTAGTTCAAGAGAAGCATAAGGAATTTTTTACCGACGTAAAATAAAATTTTTGAAAGTCGACAAATAAATAAATAAAATGAAATATTACAGTGATAAGCATGAAAATTTGTCAAAGGTATGAAAAAGTTAAAAATAAACAGTTAATAGCCCGTCCCTATTAGGCCGATCGTATTTTCAGATACTAAAAAATATTTTTTTGATGCGCTGCACTTCTTTTGTTTTTAGGTTTGGTGCCAACAAGGAGAGAATTTAGAACTAAAAATGTTCTCACACGAATGGAAGTCATCGAGGGGCCTTTAGGGGTATTGAAAGAATGCGTTGACAATCGGCTTAGATTAAAGGTAAGACGATTATTCGACTGATTTTATAAGGTTTAATATTTAGTAGGTTGAAAAAACTTTTCTGATCCGACCATGTCGATATGTTTGGTTTCGGAACAAATCGCTAAAAATTCTACGTCTTGGTCCAAATCTAAATCTGCATTTGAAGATAGCGAAGTCGAACTTAACTGCAGAGTCAATACCGAAAGGCATAACAGCAAATCCGTGTTTAGATGGTGTGTCATAATTCTGGGTCCTTAATGCATCCTTTGTACATAACTGGCTCGTTTCCAATGCGGAAGCGGCAGACGTGCGCTTTGATGACTGATGGCTTGCCACAGCCGAAATAGTACAAAGCCCTTTAGCGACTGGAACCTGCAAGGCATTAACTAGATGGAGCAATGTGGGAATTAACGAACGGAAGGTAGATGTTAATAGTGAGTTAACGTCTCATGATGATTTGTTTGAAACCTATTTCAAAGATCTGAATGTTAACAATAGCATCGTTATTAATTTTAAAGCTACTCGTGTTGGAAAAAAACCAGCACTTGAATAACCTTCTTGAAAACTGACAAGAAGAATATCTAGAAATTAGCAAATGCCTTTGAAAATCCCTAAACCGATTTGCCAAGTTGACGTATGATGGCGTTCACTTTCATCATGCGACTTATAAAACTTCATTGGACAATCAATTGACACATCATTTGAAATTGATTGACTGAGCAAATATTTTGGAACCAGTCTGACAGCCGAGTTAACTTTCGTCGCGTGAATTGACCTTTGCAATGCTGCTGAATCTTGTTCAAGATGTAATGTAAGATGTAATTGAAGCGGCTGTAGCCTAATGGCTAGGGCGTCGGACTAAGGATCATATGGTTTCCGGTTCGAATCCCACCCATTGCACTACCGACATGAACCCATTTGTAACACAATCATTTTGGTTTAGTACGAGGGGTTAACAAACATACTATTAATAAGCTTTTCACAAAAAAAAATGCTGCCCATAACCAACATGTAATTGTTTTTAATCGCCTTGACTTTGCTTCAGCCTTTAACAAACTTAATTAGTAATTAGTTTATTCGTTTCAACCACGTGTAGATTATACATTATTTCAACACTGCAAGGGCATCTTTTTGTTCAAGTTGTATTTGTGTATTGCGACGTATGAAACATCGAGTTGCCTTGGTACTTGAGCTCAATCAATTTGCATGTGATTTAATTAACAGGCATAGCAGAGCAATTAAAGTCATGCAATAGTGTTATATACTACTGATAGATTGTTATGATCAAACCAAGCTTAATTAAATTATAATATAATTTGGTGATTGGCCGAATGGTGACGATGCTAGTTAGTGAAACTTACGAGATGGAGAAACAATAGTATGATCAAATACGGCCTAGAGCGATGTCCCAACAGGCCACAGAAACCCGGATATCCTACTCCAAATAGGCTATCGCGTAATTTTCGAAATGAATAGCGACGAGTATGGTTTCAGTAGGGCAAGTAAACGTTTCTAGAAGTGCAGTCTGCTGAGTCATTTGTGTCTAGGAAGAGCCTTGCAGTCGTCCGTCCGGCCGGCGTCTGCGCACCGCAATTTGCAAGTTTCTATTATTGGTGCGATGCAATGCGTTGCGGCTCGTGTACAGTTTGCAAACTAATATGGAGCTTTAGAAAAAAAAAAAAAAATTTATTTATTGATACACAATTAACATTTGTTGCGTTTTGTTTTTAGTTAAATTACATAGTCAATTTAAAATAATCTATTAGTCAATTACTTCCTTCTGAGTCATAAATTGAATGAGTAAAGAAGTATCATCACGGAATTGTATAAAACAGATAAATGTTAAGTTTTAAATGAATGCAGCTAGTTATTTCTGCGTAATTATATTGATTATGACCCGTAGCTTTTGAAGGCCTTCTCAAATATATTCAGACGAGTGATGTTCAACAATTTAGTTTCCTTATAAAAAACATGCAAACAAACAAATAGTAATCATCACTTTAAACCCTTGTTACCTTACCTTGAATATTAATTACTTGATTACCTACTTAAATAAAATAAGTCTTTGTTGTGTATTTAAATGAATATAATGTCCTATGATAACGGAGAATTAAAGCTCTTTGATAGTTCCTGAAAGAAGGAAGTCGTATGGACCATATTAATTCTTAATTGTTTTTAAATATACCTACCTAACTTTGATCGGTTTGGCCGAGTGTCAAATTTGGTTGAGTTACACGCGGTATGGAGGTATGCGGTAGGTACTGCGTGGGCCCTAAGCTGAGAGTATTCATCGGCGCTCGGGCCCGAAGGCCGCTGTCGCCGATACAAACACTGTCATTACTATATGTTACGCAGCATGCGTGATGCACGTGGTGGTAGTGGTAGCAAAAAACATTACCTTACATTATAATATCAAAAATTATTCTAACTTTTAAACTATCGCGTCGCACGATTATAATAAAATTACGTCACAGGAATTAACGCAAACATACATTTACTTTATAGCAGCAGTCGAAACGTCAAGCCTCAAAAATGATTAAGTTTTCGTATGCTGCTGAAAAAGTGTTTTTTTTTAATATTTTTTCGAAGTAAGATAATTTAGGTTAAGTTATTATTTAAATTAAAACATAAATGAAAGAAAGTGTCTATTACAACACGATCAATGTATTGATCAGGCTTACTATGTGCCTTCTGGGGCATCTAAGCCTCAGTTTACAGACCTCTCGAGCCCTATTGATCGTGCGTGTACGGAAGTTACCCTTTGGGGACTACTATTAATTACTAAGTTAAATTACTTGCCTCACGAACTTGAAAGCCTTATGACATCGTAAAGGAATTAGGTATATTTATACTTCCAAATTTTGTAATTTGCTTTGAGTAATCAAGCCTTCATATCAAATATGTTCGTTTATTTTGCCTTATTTTGATGCGGCAGTAAAATTAATAATTTTCATTATTTTTGCAAAGTTCAAGGTTTGTAAAGTATAAACACGTGTATGACATCATGAAACACAAACGTTGCATTGAAAATGTTAACATTTTATTTTAACGAATTAACTTTTTGGTTGACCGTACCGACCGGCGGGACCTTGCTGTGATGTCAGTTATCTCATGGCCATTTTTCTTAACGTGTGTGCGTAGCTTGAGTGTGTGTGCTCGCATGCTTGTATGCTTGTTTGTTAGTGTGTGTGGTTAACAAGGGCTTGCTAGGACGAATCGAGCACGATACTTCCTACTAGATTTAAGATATCTGTCATTACTCGAATTCGGTGCTGCTCGCCTTGAAGGCACTCCAATACGTAATTGATTGCCTCTAGTTAGAGGCGTTACCATGAAAGGCTCGAGTACCTATATATGGAACCGCTTTTTTGTTGCAGTTTTTCTTGAGATTATTTTTGCTGATATTTATGGAACGATTGTGTCAATAGCTATTTATGTTCTGTATTATACATTAAAGTGGAAACCAAAAATGTTATAATTTATATAAAGGTCTTTTGTTAATTTACGCCGCAGAGGTCAGACCTCTATTGAGCGTTGAAGGCTAGCGTAGGGTCCAACATGATTATAATTAGAACAATCGATAAATACCCGTTTATTGTTTTATAATTTGATCAGGGATCCTCGTTCATGGCTGTAGCGAACAGGAAGATATATTTGTTTATTTTTTTCCCTGAAACTAACTGATCTATGTAATTAAATAATTTGTTGATTGACACTGGAATTATCATAAGTGTTTGTGCAATCTTTGTGACAGTAATTAGACATAATAAGGATTCTAGAATGTTTGATAACTTTTCATGCTGAATTAAAATTGAAACTTCCAGTCATTAGATTTTGCTATCGCTTTTCTAGTCACTTGTGTTATACTGCAGTGCAAAGGCAGACTACTATATTTTATTTTTTTCCAATTTGATGTGAGTTTGAGATATAATATGCAACCCGCAAAATGACACATTGCCAAACGTTAATTTATATCGTTTTTACATTCCAAAATGGTTGAACCAATTTTAATAATGCAAAAAACGTGTATAAATGTAAGTTAATTTTATTTAATGTATACCTAACTCATTAAGTTAAAATTGATTGAAGGATAACGAGATAGTAAATGATTTCATAAACAAGCTTTATTATCAAGCCGGAAGATATTACTATAGGAATAAGTATGCTAATGAATGTACATTGCCTACAATAAATACCAGGTAATTTCTATCCTCTAAGTCAAGAAAATTATGAAAATATTAATACTTATATTTGTTTTTATTTATATTTGTTGTAAGTACTGTTTTAACTATAATAGAAACTAAAAATTATTATATTAAAACAAATAATAATTCCATTTCAATTTGTTTAACGTGTCCAATAACTCCAATAATTTCACGAATCCTTTCAGTTCTACCGAAAGCAAAAGTTATGTTTGGATATTTAAAACTAGAGCTAGCAAAATATTATCGTTATAATCAGCTAAAGACAACTCCGCAAAACAAACAAGTGACGTCATGGCATTCAAAATGTAACTTAATATAAGTTGTAGTCGGTACCTGTAGCAGTTCACCCCGAATTGTGAGTAACAAGGTCGCCCACTGTCGAAGTGTCGAGGAAAAAAATACTTCCGTGCTCGCTGCAACTTGTACCAGTATTACTACCAACATTCCAAACTATAGCAACACTAAACTCGTGTTTCTACTAACATACAAAGCTATGGTAACACTTAGTAAAATTTGTGACGGTAGTTCTCAAAAATTTCCGCTCAAACCGTTCCGTTTCAGGCTAAGCAACTAACGTCAGATCAAGAATATTATTCGTAGGGACTATAGTTGTTATCGTTTTTTAAGGGCACATGCGCAGTAGGTATGTTATGTAAGTTGATAACCGACTTATATGTAGTGTTCTGGAAATAACAAGTCTGATTAGGTTGATAGTGCTCTGTGACCAAACCGTTGTTTATATTATTGTTTTTAAAAAGTTATTTTTAATCTTTTTGAACGTTTTCCTCTAATTCGTTGGTTTTAAATATATTATACCAGGTATAATATACCTATATTTATTGTTATATTTTTTGCCTGTACTTATTAGGTACTCTACCTATTTCGAAATGTATATAAAGGAATATAAAAATTACTTACATCTCACTAACAGCATCCACAGAATCATACAGTTGCCGCGATCACTTGGGTCGCGCCATATCTGAAAATAAAAATACATTCAATTAAAAACAAAACCTTAATGCGCATATTGTTAATAACATAAAACTGAATGCCCCAGTTGAAGCGTACGTTGGTAACTCGATTCATTATCACTCAATTTATCTACAAGGTTTCTCTTCAAAAAAAATCGTATACCCTAACGATAAATTTATGGTTTCAATAATCATTTAGTTTTCAAGTACGCGCCAAGCAAAGGTATGATGCATTCGGCCTCGCGGGTAAACAGACGCTAGATAGCGCTAGACAAAGACGGTGCGAGGTCATGAGCGTAGCCTTGCGCGGGTGCGCGCGCGCACGCTTCCGCCTGTCGACGGTCGAGGCACGCAACGCAGTTGAAGCGCAGTCGCCGCTCGACCGCCGACGGTGACGGAGGTGTGATTAGTTCCACACACATTCCATAATTAATGCGATTGTTCCATTAAACTGTATACCGGATTCCGTCTTCTTTATTACCTTTTATAATTATCTTGTATAATACCAAGAATTTGAAAAGATAAAACCTGATGCATATCTCAATATCAAAGCTCGTTAACTGCGTTATTAATATAAACTTCCTTGTTAGTAAAAACTATTATGAGTTTAAAACGAGCTTACAAATGTCTCATACATAGTCATAAATATGTGTGTTTCTTCTTCCCACGCACAGTCGCACATGCGTTGCAGTTGCAACTCTTATGCAGGAGACAAAGACCGATGATATTAACAGTTAATAAATGTAAAGCTGTGCCGCAACATTAGCGAGCAACGCAGGTGGGATATGATTAATAAATCTATTGTCTTTCTAAACCATTACTCTTGCTAAGAGCTATGGGAGATTGATGCTAATATTGAAATAGAGAGTCTATTTATGATGGAACTAAAGAAAGTTTATAACAAGGAATAAACTTAAAAAAACAATACAGAGATTATGCATAGACCAAAGGTCATTTTCAAATTACAGTTATTTGAAACGACCTGTGGATGCAAACGCGACCTTTTCTTGGTGATTAGTTTTCCCCGATGAGTACAACAGAAACTTCTATGTACGCATATAACTACAGATAAATAATTTCAAGTTTGTTTCCATTATTATTTTATTTTCCGCTTTAATGATATTGTACTTTGAACTTAATTTGTATTATGTTAAGAGCTTTAATATCATATATCAGTGTCTCTGAATGGTATCTTGTCATTTACACTTCGGAAAAGTTTGAATGTAGTATTATTATTTGTACCTACGATTAGAACATACGATATTATGTAAGATGATAGAATTGTCTCGTTTGTTATTTTGGTTTTCGATGGTTGATTTTCTGAAATAATCTATTATTTCTACTGATATTGTTATAAGTTGCTTGTATTAATTACAATTTAATAAGTAATGGCTCATCTGATAAAATTTTGAGCTATCTAATCTGAACGATAACGAAAGTTTTCGTCCAAGCTATCGCTGAGTCATCAGTGATTAGCACAATTTGCATCTTCACCGCGTAACACCTCTCGAGAAAGTTTACCATCACATTGTATGACTGTGAAATTTAAGAGCTGACTAACGTAAGAAAACGAATAACTTGCACTTTTACGCTTGCATTATAATTTAGAAGATTGTGCAATAACAGTTGAAGTAATAATGTTATTTAATTTTACTGTTGTACGAGGTGAGCTTGAGTTTTGCTGTCGAAAGTTTAAATTGTTTGCAATTCATTTCTGTTTAAGAATGACTCCTTTGATTTGCTAGTATAAATGGCGACGTGTAACAAGCGAAGATGATATAAATTAGAATGTTCATGACAATTTTAAAAACTCGTCGTTGGCAGTAGGATATTCTTACGTTTCTCATCAATCATTAGTTTATTCAATGACAAATAATCAATCATAGACAATGTTAGAACAAAAGTATTGTTACGCAAAACGCGTCACAATTACGTTGCAACGCGAGGTCGCGGGCGGCTGTCACGGCCGGCGCCGGCGCACGCTTCCTGCACTCCTACCGATAATATTGTTTTGATTGCGATTAAACATTTGTGGGTTAGTGTGTGTGATTCCTGATAATTATGTTATTGCTTTTTCGTTGCATAACTTATTGCAAGTGCACTTGCGCGGTGTATCAATAACTTGAGACTGCAGTGTAGCTTGGAGGACAATCAGGAAGTGCCAGTCAGCTAATATTAAGACATTTCACTACACAAAGTGTATTTAAATAAGGTATAACTTAACTTTCAAATAGTGCTACATAGTAGCCTTATTTGAAATAAATTATTTTCGATTTTGAATTATTTATCTTAGCATTTTGACAAAGAGTAGGTATTTGCTATTGACATAGGTTAAAAATCGTTATTGTCTGAATCAAATAAAAATATTAATACATATTTATACAAGAAAATCGTCGGCAAGTTCTGCTGCTAAAAACTAAAATGCCAACGTTAAAGGTCGTTATGAATAATGAAATAAAAAACTTGCTAACAAGTAAAAGAATATTGTTTTATATCCGATTAAAAATGAAATATATCGTTCTTCAACATCACTTTTATAGAACATAAACAAAATAGAGCCTTAATAGATATTGACCTCGAGAATTAGGCCTATAAGGACTTTTTGATACATTTTTCCATGGTCATAATTATGCAAGTCCGTAAATTCACTAAGATATTGGTAGGTACAATATTGTTTCTTTGTTGTATTTTTTGCCTTGTATAAATAATTTTGAGAAGATTGATGTTTTCCTAAAAACCTCGTTGTTTTCAGACAGGAACAGATCTATTACAAGGTTATAACCACAGCGTGTTTTTTGTTTTTGAGATGTAAACGTATAAATAAATATAGCGACTACATAATATTTGTCACATGCAGTGAGACCCCTGCCAAAAATACAAAGCAATGCCGATTGTTGACAGCCGATGTCTTAATAAATTGTTTGGGAAAGATTTTATATAAAACATAATATGATGAATTTGTCCGCATACTCTACAAACTTGTATATTTATTGTAATTAAAATATTCCGGAATTATTTTTCATTTTCTTTACGGATAGTAGGTAAATTAATATAAAACCAAATCAATATTGAGGTCATTTCTTTTAGATTCAGTAATAAAAATAATTGACAAGGACATCGTGTTGCGTTCTAGAAAACCTAACCTTTAGAAAAACCGGAACTGCAATAAAAACAATAGCTAATTTGAAACATTATTTGACTGAATAACTTAAAATAAAATTATGACAGAAAAAAACCAGTCTACGTTAGACGTGGAAATTAAAAAGACTAGTAGGAAAGAACGCGTTGGTTGATTGATAAAAGAATTTTAAAGTATTCAAATCTTTAGTCCAATTTTATTCCCAGACTGTTTATACTGCTTCTCGTTGACTCTCATGCCAGCTTGTGGTTACCCGCATGTATTCGTCCTCAGTACACGAATGAGACAGACACTAACTACAGCATAATACATCAAGGGTACAATTCCATCGTGTGGGAAAAACTGACTCAATGCTACCACTGCTATCCCATCCATTCAAACCATTTTCTCCGCCAAAACTTTTCACGAAATGTGTTGTCGTCTGCAGCCAGTCACACGGCAAAAGGCTGAATTTCGTTATTAATTATTGAGCGCCTGCCTATCTGATCTCCCTGCCCCATTAGCTGGGTAATACAGTATCTCTTGTTCTTAGATACAGGAAGAGTAAGTACCTAATATACTTTTTGTGGTGAGTGAGGCTCTAACCATCAAAATGAAGCACGAAGCTACAAATACGGTTGCATAACTGCACGTTTTGACAGTGCTAATGGTTCCATCATACATAACGTGACAATGTCATTTTGTATATTGCAGCAAAATATTTGCAGATGCGTCTTAGGTGCACTTGAATGTGTGCAATTTTATAGTTCTCTCATAACTTTGTAAACGAAGCAACGTAATAGTCTGAAGATTTACTAGATTATTTATCTTACACGATTAACTAAAATAACCATAATAATAACTACGTTGTTTCATCATCAGTTATAAAATTACTAGAACTTGAACGTGAACGGGAAATTTTTAACCTCCCAATAGGATAAATTAAAATTTTCCAGTTCCAAATGTAAATATGACGTGAACTTCGGAAAAATACTCCTGAGGCTATTCTTATCCAAATAAAAACAAATACACCTCGACCTTTACCCAGTGAGCTAGACCTTGAGACGTTGTTATCATAATGTTTGAGCGTTTTTATCATTCGATAAAGGGCTGGCCTTGCCAAGTGTCTAGGAAGGCCGTTTATTTGATTCCGGTATTTTTTCGCCTGGATCTTTATGCACGACTGAATTTCCGGATGAATTTTCCTTCCTCGCCCGTGGAACAATGCAGTTTTAAAGGTCGCCGGACAAATTAGTGGACGAAATTTAATAAGAAAAGAGAACAATTTAGCTCAATATTGAATATTTTATTATTCAAACTTTTGGGTCTCGATTAACTTTCTATTGACTTACTAAATCAACTTTTCCGTTTATCTCTGATTAGCCTAAGCTTCCGAAGCATTTTATTCGATTTACTTCTTAAATGTTTTCATTGCTATGTACTTGAAGTTACGTAAAAAATTGCTCGACTGTAGCTTGAACTTGAACAATTGTGGTATTCAGCATCTAATGCGAGCAAATAGAATTCAAACGCTCTTGATGAGTTTTTGCTTTTTCACGTAGAGCTGTCAAGCGTGAATAGATATAACAAAAAATCATCATCAAGTGAACTCGTCGGCTGAATGCTCAGACTGTAACAGCCATTGTTATATTTTTCTCTAAGAAGCTCTAGGAAAAAAGCACGGAAACCGCGGACTCAGACCACGCTTTTTCTAAATAAGCTTTTTGATTGTCTAAAGATCTTAGGAAGCATCTACAACAATAATTAAGATGTTTTTGGAAGAAAATAAATCCGGCTATCCAATAAAACAAACAACACTAATAGCGTTACAAATAAAGGCAGGTGACCACCGTGACGTCACTGCCCCGAATTATGCCGTACGAAACAAAAACAAGCCGTCAGGTGCCCGTGACCGTGGCGGTTGCGCTTGCGCCGAAATCGAGAGTGGCGGATCTGGAGCGTTTGCGCAACGAAACACAATCGTGTTAGCGACTTTCGCGGCAATTTGATGTATTGTGGTAGGCCTGTACATAAATAAGATGAAGATTAATGATTTTTCAAAAATCATTACATATTCGGTGTTTAGATGTCTGTAAAATCTTAGCGACGAGTGCCTAAGTCATTTGGGCGATACACCATACTAAGAAAAATGCTTAATGCAAGGTATTAAGCTAGCAATATATAATAACGCCGTGAAGTAACAGTTGTACAATTCACACATACATCAATTCCGCTGAATAATATTTGATGTTGAGCTGTTTATAGAGAAAACAATTTTAACCTTATATTACCTGATACGCGTAAGAGAATAAAAACTATTAAATCAATTTTCCTTGTACAGTTGAGTAAAATAGACGTCTCTTGTTATTAAAGTAGTTTGCTCCAAACTAGTTAATAGATTTCGGAACAAAAAACGTAATGATGTTACGTAACTGTGTCCGTTTGCGTTTAGGAAAGTGAGAGCTTTGACATTTTGAATTTGACTTTGACACTGACCTTGTTAAGGGGATATCCGCTACGCTTATCGGTCGTTGTGTTATGTAAACAAACCGATTTCGGATGCTCTGGATCGATGACACTTTTATTATTAATTTTATAAGGTGTTAAGGATTAAAAAAATTGATTCTACTGTTGCCTCATTTCTTGTTGAAGGGAAAATAGCTCGAGTACAAGAACTGTGTAATAATCGTAAACACTATTTATGACCAATAAGCAACACTTAAACTGCATTCCATAGTGGTGTGTCAAATGCATCATGCACGATCGTTGCAATTCGTAGTTGCAGAACCACTTTCGTCGCTGTCAAAATGCGACCACAAGCCAGTGGAACTCGAACGTCCACACGTCTATAAATATACAGTTTTATTATCCAGTATTACCTGAACGAGACATGCGAGTAAATACTAATCACATTATCATACCTTCACCTTAGCTACCGCGCTACGCTTCCGCGTGCGCCGCGGCAGCGTCACCGTTCACTTTCACTGCGACGCGACGTGGGGGTACTGCCTGCCTCTGCCGCAATAGATACAACTCTACTACTAAATCCACTAATGTGTACTCTATCTACCACTAGGTAAGGTGCAATTTTCAAGGTCGGAGCTTTACATTTTTTTTTAACGACCAAATGGGTGATTGACGAATTTGGTCTCAAGTGGCTGATGTGTAAAGTCTTGTTTTGTTTGTTCGCGGTTAGGGACGGCCTCGCCAAGGCCGCACGTACGTCGCACAAGTGTCGTGTTTACTTTCTCTAGCGGTCAATGGTCACAGCTTTGGGATATGGCGGAATATTGGGAGTTCATTCAAGGTCGGGCATTATTCTTAACGTTACATATTAGGAGACATATTCCATCTAGGGTCTATAACTTATAATAATGTGGGCGGCAACCTGCTTAAATGATACGTTTTGACTGCTTTACGACTTATAATTCGCAATTACAACTCAATTTATTGTTACGTAACCTATTTCTTTCAGTCTCGTATGATGATCAGTCATCACACGAGCTAAAACAAGAATTCCAGAACGTCACGCGAAGATATCGTCCATTAACTCGCTGATTTCAATTCTGATTTCACAATCGATAAAGCACGTAACATTTGAAATGCACATATTTTGCTTTTATCAGTCAAAAACTCCACTCACGGTATATAGAGCTGGCATCATATAATGGTAAACTTTTTTAGGTATTATTACATAGTTAGCCTTAAAACCTGCGACCTATATAAATGGCGAATAAATCAAGCGTCATTGAACTTTGTTAGGTGATTTCGGCCTCAGATGGGCCGCAGTCAAGGATGTGTCGTGATTATATTTAAGGTGAGGTCGAATTATATTTATGGCCAATGGTAAGGCTGGAATCGATTGAAGGTGATTGCAAAAAATCTATTAGTTTGACTCACTTTGCTAGTAACGCAAAGCGGAGGGTCTGAACGAAATTTATTTATATTTTATTTGTCGATGGCATTACAAAATGCATTTTTTTCTGCTTTATATACACGATTTGCCGATGAAATTGGTTAATTAAACATCTCTTGCTATACAACACTAAAAGTCCCGACACAATTACCGATTAGGTACCTAAGAAAACACACCTTGAACAATGTTATTGTTTATACAATTTGACTCCCAGATTGTTACATATGCATGTATTACTCAGTTACATCAATTATGTCGTTAAAATTGTTGTATTTGATATCGCAAGTCTATAATTATATTCATTGGTAATTCACTCAAGTGAATTATTGTTTATTATCAAGTACAATATAATACATTATACGTTCATTTAATAAGTGGTCAACAGAACTTGAAGTTATATTTCTATTAACGTTCATTAATCTATACATAAAGCACCGCTAGATTGTTTGAGTTGGAGTTAAGTAACCGCTAGATAGCTAGGTAAGTTATTTACACCGAATAAAGAAAGTTTATAAAAAGATTTCTTTATGAGTCTCGGTTAGGAAAATAACAACATTCAGGTTCTTAATTTTATCAAACCTATATATTATTAGTTCTTTATGAGAAGTTGTTGTTACTAGAATTTAACATAAGATGTGGCTTACTTCGGTGAGCAATTTCACATCTTCTTTTCTTCTTAAAGTAAGAGTTGTAATATATCTCTGTTGATCGTAGACTGAGGGGGATAATTGAATACGTGTATAATGAACCAGCTCATCAAACGCTTCAGCAGATCTCACATCGTTATTCATCCTTAAAATGATCATTATCATGTGGCTGGTCGACGTGAGGAGAAACGTGGCTGAACTGATGCAGCGCATACACCGTGCACTTTCACTGGCGTACTTGTATTCAAACTGCATTACTATAGGACATGATTCTGTCACACAATGTCTTAGAATTTAAGAGGGTAGTAAATAACCCGAAAATTTGCATTTAAGTCACGTCAAAGTCCCACATCGTCGAGTTCTTCAAACAAAAGAACTTTCAGTTTACACTTGACCTTATAAACCGACAAAAACTAGTCTTAATACTTGAACGACCAAGCCTATTCATAAACCATTACACAACGCAATGAGTCATAATTACTAAAATAGTATAACTAAGTACGTTAAGTAATAGATTGCCTGAAATTCGGCACATCCCTGATTGCGATCGGCCTCACATCTTCACGGCTGCAGCCTTCGAGTTACGAAACCAGAGCTTTTTCCTTCCGTTCGAGTTACAGTGGTTACTCCTACATTATTATGCCTGTTGCTCGCTCTATTGTAATAGAACGTAATGCCGAAGGAAAATGAACTGCGGTGCATTACCATAATACACTTTAAAAGCCATCAAACGTGTAATTTTTCCGTGAGTTTAGATGAGAAAACCAAGTGCGATAGCCTAAATCTTTTACGTCCACAGTAAATTGATACTTCGTTTTAACTATAATGTTCGGAGGAGACAATTTACCTTCAATAGATAAGTTCGCAAGCCAAGCGTAGATATCTACAAAAAGTTTAATGATTTGTGACTATCAAAAAAGCGATAAATGACTTAACAATATCAATAATATTTTATGAATTTCTTCTCAATATTCATATACATATTTTTGTCCTCTTCTCAGCTCTATAAATCGTCAATTTAATTCAACTATCAAAACGACGTCGCTAGCATTCCTTATAATCGGTAGGCGGCCACATCTGCCAGTAGATTCCCTACAATCGCCAGCAATATCACTTTGTTGAAAATAGACGAGTTGCGTAACGAGTGCGAAGCTGGGCAGCTCCCAGCGCCCAGCGCCCTTCGCCTTGGCGTCACCGAGCCAAATGTCTCCGGCCCTGGCTGCGAATTACGTCTCATCAATTGAAGCGGCTTCTTCCTGGGACGTCCGTTTATTTCGTTCACGATAATCAGGAAGTGCAATAACATTTGGATAGCGTTATTTCACACTTTATAGATGTTCTATTGTGGAGCCAAAGTATGTAATATTGGCGGGATACAATCAGCATCCGAAACATCAAATTCTTGTTAATACTTATACCATCAAATTTACTTGTCTTGCTTGGTAAATAAGCGTAACATAATATTCAACAACAGAATTATATCTAACAACTTTCATGTTAGTACAATACAATTGTAGTATTTTTTCTCAAACAGTGCATTTCATTTATTTAAAACGACCTGTTAAACATCTCACAATTCTATATTCTAATGACGGACCCTTGAGATATTGTCGTATTTTTCTTTATCTTATCGCTAAAAACATCTGATGAAGTAATCAACATAGTTCACCCAATAAGTGAGTAAGTGTCGTGGGTGGATTGCATCCTTCCTTCACCTATTTGGAATTGTTCCCGTGATGTGACCATTATTGTTAAATTGCACATTCCTCCTCATAGATAAATGTATCTCCTCACAAATTGCATATTCTTGTAACTCATAGTAATACCAATAAGTGAAAATTCCGGATAGATCCAGTTCCCTAACGAATCATTTTTGAGGAGCTAGGTCATGTTCATTGTCACCTTCAAGGCGTCCCTTACAATTGCGACTGGCGGCTCTCGAGCGACTATGATTACTAAATTGCATATAAACTTCCTGGAGCACTTCCACTTTACACCGACCCCATCCAAGGCTCTACATTTAACTCGGAACTATCAGAATGTTCAAGTGCCCTTTTCGTAGAGCTCTTATTGACTTTTCGCCCTTTATTTTGAGACTGAGTAAGTCCATTACTGTACCTTTGACTTATAATTAATCAGAGGTGTGAGATAAAAAAAATCAGGCTGTAAGGTCACTTAATGACATCATTAAATCACAAGGTTTTAATTTCCCTTTCACTACTACTTTAGGGATTTTAGTTGTGATTGTTGGTGTGCTTGATTTTACTTTTTAGTTTTTATTCGTTTTATATTTAGTTAGATGGCAAATATCAATATTTTTTAAGTTCCCCTGCGTAGATGGTAATTTATGATGTAATGCGTGTACGTGTATTGGTGATGTATAAAATTATGGACAGGTGCCTGCCTTGTAGGTGTATCGTGAATGCTGCGGGTGCACCTGTCCGCTGTTATCAGAGTGTTAGTCCTCAAACAATTTTGTTTGTATGCCCATTCATTAGAGTTAATGCAGAAGGGCCGATGCTATTTCCATAAATACATCTGGAATGTTAAAAAATATTATAGTAATACCGACAAAGAAATACCTGAATCTTTAAACTCTTTCTAATAATTCCTTTCTTTTGTTGTCTTTCAATTTCTTCCATGCAACGGTCTCATAAATGCTCAAAAAGGCACCGCTTCAGCAGCTCTGTATAAGGCGCTAAGGTGAGAACTGTCCGTAAGGTTGCAAGTGCTAAGTGACGTAAGCACACTTGAGCGTTCAGAGCAGTGCCCTCTGACGGTAAGAAGCCGACCTTGGTCCCAAAGCAACTTTCAACCCGGAAGCCTGCGGCGTCATTCTAGCTGTCACGTTAAAATCGCTGAATTTTATTTACATTGCCCTTATTTGGCTCAAGCTGGATATATGGGGCGTACAGACATTGTAATGGATATTTTAATGGATATTATATATTAAAGTTCGTGCCCTTTGTGTATGGGTTTGTTATTAAAATAGACCTTGTGACCTGCAGGTAACATTCCACTTACTGTGACTGTGTTATGTGAAGCGTAATGAATTGGCCAGACGTTAAAGACCAAGTAATCGTCATCGAGCGTTGATCTTAACACAGCTCCGAACAAACCTAAAACTGTTGTCAAATTGTGCTGTGATTTTTTCATTTCTAGTTTTTAAAAGCTTTAAATAAACACGTACGATCTATTTGTGTCAGAGCTCAGTAGAGTATATTTCCACCGAGTAAAAATATTTATACTTGACCATGTGGCCAGTATGAACCCTGTTCGCGTATTTTTCGAACAGTGCATACTGTCTGCCTTATATTTTACCTGGCCGGGTTCCAACATAGGTATTAGAAAGGAACGTCTGAACGTCCCAAAATTTGTCAACTCTATTATTGACCCTTACTACTTTACCATAGCATCATGGTCATCAAGATTATTGCATGAATTCATTGAATTAGTTCAATATACTTATAGTCTTTGTTCTCAAAATTTTGTGATTCTACTCACGCATTCTTCCGTCACCTTGTCATTATCAGTATATAAAAAATACCAAAAACCACAGAGAAGGAAAAATCAAAAAGTTTCCATACACAAGCGGCGGCGGGACCTTGGCGCGGTACTTACGAATTAAATCGGCCCCCGACGAGGCCACCTCGCCTTCCGCCACAACACCGAGCATGTTTGTTTGTTACTGATTGAATTATAGCACTTAAATGTGTCTATAACGCCGCCCTTGCCGCGCGGCGATTTAGCAGTTATGTGGTGATAACAGTTTGATGCTCGTAAAAATAGTCCTGGTCGAAGGTCGCAGCATTTTATACTGATGTGTGATAGTGAATGGTGTCAAGGTTACAGTTTCCTTCTGACCTCACCCGTTGTTAAGCCCGACGTGCACCTTGCCATCTATCACCTCGAGGTTCTCACACGAGCGCACGCTACAAAGTGCCGCTCACATTTCGTAGTTTATACCAATAGTTTACCTATTCGCTTTGATGGAAAATAATAGTGAACATTCTAGATTTTTTAACTAAACATAGTACTTGATTCACATGGCGGGTGTCCAAGAAACATTAAAATAAACAAAAGGAAGACGCATTTCCCGGATCTATGTAAAATTACGCAGATGACGTCACAAATAGCCTCCTACCCATTTTGGCATTTAATTTATGTTTACATGCAAACTCAGATTTCCCTTAATCTGCAATTGTATACCGGCCTATTCGCAGTTCAGCAGTTAGTACTTACCATAGGGCTTGGTTGTATGTTGCTATGCTGGAAGGCAGGGTTCCGTGTGAACACATGGGGCAGGCAGGCACCACGCGCGGTCATACAATGTTCCGTCTGAAACAAAGAATCATTGCGTTATTCATGTCTTGCCCTTCCATCTAATTACGAGTAGGTACTTTCAGAGTCTTCCAACGGCTATTTCCTTAGAATTTCAATGAGAAGTATGAATAATTTTAAGTTTACTGAATGTGTGTTATATTAAGCGCTCAGTCAACAATTATGTTTCGGAAAATTAAGTGCTGTATAATACTTTTCGTCTACCAGTCAAAGTAAAATGTATCTACACTAATATCATAAAGAGGAAACATGTGTATTTTTGTGTGTATGTTTGTAAGGAATAAACTCAAAAACTACTGTGCTAAAGTGTGTAAAGCTACATTCATCCTGAGAAACATAGGCTATATTTTTTACAAAAAAATTAGGTACCGCGGGCGGAGTCGCGGGGAACAGTATTGAACAGGATATAGTAATTAATAAAATTAATGTTTAAAATAATGTGCATTAAAACAAATAGTTATCTAAACGTCTAAGCAGCTTTTGCTCGTCAAATCAAATCAAATCAAATCTTACATTATACAATGATGATAACCATTTAATCTTATTTAATGTAATATGTATGTATGTTATCCGTACTCTAAATTATATTATTTTGCCGACAGATTATAACTCGTAACGCGACCGGTGTGAGAGGCGCCTTGTATGGCACCCTGGTAGCGTTCGACAAGCAATGGAACATGGCGCTCAGCGATGTTCTAGAAGTTTGGAAAAGGAAAGGCCCTCGAAAAAGAAAAGTACCTCCAGGACTTGGTAAGGGACTCGAACACTATTTCAATTTTACTTGATCCTAACGTTTTAATTTATCTGAATTATCTCTTAATAGGAACACCAGTCGCCAAAGGTACAGCAGCATCAATATGTGCAGTCCCAGAAGTGACTGAAACTCCTCTTGGGAAGGGTATATGGGAGTGCACCCGATACGTTCCGCAGATAATGGTGCGCGGAGAGCACGTAGTTCTAGTCAATGTTGTGGAGCGATGATCTCTTAACGTAAATGTGATCCTAGTACTTCGTAGAGCAGTTTGATTTTTTGCACGCCCATAAACAGTAATTATATTTTTTTGTGTAAATATCTTGCTTTAATAATAAGTTTAGTTCATAAATTAGTTAAGCTATACGATAAGATTTTTATGAATTTCGATTATATGATAATCGATAGGAATTAATTCTAAACTATAATGATAGAAGAAGAGCGGTGGTGCTTGAACTGAACAAAAAACATTGTAAAAAGATATGAAATCACCTTTTATTTATTTTTTTAATGTATAGATCTACTACATACTTAATACCACGAGTATTTATATTGTAATGAGGTACGTTCATATAAATAATTTAAGAAGTGACTTATAAATAAACAAAGTTATTTTTTGCTTTAAAAAGTTTGTATACTTTAAAAAAACAATTAAATGTTCACACTGGAATTCTCATGCGTTTCCAATGTCCCAGTATTGTCAGCGTAAAAAATAAAATAAAATCCACACAATGCTTGTTTTGAGGAACGTTATTCGATTTTTAAATTATATTTCATGAGAAAGAGTCGCCATTGAAATAACGAACATAACACATAATTAGTTACTATTTTTATTTTTTTTGCGCATTTGTAATTAAAAAAGTAAGCAAAATGAACGAACGAAAGAATGTTTGTGTCTGTTTTTTTTTTTTCTATACGCTCAATTGGTTAATTTTATTTAAAAAATAATAATAAACTGGCGTATACGTATGAGGTACGGTTTAAGAAAATATGGCAACATTATGGAAAGTTCAAGAAAGCAACTGTTTTTATGCAAATACCTCGCTGACGTGCATAATTTAGAATGCAGGACCTACTATTATAACAGGACTTCACCGTTAGAATCCTGGAAAGATCCCACGCATGACTTATAGAAACATGACAATAAAGGAATCAGCGAAGCATAAAATGCATATATTAGCTGTACGACATATACATTAACAATTCCTTATGCTTCTAAATTTGCCTACAACGAAAAAGTTTGTATATTTTTTTTTTTAAAGATTACTAGCAATTTGGGTCACACACTACTAGTAATCTTGTTAACCCCTCGTGCTAAGACACTTGTGTTACGAGTGGGTTCACGTCGGTAGTGTAATGGGTGGGATTCGAACCCACAACCACATGGTCGCAAGTCCGACGCCCTAGCCATTAGCCTACCGCCGCTTTTATATTCCCAAAATGAAGTTCCTAAAGTAAGCCTTCTTTCTCAAAATTCACTCGTGTAACTAAAATTGCAACCAACGGAGAAGTGGAAAGTGCGAAGAAAGTCCTTTGCCCTGCATTTGTTCACAACAGGTTAACGGAACAATAAGGCTTTATTCTCTTAGAATAAAATTACAGGTTTCTTAAAAACACTTTCAACCTTCGATAAATAGTAAGAATTCAAATGAATAACAATAATTATGTGTACATAAATAAACCCATGTTAGCGTACCAGGACTTGCACCTGTGGGAAGGTGCAAGCGTATCTTCGCCATCGTACGGTAATTTGCGGGCAGAGCATCCCAGGTTGGTTGACACGGAAGCACACGCATTGTGCGCAACAATAGTTTCCCCATTTTCCCGCGGCCGGGGCATGGCCGGCGTGACCGCGGCAAGTACGTCGACCCCGGGACAAGGGACGCGGGACGCTTTTCGCGTGCGCACGCGCATCCTACCGAAAACTCAGGTTATGTGTTTGTTTGTTGTTTTCTTAATATTAGAATTTATGTAGGGATCACTTTTATTAAAGCTATTTTAGAATATGTGCGGAAAAATTCTTTGTAAACATACTATGAAAGGGGAAAGTAAGTAAGAAAAATGCATGAATTATATTAGCATGGAGCTATTTCATTATCATTTTCATCACTGATGCGTTCGTTGACTTTAAAACAAGAACCAGTAAGGGTAGATGTGGTTTACAACATTATAAAATTTTGTATAGAAACAACAAGGCTTTGTTCTAAAAGCTTCCGAAAGCTCCAATAAATTTCACTAACCTTCTTGTCATGTAATTTAACATTGCAAACATCAAAAATGTTTTAACTAAAATGACTAATGTCTGTAATGTGTATAATAACATTACTGGACAAAGACACACCAATTAAGCTGATATAAAATCTTAAACGATTTCATTTAAATTATATATAGGTACCCTACGACAATTTTGTTCATATTTTTAAGAGTTTCAAGTCATAGGACATTAATAATAATGTCACATTTTTTGACGTCAAGGCATACTTTGCCCACAGCTAAGAAAGGCATTTATTTTTCATAGCCCACGTCTATGCCAATAAACTGAACGTTTAACTCTATATTTAGTCTAATCGAGAGGCGAACGGGAATCGTGTACCAGCTGCTAATCCTACGCAGGTTGTCAACGTACACTCAAGACTCGTTAGGTTACAACAAATACGTGATTCTTTACTTTACTAATAATATTAGGGACTACAATTAATGTAAGGTAAATTAAGATAACTTATAGGCATGCCTCTATTGGTAAACGTTTTTAAAATCTATGCACCTTTGCCAAACAAATTGGAAAAGTCAAACCGAACGGCAAAGTCATCTTTTCCACGTCAAATTTGGAACATTCCCACACATAAGGTATCGTCACGAAAAGAATCTCGTGTGGCCAGTAATGCATCACGTCTATTTCGGTTCGTAATCGATCAGAGACAATGGCCGGCCGGGGCGACGCACCCTGGCCGCCGGCCAACGCCCGCGGAGGGTAGAAAACAATCATCATCATTGTGAAACACTTGACAGCTTGTAGCAAAACGTGGGCCATTCATTACGCGGCTGTGTACGAGAGTCTCTTGTTTTGTCTCTCTGATTGTTCGGTAACGTACTATACAATTTGTTTGTTTTTCTAATTAGCGTTTGATAATGTTGTCTTTACGTAGTACAATGTAGTGGCTAAGAATAGTGCCTTAATTGTTTGTTCCCGTATCCTGTTGGAACCCATTAGGTATCAGATCGGCAATTGATTTAATTAGTAACAAGCAGGATGCGCTCATTATCGGTATAAGAAACGTAAGGATTGCGATACTTAAATTATGAATCAAAATGCCAATGAGTTAGAATATGATTGTAAAGCTAGCTGAGTGTAGCATCGTTGTCACAAATTCACGATAATACACTCAGCTGAAGATTTGTTTAAGTATTTTGTTTCTAGGATGTACCTACTCAAACAAACACTCAAATACAGCTAACAAATACTCAAGTATAGATGGGTTACTACGTAATCCTGATAAATAAACTAGAAATCAGAATAATTGGTCCGTTCTTCTTGTATTATTCATGAATTGTCTTTTTCAACCTTCGCGTCGGCCTTACACGACAAATTAGAAATAGTACGCGGAAGTGGGCACGGTTCTCGAGCGATTTGACAACAAATTAATACGGTTTGTTTTTAAACTTGTTTATAAATAAGCGAGGACGGTTATCTAATAACAATATTTAATAATAACTGTTTGATCTTACATATATATTTTCCATTTAGCCTCGTTTATTATTAGGGTGGAATCTTTTCTGAATATTTTACGCCATTTTCAGCTCAATGCATCTTTACGCGACGTATTAACACACTTTACCTAGGTACTCTAATATTTCCAACAAAATTGAACTCTTGAAACTTTATTTGTGTTGAACCATAAACTCTAAAGTGACTATAAACAGCGTGACGACAAATCAGGATTGACTTATGTTAAAGTATTTGGTTTTAATCTTTCAGATATAAGGAATGCGGTTGTTTCACTTTCCTTGTATCTAAATCTATAACAGAAGTTACTGACGCACTATTTATCGAAGTCCTTCCATAATAGGTAGTACATGATTCTAGTGGTTGTAAACAAGATCTTCGTCCAAGCATTCGGGTAATGGACTGCAGGCGTGGGTGGTTCATCTATGTTACTCTTGTTATGAACAATTACTTGCTCGGTATATAAATTGAACAGGAGCTGAAATAATCGTGAAGACCTAGAGTTATCGCAATAAGCTCTTTTCATTATTTTGATAAGTTTTACAACTGCGGGTTTCTCGTCTTTTTTGGTCCTCGTTATGACCTCCTTTATAATTTAAGTAGGTATAACTTATTTAAAACATACCTAGGTATAAAATTCTATAATACAGTTGAGCCGGTCGGAGACAACCATCTTATAATTTATGGCAAATAGATGTCTACCTCGACGGAACGTTCAGTAGTTTTCCAATTAAACGCAATATTCATTGAAAGTGAAATCACACAACCTGTCTAAAGGTTAAGTTGGTTAATTATACAATTATGTTAACTGTTGTAAGTTTCTGTCCATAGTCTAAGAGATTATCTTCGCGAGGTGAGAGATCGAGCTGCGTTCAAATGACCATTATTATGTGGACTGTGACGTAATTGTGACGTGAGCGTGCATTAAAGCACAGACTATCTTAAAACGCATATTCCTTGTTTACTAAATGACGTTTGGCGTCTCTAATTTGCCTTTACTTGAGGCTAATTAGGTACGTAGTTAGTTGGAAAACTCCATATGAAAACAGCAGTGATTTAATTGATTTGAAAGTTAGTCTTTTCATAGGTAAGATTTCCATTTTTCATCATGGAGAGATGTACCAAGTACCCTTACCAGCTGGGTTTAAATAGGCTTAGATCAAATAGGATTCTTAAAAACAAACGAAAATGGAATCTGTTCACCATACGTATGGTTTTTGTATGGAGAGGAGGATAATGATGAAGTTGTCACGAGGCAAAACCTAAAATAGTTCGATAAAAATAAATAAATTAAATATTTTATGGAAACTCAGCCTAAAAAAAGTAAGTCATCCTAGATAAATTTATGAGTAATATTAAAAATATAGTGCAAACTTTCTCCGGAGCAGTTCCGGCGCGGTTAGGCGAGGGGTGTATAAATAGCAGCGGTTGCGCAACGCGGACGATGCACCGTGCGCCCGCGCATCGACACCGACACCACGCGATTAGGATTAGCGTTAACTGTAGTTAGTGCACTTGATCATTGGTTAAAAATGAGATAGTTGACAAAAAAATATATATGCTATTGAAAACTTCAGATTAGGACGTAGAGATTTTATTTGATACCTTCTGGGTTTAATTAGGTCGATACATATTAATTTCAATTTTTTTTCAAGATATCAATAAATTATTATAAAGCTTCTTCCAATCTATTTTAACCTAACATGTCCTGTTCTTGAGATTTTCGTTAATTTTAAACAAGACGATATTTAACATATTATAATGTTGATACAACTTGCTCCAATTTTAACAACGCATTATTTAGATGGCAAACAACAGCATATTTTTACAAGATCAAAAACAAGTATAGCGTATTATTAACGTATATAGACATGTTAAATGTATCGGCATTACTGGTAAGGCGAACGGGTCTTGAAGGCGACACTTCCGCCTTGTATACTGGCTGAGTTAAATGTATTTATTATGCATGTGTGCGCCAATGTCGACCACTATTCTTTTCCCAACCTTGGATGCTGAGTCGGCTCCATCGTGTCATGTGCAAGAAATTCGAATGTGAGATTATAAGTGCTCATACACTGATGTGAGGAAATCACTGCCTAATAGTAAAGTTATGGTGTTACAGCCAGATATTTTTTTATGTATAGATAGGCAGACATCTTGTGTGTTTAGTTTTTATATCTTGGGACAACCCACACACAGCCGTCTGATCCCAAACTAGGCAGAGCCTGTACTATGGCACTAGACAAATGATAAACATACTTATATATTTATAAATACATACTTATTATAGATAAATTACACACAGACACAGAACAAATGATCGTGCTCATCACACAAAAATTTGTCCTGAGTGGGAATCGAACTCGTCACTAACCACCAGACTAACAAGCCCGTCAAAAGTTGTTATTCAAATTTGTGTTAACGGCAATTTTATGATAACATATATTCGGGTTTTATCAAAATCTAGCTATCTGATTTGATTGCTCAAGTAACATTTAAACTCCAGTTTTGTTTTGTCTATAACAATAACAAATATTGACTTAAATTTGATGTAAAAATATAACTTTATATTAAAAAAACTTGTAAAGAAACTACTATAAAATCAAATATATTCCAGCGTTAAACTCCCGTTAACTGAGTAGCCTGACGGTGCGCGGGCGCACTCGTCGCTCTTCACTTTACTCTTTTTGTATTCGTTCTTGCAGCTAAGTTGGGATTGGCTTGACCCATTTACCGCAAATAGACGCAGCCGGGATTCAAACGCGCGCCCAAACGGCACGTGGCGAGCGGCTTATGGTATTCGCGTTTTAAAATACTTTATACTTTCTGGATGAGTCATCAAAGCATCCGTTGTAGAGATTTATATGGCCATGTTTGTTTTAACGTATTGTGGAGTCATATTTTGTCTGTAAGATAAATGTGTTCTCTACATTTTGCGTTTTTCGTTCTGCATAGTGTAAGTTTGATAATGACCTTATGATGAGAATGAATTATAATTTGAAAAGGCATCTACTAGCTTCAAAATTACTGCATTGGAATCTTTTCTTTGGAATATAAGAACATTTGGAATACTTTTCTTTCTAAATCCAGCTTCCTAGATTAAGAAATCTTTATGTAAGGTCGAGAAAAAATTGCCGAAAATAAATACCTGTATAAAGCTTATTTACAGAAGTTCAGATACACCTAAGTGAGTATTTCGATAACAAGCTATACAATTAACCTTTGTTTGTACCTTCAGTTTATTTATAAGTAATCACTGGCCTCAGTTGAGGGGGTTCTATCTCAAACTTTTGGTATTCGGGTCAATTCGGGGTATTAAGTTGTTCGAGTTGTGAGGCTTCTTGTTTAACAATATCATGGCAGGGTAAGAGATAGTATAGACGACGGCTATAGAAATTTATAATTGCAGTAAAATATTTTGTAACAAAATTTGAATTTTACATAAGGTACCAGGGATCGAGAAAAAGATCTAGTATCTCATGATCTGCAGGGAAATTCGTGTCAGTTGCACTTATAAATTGACGTTTATGCATCTATCGATCTATAGGGGAATGCCACACAAAGTCAGAGACCTTAGTATATAAATATCTTAATTAAAAAAATTAAAAATAAATAAAACAAAACATTACAGTCTATTACATTTGTATTGATTATAATTAATTTTCCAATATGAAACCTTTTATTCAAAGGTTTTCAATCAGCTAACTAGCCAACCACAATAAATCGAACCATTGTAATAGAGTCGATAAATATTTATCAAAACGTGAACATTATACTCGACACAATTAGTGAGCGGTAAAAAATTGATCACGCAAAATGCGTGCGCGCAAGTTTAGCGTCAGGGTCGGCATTAATTTATATTGTTTGCCAGTAAATATAACTGATTATAAAGTTTTTTTAATTCATGTTACGTATTGCGTGTCACATACCTATTTATTAATTATCTGTGGTCTGAGCTAAGAGCGTGTTCACCCTAATCAACCAACATTGTTTAGCTTATACCTTGTCTTGTACAAGTCTATAGAGTTTGTCTTTGAATAAATATAACAAGTTAGGGAAGTAACTGTGATCCTCTAATAAAACATTTCTCCCAATATAATTATAGTTGTTGGTCTAGTGGTTAGTGACCCTGACTGCTGAGCCGGAGGTCGTGGATTCGATTCCCATCCAGGACAAATCTTTGTGTGATGAGCACGATCATTTGTTCTGTGTCTGGGTGTAATTTATCTATAATATGTATGTATTTAGAAATATATAAGTATGTTTATCAGTTGTCTGGTTGCCATAGTACAGGTTCTGCCTAGTTTGGGATCAGATGGCCGTGTGTGAGCTGTCCCAAGTTAAGGACAATATTAAATTATAATATTTTTTCAATGTTTTTGTTATAATGGTAGGTAGGTACATATTTATATTCAATTTATTTTTACATTATTATTTCAGGTAATCGTGCGACTGAAAAACACTTTATTTTTTACCTGTAAACTATTAACTCACAAAAGTTGTATTCTATAATACATAAGTTACATATTACTGTAATTACGTAAACCCGATAACACTAAGCTTTTAATCTTCAGGCAGTTAATTACGAAACACATAATTACTACTTTTAGCTGTCGGTTACAAAAGTTACGATCATATCAAATTGATTCATATTACAGTCGCTTAACAAGTGTGAAAACGAAATGGAATTGTAATGCAGTGTGCAGACGAGATATTTTTCTATAATATGTTAATTGATGATTAAGTTAACATATAGTATCTACATTATATATACAGTTGGGAGTGTTTTTCGTCAAATAGAGTTAAATTATTCTTGAGTAAAGATTTTGCGCTGCGATTGGAGAGCGGTTGCAGTGAAAGTCAGGACTACCGACTGCATATTGCATTTATCTTAATAGCTACAGTTTAAATATTTGTTATTTGTGCTTATTGGTGGTAATTTAATATTTGTAATGGATAGAGATAAAAAGTTTTTTTAAATAATATTATTCCAGAATTTATACTAATATTGAAATGTCCATTTTTGAGTGTATTGTGTACTAAATAATTTTAAATATTATCCAGATTTTCTATTGACCCAGTTTCATGCAATGCCTTATGAAATGCAAATTTTCAATATTCTTTAAAGCTACAAGTCAAACCCAGCTTTATTAAATTGATAAAATACTTGGTATTTTTGTTGGACGTGAGCTAAATTATGACCACTATCAGCCATTGTGTACAGGAGCCATAACTCTCATGTCGATTGTGTCAACAGTTACGCAACTTCGAACCCCATGCACCACTACCACAGCAGGTATGGTCAAGCGGAATCTAAGAACTAAAAACATGTTGGATTTTTTGGCAAAACTTAAAAAAAAAACTTAAAATTGAAATTTGTTTAAGAATTTAATTTTTCTTATAAAACCTACAATTTTAATTCAATATATTTTGATGTTTGTTTGTTTGTTGTTGATTGTGATTCTGCATAAGCTAAAAACTAACCTTCAAAGAGTTATAATCATAAGTTATATTAATTATCGTAAATTGCTTAAAATACTTATTGATTTCATACAGAAAAGTTGTTTTTAGGCTTTCCAATATATTGAGAAACTGAAAAAATAATCAAAAGCCTTCGTGATTATTCCTAAACGAGCAAATTTCTCGTCCATTCAACATGTTCAACAAATCAGTTACAATCTCAGATCTAGACCGATTCCAGATTGTAGCTGCATTGTGCACCGCGGCTAGGTCTGCGCGTGCGCCGCGTGACAGAAAGGCTGGCTTTCACTCGCGCTTCCTACCCGCGATTGATATACAACACGACAACGTGATTATGTAGCATTTGTTGTTTTTGTGCAAAAAAACTTCGTATTTTTTCGAACTTAATTGTTGGTGATAGTTTTTAATTGATGCAATAATATTGGTAATGTGAATAAATAATGTTATTGTTTGTATGGACTTTGTAATGTAAATGAATGTTGTTATGAAATTGAAGACATGATTTAACGATTTTTTAAGGTTTAATCGACTCCAGAATTCGGTCGAAAGGGGACATGCTATTTAATTAAATTTCTAATGTAATGCGAGCTTAATAAGTTGCCAGCTTTCTACACTAATGTACGACGCAAGAACAAAGGTACATTACAATAGCGACCAGTCGGTCTGGAGCAACGCGCAGACGGATAGACAAGTCGCATTCCTAGATGAATTACAACTAGTTAACATCTAAACTGTTGCGGGCTCGCTGCAAACCCAGCAAAGGCCATTTCACCGAGTCGAGCGCGTTATCTGCCATCGCCGGTACAAAACTCTATATAATAAAGACGCAAACGCGGCCGTAACAACAGACGGGCGTTAGAGACTCGCATGCGCCGGCGCAGTGAAAGTACTTTCGCGCGCTCGTTGCCCCGGTCGTCGAACTTGGTGCTGGAGGGAGATAGCGCTATACGAGGGAACGGGGCAGATATAGTTTTCTGAGGAAAGCCGTGAAAAGCGGCCGGGTGCGGGGTACGCGAAAGTACGCACCATCAGGAAATCGCCGCGATCGTAAATGCCTAAGTTAAATGATTTTTATGCGTCCACCTTTACGACGCCAATAAAAGGTTTATTGTTCGTGCACTATTATTCGCTGCGGTGGCGGTGAACTCCATTTTTAAGGAATTTTCCTTGATTTTCTTCATGTTTCCCGGAGAGCCCTGTTCGGGACATCAATATCATTTTTACAGGTCCCGATACACGCGATTGCGCCACAAAATGTTTACGAGGCACATCTGAGATTTGTAGCTACAGTTCAGTACACAGAAATGAGAATATGTTATTTGGACACACCTAGAAGCAGAGCCCATTCGCTTACTGCACATTAAACTAACTCTACAATAAGCCATAACTTTTAATTAAAACTTTTCACAAGTGCGCTATTAATTATCCATTTGCACGCATCTTACTATTCGCGCTTCTGAACTTACTTTGAGTCATAAACCACAGAATTTCATAGTTTAATTGCGTTTAGCGTGTGCAACTATCTCCTCAATATCAGAAGGTGTATGTGTACTTGTTCGTTACAACGTGATTTCTTCCATTAAACATGGACAGATCTTATCAAAATGTTCAGCGTTGCGGCCTAAGTGACAGCCGCTGGCGAACAATCAGTGAAAAAAATTATAATAATTTACTTTATTTTAATATATTTGCACAATAATAAGTTTATTTATACCTATTGAAAAATTTAAATTTCTAACCGTCATTGACTTTTCTGTATTTCGCCGCTATCGCTATTACAAGTTATCCTACTGAAGAATTCCGCTGATATCGTGGATAAAAACACAGAACCAAAAATAGAAAAAATCCCATGGATAATATCGTACTAACACAAAACTTATGAACAGTGTCCTAAAAGCTTAATTATCATTCTTGGTATCGTAAAAAATGTGTTTCTAGCGAATTAAAACACCGGCACTACATACTTTCCTAATGATTAGTTGTTTACACAACAGCATTTAACTATGTTTCTTATTGAATTTTACTGGGGTTTTCCTAATGTCCCATCGCTTATGACTCGCGTCTCGCCGTCACTAGCCACGTTAATTGTTGCTGCGGAGAGTGAAAGTTTAATGTGTACACGAATTAGTTTTGTTTTCATTCTGATCGTACCTCGCTTGCTATTTAATAGTTATTTAACTATGTTACAGGAGGGATCGTAGACCTGGTAAGGGACCTGCTTTGTTTAGTTCCCAATGATAATGGCTTCAAGATGTCGCTAGCACTCAGGCCCCGGTTTCGATCCCCGGACGGGTCAATGTAGTAAAAACACCTTTCTACATTGTCTTGGCTCTGGGTGTTTGTGGTACCTTCGTTGTCTCTGATTCCATAACACAAGTGCTTAAGCTATTTCCTTGGATTTAGAGCAATGTATGTGATGTTGTCCACATTTATTTATTTATAATTTATAATGGTTCCAAACTTATGAGTATTTAGCTTGAAAGAAAAAAATATTTTTATATTGATTTTAAACAATGGCAATTTAATAGGTACATTAAAACATATTTACAAAGATTTGACATTATTTGACTGAGAATAACATATTTAGGTCGCAGTTAAGAATCTTACTTTTTTGTTTAAAAAAAATGTCAACGTCCTATGTGTTAATGTAAGGCAGTAATATTTAATATTCTTAAACACATACGTATAGGACCTAAAAGTGAATACTACGACACATTTATAAGGTTACGAAGGTTCGCCGACCTTTGGAGGAGGCGCAAAAGTTTGAAACACGAAGTGCTGAGACAGCAGGGACCGAAGGCTGTGTCAATCACCTTTAAGAGTCCACCGACTCTTCAGTTCCTTAACGATGACAGGATATTTCTCCAACCGTACTAATCTTGTTTTAATAGACTTTCTCAACTAATAAACTAATCTACTAATGAAATCATGCCTGTCTCGTATGTAATTAATAAAAGAAATTTGTTAATAGAACAATTTGCTCATAGTTACCATGTTTTCAAGAAAAAGTATTAAGTTCAACAAAATTATTTCTCGACTTAAATACAATTTTCCCGAGATTATAATCCATAATTATTATGATAGTAAACACAAAACTATTGTAGTAAAACGGTGCGCTATCGTAGATAGTGTGCACTAGCCTAGCCTGATACGCAGTGGTACGCGTAGTGCTGCCCTTGAACCACCCTGCCGGCGTATCGATCCGCGCGTAGTACTACAACCTTTGTTGGTTTACGTAATAAGAACGCTCCAATAGACAGCCATTCACGAGCGCTCCACTTCTATCCACCCAGAGTTCGATGATCCGTTTTAAAATGTTTTGTTGATAGGTGAACCGTAACTTTGCTTGCCTTTTCCTGCTTATCTCATGATAAGAAACGTATACGGCTGTCCTTTTCAACAGATTTATATAGCTTACAAAATCAATTTCACAATTCAATTGACAGCATTCAGGACTCATTCAACATGGTTTAAATGACAAAATTTTAATGCGAGTCTAACATTTTACAGTGAATTTTAAAAGGATCTACAGAACAGAATATTAATTTGGATAATACTTTTATGACATAAATGTCACTTTCACCATCTTTTCCCCATGACGGTATTGGCGCATTGCAGGCAAGGGAGTTCGCATTGCGATTCTACGTCGACTTAGCCCAAGATAAAATGAATAGTATAAACTAATTTAATTAAGAAAATAACATGGATTTGTTTTTAAATACAAAGTTGACAAAACTACATCATACATAGTACGTAACTATAGTTATACAAATTAGTTTTCGGCTGTTTTTAAAGTATAAAGATTGAACACCTTAGTTTCTTTACGTATTTTTAGAAACCTTAAGCTATGTTGGAATTATTAGAAGAGTACTTTTTTCTTGTG
Source organism: Plusia festucae (assembly GCA_950381575.1). Lineage (NCBI taxonomy): Eukaryota > Metazoa > Arthropoda > Insecta > Lepidoptera > Noctuidae > Plusia > Plusia festucae. Next base: position 15,970,703 of record OX494432.1, on the reverse strand, counting down.
GGATCTTGTGGGTTAGCTTCCATATGACTGAGCCGGCCCACTACACTTCCAACTGCGCAACTTGTCAACCTTACGTGTATAATATCTTTTTCTCCGCATAAACGAAGGTAACTGTACAACTCATTTAGCCCTAGCTGTACTGGCTTTCTGGTTTCAATAGTAAATCCCACAATAGTACGTCGCGTTAACAAGATCGTTCGTCCGATATAAAGCATTTTCATGTCTTCATTAAGATAGCGACGTTACATCTGTAGATCTTGTAGATCAATTAAATTAATTAACTTAACACGATAACGCATTGAAATTAAACATTAACTGATAGTAATGCTTGTTCTAGGAATATTACTAAATATTTATGAGAAATGCTTGTTGCAGTTAAATGAGGCTAGATGTGCCGATTATGTTTTCTGGCTAATCAGTACAAGGAAAATTATTTAAGTGTTTATGGATGTTTTGGAACTGATTCTGTGGTATCTATATAAGTAATTATATTATTTTAAGATCTGATTTAGTTTTTTTGATATTTACTATATTTAATTATTGACTGCTTCGTTGGTCTAGTGATCGTAAGCGCAACTAGCGTACATGAGGTCTCAGATTCGAGTTCTTGGTTCAGACGAAAAATATAATATTTACTAAGTTTAGAAATTCTCAGTACCGCTCGGAGTCAGAAAGTGTGGCGATGTTTACATCCCCGTGCCTCGGAAAGCACCTAAAGCCGTTAGTCCTGCGCTTGATACCTCTCCGGTCGTGTCGGTCTACCGTCCCATCGGACTATGAGAGTGAAGGAACAGAGAGAGCACCTGTGTTGCGCACACACTTGTAAACTATAATATCTCCTGCTTACATGGCTGATCTCACTTGATATTGGCCGCCGAGGCCGAAATTCGGTCTGGAGGTTATTAATTATTTATTCAATTGACCATAATTATTAAAAAAAACATCTATATGAAAATAAAAATAAGACAACTTATTAACCATTATAAAGCAAAATATAATGGTTTAATTATTAAAAAAATTTGCTTCTGATATTTTTAAATCCAAAGACTTAAAATGGGGTTGTTTCTGAATCTAACAACACTTGTATCCGCAGGGTTATACGTAAAGATTTTTGCTTTGAACTTAAGTTTATCTTTAAAAATCTACAATACAGAAAACTAAACAATATCGTTTCAGGAAAATAGGTAGCAAAAAACGAACTACTTTTAATGTTATTTTATTCATGCTTTGAGAGCTCAACAAAAAACAAATAATATTTCTTTAGAGGAATTAAATCTTTTGTAGGTGTGACGGTATGGCGGGGGGAGGGTTAGACACGTGTAACCCTCCCCCCTCCCTGCCCACTCCCCGCGCGGGAACCCTCGCTTTTTATGTATCATCAGTTGGAAGTAATCAGAGACGAGTCGACACTTCACAATGTTTATACATTTCCTTAAAAAAAGTTAAGATTGGTTTTTAGTTCAATCTTTTTTAGTAAAATATTGATGACTGAACTTTCACTAAAAGATTACTTCCTATTATACTTTTTCGAAGTAATGAAAATCAACAGCGTTTCAAAAGTTATTATGTCAGCGTTTAAAAAGGAAGCCTCAGCTATGTGCCTGAGGTTTCCTTTTTAAAGCTGACGTACATACAAAATAAAGTAATCATAAAAAAATCAATTAACAAGTTAATTACGATCCAAAATATTTTGTAAGGCATATCAGGTCCATCCTCCTCCCCTCGCCCCTGTACCCCGCTGCGTGACCCTGGAGTGTTCAGGGTTCATTCTTCATTGATACACGTGGCGCCTCCCACGCCAAGTAGGCGACCCCTCGCCTTTTCATGAAAAAGCCTCTATTTTGATGTCGTAAATAAAGGAAGTACTATGATGTGATAGTATATTATTATGTGTTAGTTTTAACCCTGTTAAAACAATTGAACTTTGATGGAGGTGTTTATGTAATGGGTAGGTTATAAATAGATTTATATATATAGATTATCTTTAACTTAATTTCTGAAAATGTCAAGTTGATATTATATGGTCCATTTTCCTATAATATAAACTAACTTTAGTATTCTAGGAAACTGAACAGAAAGCAATAACAACCTCAATCGATTAAAACTTGACTAAAATAATTAACTGTTTTAAAAAAGGCTAAGTTTAACTTTATTTTTATTGAATTCATCTGCCTAGCCTTTTTCATAGCTATGTTGGGCTCGGCTGCCAGTCTTACCGGATTCAGCTGAATACTGTGTTTTACATAGAGCGACTACTTGACTGACCACCTTTACCTATTTTACTAGGTTACACAGTATTCTGTGTAAATAAAACTTGTTGTTTGAGTTGTAATGTCGTACAGACTACCAAAGATCAACACATGACTGTCGGAACCAACGGCTTAACGTGCTCTCCGAGGCTCGATATTTTACAAATGGTCACCCATCTACGAACTACATGGCTTACTCTTTATTCTTTTCGAATTCTTAGAGACAAACCGAGAATATGATATTTGGACGAGCAGGTTATCGTAAGGATAAGTGGATAAGATAACTTTAACATGGCAATACTAATGCACTAACGCGTATATTCGTTGCTATGGGCTAAATTTAATTAGTTTACAAAACAACACAATTGGACAATTCCTGTATCTTTTAGTTCGTACCTTCAACGAAACTGTGTATTTATGGCTTTAAAATTATTCCAAACAGCACCGCAAAAGGATCTAAAAATTTGGACATCTAAATTCCAATTAATTCTTTATCCACGTCTTCAAGTACCTATCTTACATTTTTCTAAAATGTTTTTATTACGTGTGAGATAACTCACAATTTTTAAAACACTTTTATTCCGTCGGCACAGCCTTCATCGGTTGAATGCAGCGGGTCGGGGTGGGGGGCACACCCCGCTCCCCTCGGTCCCCTCTGCCCGGGAATGGCACGTGTAGCGTTGCCTAGCAATCTGGCATTATTCAGGGAAACTACAGAAGATTTACCCAACAAGTAATGTTTATTCAACTCAAGTCTAGAGCAGCAACTGGATTAGTTTTTATTAACCAGTCACATTAGCTGTCACTTTAATTAACAAGTCATCTAATTGATAAGCCTTTTAAGAACCTTCGGTTTTATAATTATTATTTTTTTTAATTTAGAGATTAATTAATTATTGATTGGCGGTAGCCTAAATGGCTTGGGCATCGCCATTGCGATCATGTGGTCGCGGGTTCAAATCCCACCCATTGCACTACCGATGTGAACCCACTCGTAACACAAGCAATTAGCTTAGCCCGAGGCATTAACAAGAATCCTAGTAATGCGCGATCCACATATCTAGCAAGCTTTTTTTTTTAATTTCTTTGGTCTTGAACATAATTTATCTTTTATGTAATATGTTTTGCGAAAGTCACACTGTCCTTAAATATATCTTAATGAAAGGAATCTAAAATAAGTTTGTCTTGAATGAAATTACGATACATTGTATGAAGAAAACTTTATAATTAAATGTAGTAAGTAGGTCGTGTAGAGTAAACCTTTTGTTACTCCCTGTTACGTATAGCTCCCGCAATCTATTCCGCTCCCGGATACCCATTAAATCTAATATAAGTACGTTTTTGTCGGAACGTCGAAAATCGTATTTAATTCTCTCAGTGATTATTGTGTAAGCAGTAGAATAAACTTAAAAACTATTCACGATAAGGTCGATTTTACTTTGCTGAAAATATTTTTATTCGGAATAAAGAGAAATTTTAAAATATGTAAATTTTATTTATTAATTAAAAGAGAAGTTGCTTTCTTGTGATAAATATTAATCCTTATTGTAACAAATAATGTATTTCATAAAATTACAAAACGGTTTCGTTATGGAATATGAGAAATTCTTAATTCGTCAATTAAAGTATAATTTAAATGCAAAGACGAAAGCAGATAACTATAATTAATTGACATCATGCAATAGAGATCATTATTCAAAATAACTAATTTATTTTTTCCAAGAAGCTACAATTCGTAGTATTCTACGAAAACAGTTCGTAGCGCTACGAAAGTGCTACGAAAGCCTTGAACGCTGACCAAAAGAGTTTCGCGTAAATAGGTTATGGTTTTGAAATATTTAGTTTTATGAGGGATCTCATCAATAAACTTAATAAGTAACAAGTACAAGGGGTTTGCTACGTAACGGGATCGTTGTCATGGCAACAACACAAACAAAGTTATCTAACTTGTCCAAAACACGGCATTTCTCTGACCCATACTGACATAGAAAGTGATGTATTAGTGTATAATATATTCTATCAGGAACAGTTTCTATCGAAACACTTTCGTTTGGTATTACATTATGTATTCATTCGGTTTCTTATTCATAACGGTTACTAGTTTATTGATATTATTATGATACTTCGCGTTAACGAATAGTGACGTAATTATAAAAACTAGTTGGGACAATTTTATGTATTTTGTCGTGTAGGTATGTGGGTTCTACGTTCGGTTTTGCATTGTATACGATTAGAGTTCTAATGCAGATGTATGTGTTTTAGATAATAAGATATATTTTTTGTAATATAGGTTAGTTACAGAGCTCAATACGGTGCGTCCGAAGTTACGATTCCGTGGAAGAGAAACGGTTTAAAGTGAACTAACTTAAATCATAAATTTTGATCGGATTTATTATAAAAAATATTTAGACGATGAGTCGAGAGTTTCGTTGAGAAGGCTTTACTTGAATGATTTGAGTTCTGCCTTCGTTGCTCTTTGGTCTTCTAATTTGAAAATATATCAAAGATGTAAAATTGAACAATTTTAAGTGTATTTAAACTGGTCAACTTGAGAATATAACTGGAACTTTTTTTAAGATATTTTTCTCGAACATGTCTTGTGCACTATGTTAGTTTTTCAATTATAATTAAATGTATCTGATCGACGGTACGTACTTGAAACGCGTCGTGTAGGAAAACGGCTCGCGTCGGGAACATGACGTCACTATGTCGGACCTCAGCACTCACATAATAAGGACCTTACGAGGAATACGACGGTACCGGCTATCATGTGTGCCTTGACATACGATTACCACCAACTTATTTAAATAGGACTTTTTTAACTTAAATTTATCTAATTACAAGATTTTAAGACAAGTACTTTTTAAATTAATGTTTTATCGACTGCATTATAGCATACTGAATACCCGTTTAGAATGCAAGTTAATAACTGATATAATGATATCTTATAAAGAATACGCACTCAAGGGTACACTAATAATTACGGATCAATTACTCTGAGCACATCGATACACCGAAATTACTGAAATGATGTCAACTTAAAAATGTAACCTTGAATTATGATTCACGATGAAAAATGTCAAAATCTTTATTGGAATTCAAATTCGCGTTCCGCAGTGTAGCCATAAAAAATTGACAAACGTCAGATAGCGCGCACGTTTTATTTTTAAACTGGCAACGCGCGACCTCAGCGCTTGAATGTAGTGCCAATGTCACAATAACTAGGTCTATGTCAGCGAGCGGCCTCACTGCCGCGGGGATATGTCTGCACGTTTTGTGGCCTTATTTGGCGCTTTTGGCGGGGTCACTGGGCTTTTTGGTAATCAAATTATAATCAACATATAAGTTAACACCTGTTAATCAAAAAATCTTAACATTTAAAGTTTTACCTAAAAATCCATTTTTTGTTTGTTTCGGGAACTATTTCTTATCATCAAGTCTTTGACCTTGATTAATATCTAACAATTAAACGTTTTTCACTTACAATAATCATATCACTATTATTTATAAACATGAGTAGTAAGTGTAACGTTTTAGCGCCAATGTCGTAACCACACTGACCACGATTATTTGTCATATAGCAACATGATTCAGATCCACGAACTTACTATAAATAATCCAAGAAATAAGGTTTTATTATCAAGAACAGCTAGTTAAGATAAAATACAACGTCGTACTATGTAATTATGTGAATTTGTTTGTTAATGTAATTTGACTAAAGAGTACTTGCATAGGAAGGTCGATTTTAAACGTCGGTACAAGTGTCCCATGGCCAGTTTGTTTTGATATTATTTATTTAGAATGATTTAATGACTGAATAATTGTTTATCCAATAGCTGTAATAATCCAATTAGTGTATAAAACTGCATATTTATCAGGTGTCCCATATTTTGGTACCGAGTTATTCATCAGTCGGCATCGCTCACTTGTCTTCGCCAACGCAATATTTTATAATGACAACTGCCAAATGTTATGGCGCAACAGCACGCAACAACTGAATTTATACTAATATGACTTATTTAATGAATCTTTAATCTAGTTTTAAATGTTCTGTGCGTAACATTATGCACCTCATCAGTATTCCCGGTCTTTTCTCTATAAAGTGATATCCTTGTACTAAAAAAAACTTGGTCAATCACTATTGACGTGAGTCAGCTGTTTGACGTCATTTTAATAAAGATTTATTCATTATTAAGCAACTACAATACAAAGAAAATGTTACGAATAAGTAAAACTCTATTTATCTCTAACTAAATCTATGTAATATACACATAAGCCGAAGTGAGTTACTGTTGCGACACCTACGATTCACAATATTGCAATTTACTTGAATTGTGCAATAAATTACTAAGTCAATGCTAAGGTCAATACTTCGCATTGGGTAAAATAACTTTGTATTAATTGGCATAGATACTTTCCGCGCTGACTCTAGAATAGAACACATGGAAAGAAAAGTAGTCACATATTTTATGGATCAAGTAAATGAGATCGAGGTTTGATTTCCTGACGAAATTTACACTTCTTTTAAGTGTATGTTATCTATAAGTTTACATCTGACTGGACTGTTAGTCTAGTGGTTAGTGACTGCTAGGCGGAGGTCGTGGGTTCGATTCTCACCCAAGACAAATCTTTGTGTGATGAGCACGATCATTTGTTCTGTGTCTAGGTGTTATTTATCTATAATATGTATGTATTTAGAAATATATAAGTATATATATAGGCTCTGCCTAGTTTGGGATCAGATGGCAGTGTGTGAGTTGTCCCAAGAAGAAGAAAAAAATACCAGGCACAGGTAAAAAATATTACCAGTATACGATAGCGTTAACCTCGAGAAGTTCCCTGAAACCCAATTTGTAATGTCATTAACACGATTTATAGATAAACTGTAGATAGTACTTGCATCGACAGCTCGTGATGCCCGGCCCTGACGGTAACCTTGCTGCCCTCTCGCTCGCTCTCAGCACCACCCGCATCGATCTATCTCCGTCTTACGAAATGATGCAGTGATAACTACCGGATTCCGTGCGCGTGCGTCGTGATCAAACCGCCGTTGATATTTCCTTCAGTGATGAAAGGGCTGTTTATATTGGCGTGGGAAATTCTAGATCTGGCTGAAAATGTGACTTATGGGCTATTTACAAAGTGAATAATAATATATTTAAACAACGGTAAAGTAGTAAGTTATAAATTTCGTTAATAGCTGGAATCGTGTAGATTCTTTTCTGACATTATTCACATTTTTTACAATTATTTAATATTTCATAAGCCGTGAAAGTAAATACTAAAGCTAAATTAAATATTATACGTATAACTATCACCTGTATATATATGTTTATAAGTTAACAGAAAATATACAAGCAAGGCCATCTATATTGTTTTGCACTTGTCTTAATTTTTTTTTGGAAAGTTGTATACTATTAGATATGTGTATATCTAAAATATGTTAGTATCGTAGCTACATAAATTGATTAGTTGTGATATCAAAGTATTTGCAACATCATTATTGGCCTTTGCGTCTATCACAGACTATTAATGCAATATCATGTGGTGGGAAGGCACTTTTTGGTGATTAAATTAACAAATTTTCATGCCTATAATAAAATTATATATAACGTAGGAAGTTTTGGCCTGCCTTGTTAATCAAATACATAAAGTTTACAAAATAAGAGAGCCTGCAAATTTATTGAAATTGATTTTTTTTTTGTATCATCCAGTATTTAAAAGTAAATATAATTATAAATTTTGTATAGGACAATTATCATAATCTTAAAATACCCTTATAATCGTTTTTTTGTTTAGACGAAAAATACTTTTCCCTTACATTATATTAAAAGAAAGATTATTTGAATTATAAGGCAGATTAGGTAGATTAGGCAGGTTTGATAATTCTAATATACGGTATTGATGTTTTATTTACTGTCTATATTGTTAAATATTTCGCAATAATACTCATGAACGACGAATAGCTGATGTACGCGTGCTCCAGTGACCCGTTTTACTAATAAGTGTGATTCGATGTATTTAAGTTATGCTTATTTATCATATTCTGGTCAGTGGTGTTATTAATATTCGCGATAACTCAGAGCTAAATCTTTAATATTATAACACTTGTATTTGTTATTTTGTTGTTGTTTTCACTCCCTAATAATTTTTATATCGTTTTAGTTGTCTTTACAAAATCTTTATCTGGGACCGTTTTATAAAAAAAAACGTTTACAATTAGTTTCGTTTAATTAACGCGAACACGGGGGATTTACGCGAACTCGTGCAAGGCTTGACGTTTCACCGGGTTGCACCGGCCGTGGTCGCAAGTCAGTTTGCGACCAATTCCTGGGACCGTTAAAACATTTAAGAAAATCAGCTATGAAAAATATAGTCCTGTCTGTGTGCAGAGCTCTACCCTCAATATTACTGAAAGAAACATGACTTTGAAATGTCATTATTCGTTCTAAACAGATTAGTTTAAGTTAACTACATTTTCCTTCTTCAATAGATATGACTAATGAGTAACCGCCCTATTTTGTATAATAAAAGTATGAACATTTAGTATTTGAATCTTTTTTAAAACTAGACTACAGGTAAGTTGTTATTGTAAGGCAAATTTTATTATTACAATTTCTTTCTAGATTTCTTATATTGCTTGCCTATTATTTTGTTTCATCTAAAATTATAAGGAGACTTAATACTTAAGCGAGAATAAACAACCACACATTACAAAATATACATGATACCTCTTCGCAGAACCACTCAGCAATTACTCTACATTCGAAAACCTCAATAAAGACATAACGTTAGCATTCAAGGGAATTAGGACAACCAATTATATTATCTGCCGGCATGGCCAAATTAGACCAAGGCCCCGTTGGAACAGATAAATATATGTTTCACTCATTTACCATTTATTACTCGTATTTGACAGATACATCGATCTTTTTCTCATTCTAGTCAAGAAGTAAAAAGTAAGCTTTGGAACTGTCACAAGGGAAGAAATATTACTGCAATCGTTATTGAATGATCGTCAAGATAGTACAAGACTTCAGAGACAAAAATGTAAGTTTCTTTTTTAATTCCAAAAAACTGTTCGGTAGTAAATAAAACCCTTGTCCTGACAATATCTAACACAAAAACAAAGAAATAATCCAATTTGGTGCAGTCGCTCAGAAGTAATGCGCGTACATACATTTTTGTGCTTTCTTTTGGTTTATATAGATTATAAAATTATAACACCTCTCTTTTTTGACGGGGATTAATAACATGGTAGGTACGTGCCTAATGACCTATTATTACAAAATTAGGTAATTAAAAAACTAATAAAATATCTATAGATACTACCATCTTATTTAAGTTAACTAGAATCACTATAGCACTTACCTATTATCAGAGGGGAGAAAAGAAGGGATAAATGCAAGCAAGATATCAAAAAATAATACTTTTAAATAATTTGAAAGATCCAAACACAAAAGTATTATTAATTTATTAAATAAATACATTAGCATTCGGTATCTAGGGCATATTGTGCAACGCGCCAGTTATTGTTTAAAATCAAAACGACCGTATGCGCAGACGCAGCGACTGTCGCAACGCGCCCTAAATTATGTTGTACTTTGTGCAAGTGCAGCAATGCAGGTTCATAGTAATAACAGTGACTAATTCGTGTCATCTTTGTTGTATATACTTCTTAAGGACGGGGAATTTTTTTGTGAATACGGTTTATTTTCTTTTTTCTAAATCAACTTTGAGGTTTCTTAGACCACTAAGAGTGAGTGTTTTGATATCGTAAAATGATTACACCCAAAGAGGTACAGAAACTTTTAGAAGCGACGGTAGCCTAATGGCTAGGGCGTCGGACTTGCGATCATGTGGTTGCGGGTTCGAATCCCACCCATTACACTACCGACATGAACCCAATCGTAACACAAGCACGAGAGGTTAACGAGATTACTAGTAATGTGCGACCAACATTGCTAGTAATCTTTAAAAAAAAAACGTCAAAAACGTACAAGTATAGGTAGTCCTTAGTAATAGGAAAGACTCGTATGCTATTATAAGTGGTCGATCATTTTGCTGTTGACTGTACAAGTCAACAGGAAAAGTAGATGTCGACTTCCAGTCGACAGCGATGTGGAAGAGGTTTTTGATGTTTTTTTGTTTTAGTTATGTTTAATTAATATAGTTTAGTATTAGGTGTGTACCTATAAAGTTAATTTGGACTAATTTATAATAATAACGTGTTTAAATTGATTATGACTGTATTAACGACGCTTTAAAATAACCAAGATATCCCCAAGCGTCTTTATCCTTGAGCACGAGTCTGGTCAGTAAATCACTGGGACACAATTATTTAATATTTAACCTAAATATTAATATCGGCCTCATTTTACACTAATTAGTGATACTTAGCGTATTCTATTGACCTTTAAGTCTAGCTCGATATAATAATAATTGGAGCGCGTGACTTAGATGCACCTCAAAACGCAAACTCAAATTATATTACAAGGTTTATGCGTTTACTTAACACGTGCGTTTTCAATTAATAGGATCAAGAAAACTGTAGAGTCAACACATATTTAGAATTCGTTTATTGTATTATTTAAAACCTATTCAAGAATGTCAAAGAATTAAACATTTGAAATAAAATATGTTTTAAATAAATAAAAAATATTTTAAATAAATAAAAACACAAAATACTTTTCGGCATAGTTCAAAAACGATGATCCAGTAAATTATGTCTGACATTAACTGCGCATCAAAAATTGTGCCAAAAATGTACTACACCGTGCGTAATCCGTGATTCCGTATGAAAAGTTTCTTTTCACTAGTTGTGGAAGCACGAAAATAACTCATAATCCCAATCCGTTTACCCGGATAAAAATATCGGAGGCGCCAACCATGCGTGGGCGTTATCACGAGGCACTCCAGGTAATATAATGACACAGAAATACCCAGTTCACAGTGAAAAGGTACACAGGAGTACACAGCTATTGAGAACCCTGGTCCGGGGAATGGAAATAATAAGCCTCATTACATATTTATAAGTGGAAACATTTTTTTATAAAATTCGCAATTCGAAGGCAGGTGTTCTCAACAAGATTTATACTCCTTTATTTTTACGACAACCAACTTATGAGATCGGCCCCATTTACTGTAAAGTTTGTAACGCTTTATAATCAATTGGTTGTAAGGTAAAACCTACCGCGGTATAACCTTTAATAGATCGAGAAGGACCTTGATTTTGACACTTAGTTCGGTAGTCAATGAAGACAATTTGCACGATGGTGCGATGTTGCGAAAACTTGACCTTAAGGCGCGGCATGGTGGTGACGCGGCGGGCGCTGGCCACGCCGCCGCCGCCCGCTGCCCGCCGCGCGGCTCCGCTCAGCTCCGCAGAACAAAACCTTCAGTTGAAACGTTTAAACTTAACCCAGTGATCATGACACACTTTTAGTGATTACGTACGGCTACGGCCGTGTGTGCGCGCGAGCACATTTCGTCCACAAATTTTCGGCCGCCTTTTTTCGTTTACTAAATAGGTCGGTATATATAGATGACCTTAATACGACGGCTATGGGATTGTGGCGCGAGAGTCAAGTGACACTCAATGACAGCTTGATGGAGGACCGAGACTCCCGAACTATTGTGCCTACATAATACAATCTGTATATACAAGTAGCTATTCATTATTAATATTCGGTACCTTGAATACAAAGTTACAACGAAATCAAATCTATTAACATTTAATCCGATTCTTGACATTTTAATTGATTAAACTTAGCTTCAAAAGATACACAAAAATAAATTGATTCTTACACTACTTTGACCAGGTCTAACATACCAACCTACAAGTAAAGAAAAATAACAAAGGTATTTTTAAATAACTCAATAAAAATAATAATGTTTAAATTGATTCGGCGAAGGCGGAAAGAGCGGACGCCAGATAGAGGCAAGGCCAGCCGTCAAGGTCCACGAAAACATATAATTACGTACAAATTTGGGCTCTATTCCTATTAACTTAGAGTTATTAATTGTGTGGGCTAAACGTGTAATGCAAGACAATAAGTTGGGTGTTTTTAATGCAACATTTTTCAGTAATAGGTAGAGATCAAGGTTGTAAATGTAGACGTATTGTACGTAAGGCCGGCGGCGCACACGCAGCGTGTGGGTGACCGAGTGGGGAGCTCTACTGACTCCGTGGATTCCCAATACGTTTATGGACTAATATTATTAATATTGCTGCTAAAACAAACTATGACTAATTTGATCATTGTACCTGTGATTTAATGAGCTAATTATTGGCGAAGACTCTTGAATTACAGTGTAGCCATAAAAGGAAATACGCTAACCGCTTGAGTGATACGTAGGGATGCTAATACGAATAATGTTATAGCAATGGCTATACACCAGGACAAAGTGATACATAGTTACTATGATATTTGTAGCTGACGTCTTAAGAGAAATTATATAATAAGTGCATCATTATGTAACTTAATGCGTGTATTTTCAACTGATACATTGTGACATGTGGGTGGCGTGCCAATTTTATAGAATTCATAACTCTCTCATTATCGTGAATAAAACAAGAGCACGTAATTATACAATGATGCTTTTACTCCGTAAGCAGTAATTGCCAAAGATATATTTGCCCTGTTCCTAATTTCAGATTTTTTTTTGACACATTAAAAGTATATAAGTACTTCAAATTCTATGACTCGACTCTATGATAGTCTATTATTGAACTTGCCCTTGATTGAACAAATGTAAACATAAAATGTAATGATTATGAAATAAGGAAACTTGTTAATTAAACCTACAATACCGTCTATTTGATATCAAGGTTGTATTTTGTTACCAGGAAACTATTTTTCATATCGCCAAATAGAGAATAAAATATTCTTGTTCAACAAATATTAATTTGTAATATAATTTAATGTTACTAAATATTTTTTTCTTTACCTGATTCATTTTTATTTTAGTGGAAAAACTGTTTAATTATTATTTCTCTTCTAAAGTTGGCCAGCACATCAAAGTTACACATCATTTATTTCTAAATGAATAATATGAAAAGGTCCAGCTTGGTAATTATAACTTAATTAAAAAACTATAAATCTTACTCTGCCCCGCTTTCGATTGGTCCAATAATATGAAATACAAGTAGAATCATAAATCAATGACCAAGCAACAAATAACTCAATCATTACAACATGTTCTCTCAGTTTAAAATTATATGTAGATTCAACCTTCATTGTTTAAGATTTATTCAAATTACACCATTTAAAAATTATACTTAATAATAATCTGCTGGGATAAGGCATCATATTGTGATATCTTTCTTTCTACCTTTGCCTGTACCCACCATTTTTAAACAAGTTATTTTTAATCCTTCAAAGCGAGATCGTACGTTTTTTGCAGTGCCACATGGCGGTATAATGGTTTTAAAAAGCCATAGCTACCAACTCTAAATGATAAAGTGGGTCATGGATGTCCCGAAATTCATTGCACACTCAATTAATGAATGAATGGTTTTAACAGTGACGAATGGTGAAACAAAGAACAGAATGCGAGAGGGAGACAGATGTACCCAGTCAAAATCGAGCGATTGGACCTTGGCAGTTTTGTTTTAAAGCTGCACTTATATGTAATAAAGGTAAAGCCGATTTAGGCAGGTTGTTTATGATGCTGGGTATAATTCTAAGTACGGTTTACTCTGATTTGTTATTGGCTCTTTCAGTCGCATTTTGAGCGCTTTTTTAAAAGCACCTGTCAAACTGGCTGCGTTGAAATGGTCAGAACTTTTAAATGACCTTTGCCTTTCATGAATAAGTAAGATACAGATTTGGCGGCTTTACCCAATAGCGAAGGTTTCGTTGGGGACTCTTGCATTTTTACAGCAATAGAGCAGTAGAATGTGATAAGTAGATATTTTATTAACATATTTCTGATACCATTCAATGACAACCGTAACATATGAGCAATGACGTCAAAACCATATGCAGTAACTTTAATCTATGTTGATAACAGACAAAAACTCCATTAGGAAGTGAATTATCAAAGCTATCTGTATAACAGCTGCGAGCCGCGCTAGAGCCACTATCAAACTAGGCCAAGGCCGGCGACACAGTGTGAAACGTGACCCCCGAGATAGTGGACCCCACCCCCCTTGTCTCCACGCGACGAACACACGAGGGGAGATGCACGGCTCTAGTTATCGTGGTTTGCGCATCGCGACATTTTTGCGCCGACGGTTGCCGAAAATCGCCGAAGGCTGACGAACGAAGGCGAATGTTTAGTGCGTATCGACTGACGTTTGTTTTTATTGAGTCAGCGAACGCGTAATAGTGTTACTACTTTCTTTACAACTTATTTTTTACCAAACTTGAACTAGAGAAACAAATAAAAAACGTTTGATTTCTGTCTCGTTGTGGGAAAAGATTTCTATGCTACTGATATCTTATAAAATAAATATTTTGTTTAAGCAGTGACAAATATTAACCTCTACAACCGCGCGCTCATTCGTCAAATCAAAAAGCGCGCGCTTTCGCGACTTTCTGTTACACACTTCCTTCCCATTTCATGTAATCACTCCCACGAATTGCAGGAAAGCGAGAGGAAAGATACACATCAAAAACAGTTTTAATATTTATTTTTAACACTATAGTAAAATTACTGTAAGTATCGATAAAGCTACAAGTAATATAAATAATAAATTACTAATTTTACTCTTTAATCATTTCGCTTATGTTTCTTCCAAACCACTCTATTTATCGTGATGAATATACGCCAGCACGGATATAAAAAAATAACATAAACAGACAATAAACTGATGCGGTTAAATGATTTTCCCAAATAATGTCAGATACTGTAATAAAATAAATAAACAATGTAGGTACTTGCATCATAGCGGCTTGAATTTCAAAAATAGAAGGAATTACGCCACGCCATCGTTTTAAATCGAGCTCCAAAAATGAATCCTGATAATTTAATAAAACATAAACAAACATAGACGAAGATTTGAGCAAAACGAGTTACCAACGTTGCACAGACAATTCCTTTCTTCCAATTTCGAAAGTAGTTCTTTTTACATTTTACGAGCACGGCAATGACATACAGCCTATAAAACTAACCATTATTATATTCTATCCACAGATCATAAAACAAACCCTTTACGACGGAGTATTGATTGAAAAATAACTTTTTTAACTTTGTTAGGCTTGTATGTCGTAACTACGGAGTATTTGTTACAACTAAGTTAATGGTGGCCATAAAACATGCCATAAATAGCGGGTGAGTATTGACAACCCTTTAGATGGGGTTGGGAGTAAATACTGGGTAACTAACAATGGTAACCTTAAAACAAGTTTTGAACATTGACTTTTACCGTACTTTACGGTACCTATACATATACATTTTGGAACGAATTATTTGGCTTCTGTGGTCGTGTAGAGTTTTAATGTGTTGTGTCTAAGTTTCCATCACCAGTTGGGCGTAGATGGTGCTCGTGATCAACACAATCAGATCGTATCGTAATCGGTAATTTATGAGTGGAATTCCTCTGTGATACAACGGTATCTTTGATAGTTTATCAACTTGATATCTATTAGGTACTGGGGCTCGCCCTCCACCTGAAAGGGTGTTGTTGTTTCACGGTCATTGAGAGAACACAGATTTTAATATTAAGTCATCATATCACTAATTAACTATTCAGTTTTGATTTATTTTCAACTTGAATTAGTGTCTCAACTCTTAAATAATTTTATAAAAATATAAGTACGGCAGACTTCCTACAACTACAACCTTGACTACAATAACAAATAAGAGAAATAAAATCAGGGCACAAAATATTAAAGATTCGGCCCTGCGCCCTGAATACCTACATTAATCGTAAAAAGAAAACAATAATACAAATTGGCGCCAACTCCCAGTTGTATGCGAATAGTAGCGATGTAATTGGGTCATTTTGTCACCAAGGCCGGGGTCTGTCGCCATGGCAACCATTTTTCTATCTTCGTGATCTGCCGAACTAAACACCTAAAGATACATAAAAAGAAATTCGTAAATGTTAATGGTATTGCAGTTATAAATGAGAAAGTTTGTTTGTTTTCATTAACTTTGCGCTGATCTTATCCTAGTATCTGATTGGCTGTTCTCTGCTTACTATATATTGTACTGAGAATTGTATACAATGAGTTGCGTTAGTTTTGATGAATGTGTCTAGTGTCTAGTTTATACATACAGTTCAATTACTAAAATAAGTCTTAAAAATAGATTGATTTAACACTAGCTTTTGCCAGCGCCTTCGCCCGCGATCCCTAATTTTTCAAGTAAGTTATATAAGCGTTACTCAGGGATAATGTTCGAATATTTATTTATATTGAATAGTTTTTAAGTTTTTTCATTACAAACGAATAAAATTACAAATATTATTTTGGACAAGCTCTAGATTCTCTTAACCAACAAATAGACTAAACAATTTGCTTCGCTTCATAAAATCTGTCATCAATATATTTTATTCGGAAATCCATTATCATCTTATTATATTATAAAAATCCTTTCAACATTTATAAAACCCCAGAATGTTAGATGCTTTTTATGAATAAAAAATGCTAGTTTTTACCCGCGGCCATTTTTACGCTCAGAGCTGCGCGGGCGCATCAACGTAATGTGTGTCAAGGAAACGAATGTATTGGAGAAAAATTCGCGAACCTTGACGCTGTTAGATTAGAATTAGGACTGTCCGAATTTATTTATTTTATTACACGCGTTAAAAAAAGAAATTACGAGCGGTTGATGATGTTAGGCGAAGGTCAATCGTCGCAGACAGATTTAAAACTACATAGTATAGAATAAAATATAGAACTAATTTCTGTTTATTCTGGTAATAATAATTTGTTTCTAAACATTGCATTGTCTTGTATTTCATTTGAAATGAAAAGTGTAAGTTTACTGTGCTCGTAAGTGAAAGGTATTTAATTATGCGCGCACGCATCGAATGACAAAACCTTCATGTTTTAATTTATTGGTTTTACTGAAGTTAATTGGCTTACTACTAAATGGGCCTTAAACAATTATTAAATTAAAATAATGCAAGTTGAGACTACGTGATCATAACCAGGTATGCATTTAACAATCAATTTGTAATTGACCAATTGTTAACTCAGTTGTTAAGGCTGCAGAAATGTTGATTAAAAAACGTACTAAATAGTTATCTATACACGTTTTTAATATCTAATAAGTGAATTGCGGAATACGTATCGTTGTTAGATACCTTATATCATTGTTACAATTATCATATTTTATCATGTTTTTCTATAACTCGCAATTATCTAGTAGAGGAAGTTGAGGCATGAAACTCATTCACATTTTTATCCCATTTTTCTATCACTGGCACAATATAGGAAAGTAAGCCACATCATAGTTTACTTTTATATATTGTTGTGTTAATCTCGGCTGTCGAGCTGTCGGGCTGTTTCTAGCAAAGGTCACAGTTCGACGTGATAGCAGCCAGTAAAAATACTTAGTTCATTACCCCCGGCCCACCTAAACAAACAACCAAATGTAACTAGCTTTGTACATTAGTTGAAACGTGTATTTATTTATTATAACATCTTAATGAATATTCATGTGAGAATCAAATACAATGGGAAGTAACAGTCACAGAAATTGTTTTCTTGTTTTTTAAATTATATATATCTATATTATGTGCTTGAAGCCTGGTCTGTTAAAGCAACTCTGTTATGACCGAATAAGTTTAGCTTTAAGAGCTCATAGTAAACGCCCTGGATTTTAAAAATGATATAATAAAAAATTTAAGCATTGAAGTTGAGACCTGCACGAAATTAAGTTTAAACATAGCTTATTAAAACGTCTCATGTAAAATTAATAACAGGAACTTACATAAGAAAACAATTATTCGTTAAAATTGCAAAAGATAATATTGTAACCCATACCTTTTGAAGCACTACAAAGTTAAAGAACTTCGACAAACAGTTTTTATAGAAATATATTTTTTCTAGCCTCAAACTATCCCAGGATTTGGCAAACTCCCACCAAGTCTATATCTCCATAACAATATTAAGATTTATAAAACAAACAGTTTATCGAATGTCAATAACTCTCATAAATTATTCAGTACACAAAATCAGCGTCTGTTTTGTTCAAAACTCTCTTCCGGCCGACGTTGAGGAAACGAGTATTAATAGCTCATGGGATTCGCTGAATAAAAGTTTAATGTTCATCATCAGGCCGTTGAACCCATCGCCATTCAAATAAAACCTACACGGTGGATCGCTTGGGAAAATATAAACAGTATTTTAGGAAACTACGACCAGAAAAAACTCTTTATTATCTTAATTATTATTTCTATGCCATTCTTGGACAAGCTGTGGTATGTATAACTGTTTCTGTTTTAGGCTGTAAGTGCCGCACGTGGTTTTAAAAATAGGTATACACTTGAATGAGCCCATTACGAATTGTATCTGTATGGATAAGTGCTTTAATAACGAAAATCGAACCACTTCTGAGTTAACTAGAAAGCTATTAGTGTTTGATTTTGTTTACACGAACATAAAAGGAAAGTCCTCCTCCTGCTTAAAAGAAATCCATTCCGAAAATCTTATGATTTTTATAATTATTGCTAATCCTATTATGATTTCACTGCATACAATAAACTGGTTGAATGTTCTTAGATATTAAAAAGTTAACATCGACGTAATCGCGGTGACGTCCATTTGAAATCATACTTTCACTCTCTGCGCGTCGCGTGCGCACGTCTATGCGGAAGCCTGCGCAGGCGCATTTATTTATCGCTATCTTTAGAATGCTACTGAAAATGTTCGAATTGCATTTGTTATTTATTGCTAATGCACCAGTCCCTTGTCCTTTCGATCGGCGCGATATTATATTAAATTATGTTCAGACTGGCCACTTCGTTAGAAAGCGTTTTGTAATTTTATTATTAAGTAATAAAGGCTGGAGTATTACGAAATCGGAGTTACAGACAACAAGATTTATAGATTAAAATATAACTCAAGCATAACTTTATTTCTAGACAAAACCTAGATATGGATTTTAAAATTTTGCCTATATCATGAAATAGGCGATGATCTCAGAGTTTGTTTTAGTGACCGCCATCTAAAAAACGTCGGCGCCAGTCAGTTTACAAAAAAATATAACTGGCCGAAAAATTTATTCGACTACCAAGAAAAAATAAATGGTCAAAACAAAATATGAGTACTCACGAACATTCGTGTACAAATCTTCCATTTCGCAATAGATGAGCTAACTAAATTAAAAAAATAAAAGTTATTGTTAACAAGAGAAAGCAATTTCACCATTATAAATGTACATGTGATTCCATCGTTTGTAGCTTGCAACCATTACTTGAAAGTGTACATTATTTCTGCAGACAAATTTAAATCGTAACTCGTTTTATGCAAGACTGTTTATCGCGTGACATTCACCTTCAGATGCTATTGTACCGAATCTTAATGACAGCTCAGTGGATGACACGCGAAGTCTGACTGATTTCGAAGTTTTTAAGTTAAATTACTAAAGCAAGAAACTCACGTGTTCGTTTTTAAGTTAATTGAATTTAGCTGGTTGCGTTTCTTGTTGCCATAGCAACAAAAACTAACCTGAACGAGATTTATTAGAAACGCATCTGCTAAACTACCCAAAGCTTCTTATTCATAGAACTTCCTGTTGGATCCTCTTTTAAGAAATAGACAATAAGTTTTCACAATTCTAACAAAAACAGTCTATCCCGCGAATACTGAAACGCAAATTAATTTTAAGATGTTCTTAAATGTCTTCTCGCTTCTTCACACCTTAAATTTCAGAGATAGCATGACACATAACGGCGGCGTCTATTTGATTGACGATTCAGTATTTAGCCATAGTAATATGAGTGTAGGTATTTTATCCTTCACTCAACAATAGATGACCGCGAATGAGTAGAACTTACTAATTACCCTTAAGGCAATGGAAAGATAAAGTAGTAAGATGATTTTGAACTAAGATATGTCTAAGAGATTTAAGGTTACCGATTCCCAGAACGCCTGAAATTAATTGTAGAAGCAGGAAGCGGTGAAATGAGCACTCAATGTTATGGCTGCTAAAGATTTTATGAGCATAGACCGCCAGCCAGTGCAGCTCTCTGCTGAGCCGATAGGATGTATTTGTTTAGCGCGAGATTGGATCTCGGCTGTCACGTCTGGCATGAAGAGTATTTGCTCATTTACTGGCATGTTCATATACTTTGTGGTGTTCTTGACGATCACGGTTACTATGCAAAGATTTTCGAAAAGTATTCTCTTGTTTTTTTTATGATATACTTAGCTCATATACTTGTTCTAAAGGCTAGAATAATATTTGTCTCTACATTATTATGCTGTTTTTCTAAGAATTAGCTACTATAGTCGAAGAAAATACGATCGATCATAAATATTTTGGAGGCTGTTACTGAGTTTCCGCGATGATCAACAATGTTTTTATTAGTTATATGCATACTGATACATTAAAATTATGTATAAGTAGTTTATTCTACATAAAGTTTATTCATATGTACCATTTTTATATATATTTATTTATTTAATACACGTTATTAGCATAAATATTTGCAACTTAACTATATACCCATCTAATACTAAACTATATTATTAATATTTAAACAAAACTAAAACTAAAAAATTTAATAAAAAAAACTCTTTTTTCCTTTCTTCTTTTGTTTATACTTTAAAATACATATTTGAAAGACTGTAATTATTCAGCTGTTTTTCAGAATACGTTGGGATCAAACTAGACAAAACAAGTTTTACACCTTTGTTTTTTGGGACTTAACATTTACTGTTTTCTCCGCAAGTAGGTACTCATTATTACGTCAATATTTTCACATTGCTATGCTCTCCAACATCCACGTGAACAGATGAGCGCTACACAGATATCAGCAAGGCCGCTGCATTTGATAAGCTATCGATAATGCGCCATGTTCCGTGATTGTGTAATACTACTCATTGTTTGTGTTTGTTGAGGGACAGGGACGACATTATACAATGCTTTAGTAAGAGGAGCTGATTGCTAAAATGTTTATATTACCGTAAATAATTAATATAAACTTCAAAGTATTGGAAGTATCTCGTTTCAGCCATTTTATGGCAAGAAAGGGAAAGAATCTCCAAGGATAATCTGTATGGTTAATAAAGGCTGCCAGTAATCTTATGTTAAATCTTGTTATCTTTGTACCGTTTGTAAAACCGTGTAAATAGTTTAGGTATGCATAAAAATAATGCAAATTAACTTACAAACGAAACGTAAAATGTAAAGTGCAAACTATGCAATATTTGAAATTATTTACATGCATTTTTTGACACAATAAATATACAATTGAATTTAATGCAAATCTTTAAGCGAAACTTTATTGACCATGAAATCCGTTAAACCACGATTGAGTTTTATATTTTCCTTATAAAAGTTAGTATGACTGTTTGATGGTAAATTTGGAGATAAAGGAATTACTCATCGCTCAATAAATGTAGGGTCACGCGCAAATATGCATGCAAAAGTAAAAATCAGTTTAATACCATCCGTATAATTGGTAAAAAGTAAAAGGTAGATAAACTTAAAATATATACAAATATCAAGAACTTCTTCTGGAATAAACTTTCAATTTCTTTGTACGCCTCAGAAAAGTTATTTATTGTGCAATATTTTAAAATAGTAATGCAGAGTTTCTAAATGAGCTTGTGTCATGAAAAATGCAGCTTCAGAAAAGCAGGCAAAAGTGCAGATTCGTAAAATAAAGAGAAAATACAGTCGTCGTCTCTACGGCATGTTAATATTCTCCAAAGGAGTACTTATGGCCCGTGGAAAATTACGATAAATATGGTTTGTAAATCAAAACAAAGTACAGAACGAAATTCTGTGTCAGTCCGATTAACTGTTTTGGTTATAGTTCCAGTCAGAAACAATATTGGTGCGCCTACTTCAGTAAAAGTGAAATTCCAAATCCAACTTCACTTTTTATTTTAAACTGCAGCAAACTGTCTCGAAAACAATAACTTTCGCCAACTATTACCGTAATGGAGGATTCAAAATACGTGCAGAAAATTGTTTTTCGACATTTTCATAGTCATAACTGCGCAATACTTAGATAATATACACAAGGCCACGCTGCGCAGGTATACTTAGTCATTGTCCTTAGAATTAGGAAAATTATGAGTAATTGTAATGGCCAAGAGACGAGATTGGAACCCAGTTGGTATTGCAACATTTTAATAGGCAGTAATCGGCTGAGAACATGTGTAATGTGTACATAACTGTATTTGTGTTCGGATCTCATTGGAACCATCATAAATTGGTATGGAATTCCATCCTTAAATGAGATAAAAAGTGCAAAGATAGAGAAAGTCTAGAAGGTTTTGAAACGGGTCAGTTATTATATCTTCACGCAGGACAAAGTTTTCATAACCTTGCTATTTCCATTTTCAGCGGTTTTCTTCTTTCGAAGCTATACGGTGAAGCCAAAACAACAATAAAAAACTTTGGAACGAATACTAAACTGCGTAGTAATGATAATACGTAGTAGTATCGTAGTGGCCTTAGTGTCAGAATCCAAATACAATCATTTAACTCATACAATTTTTTAACAAACGATCAAAGAGCGACTTGTTTTTAATATCTCTTAATGGTTTGGACGAGACATTTAGGGTTAAGTTATAAACACATGTGTGATGTTCTGTAATGGCTAAAATCTAGTTTCAAACCATGAATGTGAAAACCAAATATTTTAAGAGTCCAGCAGGATTCGAAGTGCAGCGTAAAACCTTTTTCGGAATACTGATTTAAAAAAGTGAGTGAAATTCAATTTTGGTTTTGTCATTATTGATGCATATTGTTATAAATAGTAGAGTACTGTCAACATCTAATTTGGTAATTATCTCACAAGCGGCGAAAGTTTGTCTAGAATATAAACAACTTGAAAGATTTGACACAACAAATTGTAGAACCATAAAGTGCTTATTATTTTGTTTATAAAGTTTATATAACGTGGTTACTTATGAAACATCTACTGACAATTATGTACAATAGCAATAGAGTCCTTAATTAACATGAATTGTCAATTATAGTCTTACATGCGACTGTCGTAAAGTTGTTGCGTTAAATGTGGTCAAATTATGTCATGATCTACGAGCCGACTCAATTCAGGGCCACGAGCTATTGTGATCAGTGTAGGCTGGCTCTTATACACATTATAAAGTATTGCCATTCTCATTTCCGAATTTACGAAGCAAAACAATCAGATAAAAATAAAGAGCAATGAAAGTAAACGTGCTCGCCATTCTGTGCTAGAAATTTATTTTTACTTTCAATTTACAAATGTACAATTTAAGAGCAAAATCTTTAAAAATAAGCCAATCTCAAATGTTTATTTTTAAAACTGAAGCCGGTTTTATCACTGAACAATATTTGCGTTTTATTTTCAAGATTATTTTGTAAATTACGCTCCGGCCTTATCTAAAGATTTTGTATAAATTGTCACATGTATTTTAGCAACTTTAAAAGCCTGAGAATTTTATCACAACACTTTACAATATTATACTGGCCAGATGAGTGTAAAATGTTTAGTGTTCGGCGTTAGTAATCATGTTTGTTTGTTAAAATGTTTTTGTTAATACCTATAAAGTAATTTGACTCTTCAAAACAATGTACACGAGACGGAATAAAAGATACTTACCAAGTCCAAAACGCAATCCAAAGGTTCACTGATCCGTCCACATGCACACAATAATAAAAAATCAAAATATTACAATAAAATCAGTTTTATCCAAAAGGAATTATGTTGGGAATCCTTAAAAACACTGGTAACACTTCTGTCACTGTCAGGAAATTTTCAAATCAAGAACACACACAATTTCAAAATACAGTTCCACGCTGAAGGTTGCGCTCGTAACGTGTTCGGTATAAGTAGCGATCCTCGCACATACGTCCGCTCGCTGCGGCGGCCCACGAGTCACTGAACTGCCGCACAACCGCGCCCCCGTCAACCGGTGGATGCTCGCGTATATTTTTATGACTGCTCCAACTAGTGTTATCATTGTCAAACCCTGAAATGGTTGTAGATTTAAGAAATTGGGTCAAGCGGTTAGCGCTGCGGAACGAAAGCGCGGAGAGTTCGAAGTTTTGTGACTCCTTTTTTGCTTAGCAACTTTTAACTTCTGAACCAAAAGGTGTGATATTTTTATTGAATAATATTATTTAATGTATTCAAAGTTAAAGATTAGTACACTATCAAAGAAAATTTCTTGCTCTGCACCAATGACCTCATCATGCAACTCTACAAAATTATAACAACTGAGGTAATAAATTTAAACATCCTAAAAATTTAAGTAGTTAACTATCGAAATTGTGTTTTCTCCGTGTACTGTATTCCCTACTTGCAATTACGAATTTTAAACCGAATTAATCCCATAAGTCACACACAACATGCAAAATGACGTAAACCTCTGAAAAGAGCAGATATTTGCATCGTTTCATTCATAGCCTTCACTTTATTTGTGAACGCACTTTCGAATGTTCGGTGTATAGTAAATCGCACGATATTTTACGCAGATTTATGAAACTTAATAACACTCCATTAATGTCAGTGACTGTTCAGTCGATCGCAAAAACCAAAGATTGACGAGAAAACGGGAATTCCCTAATTTATGAACCGTTTTGCATTTATTCTTGCAGTGCAGAGCGCGTGTAGAACTTTCATCAATAATATCGAACAATGTCGCTAAGAATTTATGAAGAGTTTTGAACTGTAGTAGTTAAGGAAGAAAAGGGCAGGAAATCCTTGACTACAACATTTTAATTAATGAATTGTTTTAGGACGTAATCTACATTGTACCTACTTATCTAATTAAAAATCACCAAACGAATTCAAATAAACACAAACTAATCTAAGTCCAATTAAAATGAACACCAGCCGAACCGCAGCGAGGACACCCGAGCGCTGCCGATGAGCGCCGACAATCAGCGATCTTTCACGAATGCATCCGAAGCAAGCCGAACGTTCGCGGCCGCCAGCGAGGCCGCAGCGCGGGAAGCGCGTCACTTCAAGGTGAATTCTTTTCCCGCCAAACTGCGTCACACTGACTTTGTATTGTAGTAATACTTTTAATTTTTAAACTACAATATGCAGCCTGCAAACAATTTGCTAAAGATGTTCTTGAATATATAAGATACTAAAGTTTTAATGAGTAATAAAACTGGCTTCAAACATAAAACAAAGGCACTGCCGATGCCGTCGTAAAGGTATTAATATCAGGTTCGCATCTTAGTTTTTAATTGGAAAAGGGAAAAACTGTGTGAAGGTTATATCTGCGTATATCATGGAACACCAAGGAACCTATCAGTTCGGCCTTTGTGCCACTTTTTCATAAATAGTTAGACCCGATATTGAGGCCGTGGGGATATCTCTGTACAAGGCCTATCGATCCTTGTTCCATTCACCATCGATTACAATGAGGTTATATTTAGTATGATATTGGACGCCATCAACACCAAACAAAGCCTTTGGAGGAATCAATTACTCTATATGTCAAGATGATAGTTTATTGTTTTATCTTTTTACATTCATTTAATATTTGTCCTAATGAGTGTGACAGCGACCATGTGAAATAAAAATCAAAATGAAAAATACAAAGAAGTTTATAGTATTACATGAAGGAAGGAGTTGTCCAGAATCTTTTAACCATGAAAATGTATAACAAGATTACAATTAATAGCAATTTTTTATCAAATATTACAATAATCTCATGTTGTAAACGATAATCATACCGTTAGGAAAATCCCACCTTCACTTATGACATTCAGCCATAGTTAAATAACTTTAAAGGGATTTCCCTTTTATAATATCATGCTTATCATTAATAAACATGGTATTAAAACCCTTTCCATCATTTTGGTCATTACTGCACATTACTGAAGAAACGAACCAATTGTGTTTTTGATATCAACGTGCTCGGATATATGCAAACAGATATTTTTATTTTGACTGGCCTGTTGGTCTAGTCGGTTCGATCCCCATTCAGGAAAAATGTTCGTGTGATGAGCACGATCATTTGTTCTGTGTCTGGGTGTTATATAAGTATGTATAATTTGGATGTATTCAGATTTAAATAAGTACTTTAAATTTAAATAAATGCTTATGTTTATCATCTAGTATATTACCTAGTTTGGGATCAGATGGCCGTGTGTGGGGTGTCCCAAGATATTATATTATATTATTTCGTAGTCTCATCATATTCTGACAGAAGTGAAGAGAAATCGAAAGCAAAGTTCTTGACATCAAATACCCGCTCATATTTGCTGAAAAAAGTAACATAAATTTCCATGGATGACATTGATGACAATCTCATAATTTAGAATAACTTCTAATCATCGTTAGATAATTAAAATCTGATTAATTCTTTGTGACGTAACGGCCAAAAGCAACCTACTCTTTAAAACCCTGAGTAAAGGTCTCAGGTGACGTGTAGCCAACGAATCAAGGCGTGGGTAGAACCGGACCTCAAGCCAAACCTAAAAGGCTACCCTACAAACCCTCTGACAGGTGAGGTCAACATTTAAGCATTTTCTTTTTAGGAAAATATATTTTGAATGAATATAAAATTCATTTTCATTATTGCTTAATTATGTACAAAATTGTGTACCAGTGGGATGTATGAGGATAGTCTTTAACAAAAAATAATTTGGGATTATCTAAAAAATATTTATCTTAAACCTAATCCTTTTTATTTTTTCCGTCTATGTAAAAACTTTGTAACATAAAATAAGTTCACTCTATAATTTGTGCGTTTTAAGTTCTTTTTAGTTAGTAGCGTAGCAATATTTCCAATAGTTCCCAATTAAATATAACTAACACATTTGACCGATGATTCTTAGGTCATTAAGTCATAAACGAGGACCTTGCGTGAAATTATAAATTAAAGCTGTCTAACATCACTATTACTGCGTGACCGACAGGAGATAAGTATCAGGTTCTCGCACGTATCGGCGACTCCATCAACACTACCTTCAGGGTGATGATAGAGGTCACCATCCTTCTCAACTAGTTGCCTTCAATACCAACGCCTTGAAATTTGAAATCCTAGAAAATATCCTAAGCGCATGACTATGGACTTTCCCAGATTGAATCATTTGCATTTGAAATTCGGCCATGTCACACTGATTTGCAAAACGGTCACTATCTTGTCTCCAAAAATATTTTAACGTGAATGATAATTATCATTGATTGAAGTATCAATAATTTCGTAATTAGATCATGTAACAAAAAGTCTCTCATAGCTTGGCTCCTTGTACTTTATGCTCCAACATGGATTCGTAAATGCGCGCGCGTACCAAGATGGCCATGTCTGAATCGGCAATGCCATAACGAAACGTAAACATTACCGAATCCAAAGGACACCGCAGAACGTGGCCTAGGCATTTTTCGATAAAGGCAAATGTAATTCAATTCATTCCGTAGATTTTAAGGTTATTTTAACCGTCCAGTAACGTGCGTGCAGTTGCAAATTTAATTACGAAAGTTTATCGCACCGGGAGCCTTGGTAAAGGTCGCAGCACACTTGCTCTGAGGTCGCTGTGAATGAGCCATTATGTGGTAGAGTGGTATATGTGGACGATCTTGTGGAGAAGCTAATTTGGTAGCTATGTGGTAGGGAGCTTTTGGTACGTACAGGTTGAAATTGCGGTTTAAAAAAATTAGTTGTTAGCTTAGTTAATTTTATCGTCACCATTTTTACAAAAATTATGACCCGAAATTCAAAATCAAGATTTCTTAGCAATCTATTTCAGAGCAATAGATTCAAAGCAGTTTAAGCAGCTCTTCTTGTTATGCGATACAGACATGCTGCCATTATTAAAAGCTTAGCCTTTAATAATGGTAGCTAACTTTTAATAGAATATCTTACGCTATGTAACACACAACTGTGTAGTATTGTTTTAGTACCCTGTCCCGAATTCAAAAGTTATATCAGCGCACGTACTTATAAGCAAAATCACGCTTAGCCGTTGGTCCCGACTGTCATACAGTTAGTGCTAGTTCATATGGACGCGCGGTGCCGCGCGGAACTTTCGACCGCGCGGTACAAGATCGAAGTAAACAGCTAGTATTGTCTACATGACCGCGCGGTACCGCGCGGTACCGCGCGGCGCGCTCCGACCCGCGCGCTAGTTCTTGAACCGCGCGGCACGGCGCGTTTCAAGTTCTACAAACTTGTACCGACCTGTTCAGATGATCCGCGCGTGTTGAGACGGATAGACACATAGATTCAAGAAAAAATGATCACCGAAGGAGACGACATTGTATCTATCGATTTGCTTATCGACGAGATTGAAAAAAGAGAAGCTATCTGGAATATTAACTCCAAGGAATATTCGAATAAAATAATAAAAAGAAGATCTTGGGAAGAATTAGTTTTAATTTTCTGCAGTAATAATGATTCTGAAGAAAAAAAGAAAAACTTAGGTAAGTTACAATCGTATGTATAATCGTAATCCTAACTATCCTAACTAATATTATAAATGCGAAAGTAACTCGGTATAAAATCCATAAGCAAATTGCCTCCTCCACGTCCATTCTTAAGCAATGTTGATGCCAGACTACCGCGCATACATTTGCCATCATGTGAATGCTCTTACCGCGCGGCTCCGCGCGGGTCCGCGCGGTCATATGAACTTACACTTATCCTTGACAGCCGTTAAGACATTACGATTCTGACGACCAGTCTTACTATGGAATATTGTATAACCTAGTAATGGGTTGTGGAGGTCAGATAGGCATTCGCTCCATGTAAAATTCGGCATTCACCTAAATCCGGTAAGACTGAAAGCCGACCCCGACATAGCTTGGGAAAAAGGCTAGGCAGATGACGATTTAAGCATTATAAGTGCAACTCAACTTTTGAAATCGCTGCCTTAGTGCTTTTCGTGGGCACCTACTTTAAATTCTCCTAATTATCCTATCATATCAGTAAACTGTTATCTTTTGCGACCAAATTGTGTATTGTATTGACCAGTCTTGTGTACCAAATGAATATATAAAAGTATTGCACTACATATTTAAATAGAAAAAAATGGCTGCGATTCATACTCGCACATAAATTTTGTTCAATGTCAGCTGAAAATCTTATAGCTAGTGAGCTTACAGCGGAGTGAAGGGTGCATTAAGTAAGATTTGTAAGAAAATTACTTTGTTTTATTATCCTTTTCGTGTTTAATGTGATTTTACAATTTTATTGTACTTACCTTTAAAATATTATTGTCTTGCCTAAAGGTACTTAAAACGAGTTGATGTGTCACTGTTTCTTGGAATATGTTAATAAAGAGGAAGAAATGGTTCCTTCCTTGTTTTATTTCTGAAGCATACAGTCAAATCTGTAATGTATATGCGTAATTATACAATTTCTCCAGAAATATAATTATAATAATGCTTAGAAAGATGTACTTAACAAACATCCCGTTCTATAAGTAGGTATATATATATATTTAACATTACTCGTCATGTGAGTCGCACATTGCTAGTAATCTCGTTAACCCCTCGTCCTAAGCTAAGATGCTTGTATTATGAGTGGGATTCGAACCCGCAACCACATATTCGCAAGTCCGACGTCCTAGCTATTAGGCTACCACCGCTTTTAGTAAAAGGTATCTAAGAAATTATTCTATTAAAGTAGGTACTGAGTAAGACTTTAAATTACAAAAAAAAAACAGATTTCAATCAATTGTCAATTTCGTAAAAGGCTGCAGTTAATACACTTTCAGTCTAATTGAATAATGAGCACTCTATCGAATCACAACGTCCAATGCTCCATCGACCCCGTGCATGAATATCTAAACATTATGGACGGCTACTATAGCTGTCGTGAGAGAAATTGTCATAAACTTCACGCTTTTCAAACGAGTTAGTCATTGCAGCGAGCAGCTAAGCAGCCGATATTAACACAGGACAATACAACTTAGTATCTACAGAGATTCTGTCTAACAATGACAATCATTCTCGTAAATAAGGATTAAAAAGTCTTTATATAACTTCCCCTACGATACCTATGTAGGTACATTATACACCATTCATTACACACCTTGTCTACGTATTTTTTTTTAATAAATATTTGTGAAACATAAACTTCCACATAAGCCACTACACTCAACAGCTAGCAACTGCTATAGAAGTTGACCCCCAGGATAAGGCAGATGCAGGTACATCAGCCCACACATCTCTGGTTTCACTGCTATAAAACCCTTATGACACAGCATTAAAGTTGATATTTGTAACTCACTGTTACTGAGTACCTACCTAGATTTCGATACTCGGGGAAGCTCTCTACTTGTGCCCTATAGTACTATTCGTATTGAGGTCTAATATTCTAAATCTATCTGTAAAGATTAGATACGTAAATCAAGGCTATTTCTCACCGTAATATTTCACAACTTTCTCTCCATTTCTCTTCAGTTTTGCAAAGTAAGCTTTCAATACAGATACTCCATCATTTATCAGTGGGTATCAAGTTACAAAGCAGTTTATGAGACAAAGACGCTTAGCGATCTGTCGTTTCTATATTTGTATTGATGTTATGTTGGTTATTTATATCGTCATCCTGCCCTTTACCCATTTATATGGGGTCGTCGCAATGCGTATTTTCCTTCCATCAATCTCTATTACTTTAGTAAATATTTGTACAATATCTAATGAAGTTTCAGCTACTATTAACCGGTTCTTAATATTGTTAAATATGTATTATTTTATTTGCTTGATAATTATGTTATTGTTAATATACAAAATAGTTATTTATTAGACTTTTTATAAGATACTCAGCTTGCTAGCCTCTAGGAACCTGGTCGTCTGAGACATTCGGTATATTACTTCTTTGTTATATTATATTTTACAAATAATTGACTGACATGGTAGCCTCAGACGTGTCACCTCATTGGTTTCAACATATTTGTAGTGCTGTATCGCTGTATATCACGTGCCAAACGTTCGACAAACTTCATTTGTCAACTTTGCTGGAATATCGTGGCCGATTGTAATTGTTTTCCAAGAAATATACAGAATTGTACTTGTATGAAATTTGCAAGATGAATCCAACTACTTAATAGTTGATACCAGAATAAATTACTCGTAGGTTCAAAATATTCATAATAATAGGATATTATTGATTTTTTAACATATTGGTAGGAAACAGTGTTAAATTAATATATAATATATATGGCACATACGATGATGGCTATAGTAGGGGCATTCTTATGTGTAGATATCGAAAGCTCTATTTAAATATTTGTATTTATATACCTATATTATTTAAACGAGATAATCAAAATAATTGTATCGTAATGATAACATACGTTCGACATAGTCATCAACAAAAAAAAATAACAAAATGAAGATCAATAGTCAATTTAAATTACAAATTATATTAAGTAACAGCATATTCCAATCAAGTCCGCAATCACTTCCTAAGTCGATTGTATTCCATCGTCCATACGAGAGTAACAAAGTAATCTGGAGTGAGAGATAAATTGCAAAACGCGTGTTTCTCGTGTAAACGCATACCGTAACCGCAGCGCAGGCTGCGCGGGCGCAGATCTGTCGCATTTCTCCTTCTCACGCGCATGCCTTACGTAACAACTGTTCCTATCGATAGGGATTGGGTTCGCAGGCTCATTTGTTAGGTTATAGAATTGTAGAGTACTGACCGATGGGCAAAGTAATCACTAGATTGAAAAGCTTCGAGTTGTATGAATGCCTAATATAACCTTCATAGATCTTTATTACATAGGTATAAAACACCGATGATGTTATATTTTTTGTGGTATTTTCCGTGGGGTTAGGAATCAGAGCAAAATTCCCCACCGACGCTGGGGAAAGTTAGCCTTAAGAGTCGATGAACCTGGTGAGGGGCCGATGAATGGCGATTGACTGAACACCTCGCTTGAAACTTGTCATGGAAAAACGTGGAAAAGTAGACTCCAGATTAAAAATAAAGTACTTACGCAATATCGTTGAAAAAATATGTACGAGGCTGTAATAAATACTAAAAATCTGATTGGTTTTATACTTTTTTTTTGACGAATCAACCATGTGCATGCAATTTTTAATCAACTTCCACACTGTGCAGTCACGGCGGGCTACATAAACATTAAAATCACTTACAATAAAAATCGAGACGTATGGAAAAAATACCAATTGAACTAAATGAATATAAATCGTTTGAACATATAAATCCCTCTGTATACAAAATAATTATTATATTAATATTAGAACACTATGAATTATGACGATGCAATATGAAATGCTTAAGACCGTTCAACAATCAACCTTACAATGCAACTTTGTTGCTTCGTGTAATAGCTGAGCTTTTTATGCACTTTTTCTACTATTAACCTTTATAATTTAAGCTTGGTTTTTAAAGCGTGTACCATTAAATTATTGGTTTGCATCATAAAGCATAAGATTTAGCTTAGAATATTTGTAATTTCTTTTTTATCCTTTAGGTATCCTCACAAAATAATAGATATAACATTAGCACTACTATTTAAAGTCTGCTTTCGTTTAAATTATAATTGAAATAAGATTTCTTAGGCAAGAGTTTTTTTCCTGAAATAATAACTCTAATATTCTGGGTTTTGGACTAACTTAAAATAAAAAAGGAGCTTTTGATAGATTTGGATAGACCAAGCAGAACTTTAATCGACCGCCCTAAAAGGAATTCATTAAAAGTAGCTACCTGGAACTACATAGTACCTACACAATATTATGTAGGGACGTTTCTTTATAATTGTAAAGTGCATCGTGCGATTAATTTATAATGTGAGTACAAACGAACCGATCAGGTCCATCTAACATGCCTCAAATAGTTCTATAGAAATGAAACTTATTAGCAAGCTTCTGTGAAAATATTTTCAAGCCTATAAATTTTCCATATTTTCTGAGGTTTTTGTCTCTTTCTGGCAGTTTTCTGAGTATAGAAAGGGACAGCATACAACACAACTGTTGTCTATGAGTAATAAAAATTACCCGAACTTGAATTTAAAATTTGTCCAGATGTCCGAACGCAAACTCTATAGAACCAACTGAGCCTTCACCAAGCATGTGATACACCACAGCTGTTAAGGCCCCAGCACCCTTTGCCTGTTTAGCCATCTTGACTAAACTGCTAAGGTTTCCCTCGATGACAAAAATGTACAAATATAAGCACAAACACAGCACCAAGTCATACTTTTATCATACCTAGAGTCTACTAACTTTCACTGTCCTCACCCCCTCGCCTGCACCCCCGCGCTCCGCGCTCCCACCCCGCGCCCCCGCGGATTTGTCCTAGGGTTACGTAATCGTTGCATTGCTGCACAGCTGTTGGCTGCGGCCGCGCCGGCCGACTTTGAAACAAAAGCCTCTCGCATTTTACCACTTTCATGGTAATTCGTACGGTAGAGAGTGCGGCAGCAACACAACGTGACTGCTATTGTAAGTCTGTGTCTTCTGTACCAAGATGATTATATTTTTTGTTCGCCACAGAATGCACATAGCATGTAATATTAATCTCGTTAACGTTTCTTTCTCTGATCACAAAAAGAAAATTGAAAGCCTACCGTATCCATATCACTATAATTCCGAAGGATCCTTGGAAAAGCCTAAGAAAGGCCAGTTTTTATGCGACCAGGGAATCCAATCCAGCGCATTAAAATCTAATCTGCATGGACTTTTCATAATCCGATCACAAAAACACTAACAATCACACACACACAGGCAGAGCGCAGTGTCGCGCGGATGAGCATGTGTGCGTTAGGTGCGCAAGAGCAAACTTACATAACATCCAGCGAGAGTGCATTCACTCTGCGAACGGAGCGGCGGGGGTGCTACGGCAAGAGGGGAAGGGGAGGAGGGGTACGAGAGAAATGCATCGGTGCACTGCGCACGCGCACAACGTGATATAATACGTGACGGATTATGTCCGAGATTTGCGAGACTTTAATGATACAAGCTCATTATAATTTCGATGTTTGTTTTAACGCGCTTGTGTTCAGAGATAAATCACGCGCTTTCTGCTGCGGCATGTAGTGCGGCGGCCATACTGTGTAAGAATAGTTTCGATCTATATTCACTTTATGTAATACATTGCAATCAGAATACCTAAGTTAGCGTTTCATTTGACGTTTGCGAGAGAACCTCTGTCATTTCCGCGGTGGGATTCATGAAAAACGTGCTTTGTTTTATTGGTTTCCGGCAGCTATGGTGCTAACTCAGAAAAACTTATTGCTTGATGAATTTTTGTTCTCATCATAAACTTCTTGCATTAATTCCAAGCTCCTATTTACTTAGAACTTAAACTCTACGTACAAAAACAGAGCTTTAAATAGTTGCATTTGTTCTACATACCTAACTTCTACCATAAGCCATTTAAACAGCCAGAGGACCAGGTCGAGTAGTTGTTGCTACGTGCACAATGCACGCGATAACAAAGTTGAGCTTAGCTATAAAACGCCACAACGTAAAAGCACTTACAAAGGCATTAATTGACAATCAACTCTTCTAAAAGGTATAAAAGTACTACCGTAATAATAAACCAGCCTATAACTGTCCTTCATGGGGCAAAGGTTTCTTCTCATTCCGCCCTACTCACATAAATTAAGATTTGTAATCGTAAGATAGAGCCGCCTATAAAACACATTTATCCCTTATAAAATAATAAACTCTTAAAATAGTTTTAAAATTATCTAATGTCATTGTGGCAATCTTCTATAAATAACAAACAACCTGCCGTCATAAATAGCTCTTATTTTTTACCCTTTTCAGTTCGTTAACTTAAATTAGCAACTGTGACGTAAGCCACTAAGAAACTCATTTTTTGTGTCTATTTTCGAGTCAATTATCTAAGGTCTGGAAGTCTGCCACTGACATGAGTCATACGAACTTTGGAACTTATCGATACACTGTGAAAGGGAATACAAACAATAAATCAATTTCCTTCTTATCGCAAGTTAAATTTTAATTAATATTAATTCAAATAGAAGTAATATTGACATTACATAATCGTGTACAAGTGGTTTACGACTTAGCTAACCGCGTAAGGATTACATCAGCAACATTGTGGCTTCAAAACTTAATTTTGTGTTTTGTTTAGCAATATTATTTTAGCTTTATTATATTTCCTAAAAAGGGAAGCAGACATAGGTGCTAATGTAAAGATCTCTTAGTGCCTCAAGTTCTATGATAACAAAAACTTACTTAATAGAATACAAATTATGACAACAGCTTACCTTGACTGTGTTAGCACATGCGGAGCGAATACTTCAAATATAAATAAAAAAAGGTTATGTCAAATCGGAATTTGATTTTTTTAATAAACAAACAATGTGACAACCAAGTAAAGCTTCGGTGAAAAACAAAGTCGCTATTACAGTAATACCAAATCTGAAAGTGTACAACCAGATACATGTTAAACTTATCTAGCAACAACGTCACCATTCACTTTACAACAATTTATATACGCAGAAAACAACAACCAGCTAAAAATTTAACAGTTTCGAAGCAAACCAATCTCAGGAATAAGCACGAAACTTAACGTGAGATATTATTCAAGGATCTCAATTGCATTGCAAGCGCTGCTCAAAATTCTGAGTAGTGTCAACACAACTGAAATAATGCATAATACCGTATATTTTAGGCAAATTAACAACGTTTACTGTAAGGAAATAACCTATAAATAGATAAATAGATTTCTATTGAAAATCGTAAACGCAATCGATGCACTTTGGTATGTTTTGGTCATACAGTTGTTATTCATTTTAACTGCTTGTATTTTGATGTGAGTGAGTGTAGAGCTATACTTTCCGTGTGTACTCCATATAAGGTTTTACGAAAAGCTTTGAAAGGAGCAAGCAAAGAATTCGTCTTTGGAGACGCAAAGAAGTAGGAAAGATTTGATTTGATTCTTATCGGTTTAAAACAGCTTTCCAGGTAAATACTGTAATAACATGAAAGTGTCATATATATTTTGAAGTTTGAGTCACTTCAACAATACAAAATATAATGAATATAACCTTTTTATGAAATAGTAAAATATACATAGGAGAATGTAGTTAAATAAAATTTCTTTGGTTTGTAGGAACGGCACAGTTTATGAGGATTAGTAGGTACTTGTCATTCTGCGCATGCGACGTGAGTCAACCTTAGAAAATAGATTATTCTGCTGCACTGTAAATGCACCATTGTTACATTGAAAATGTAATTAATTGTACTTGTTCCATAAATTATGATTTATTAATAAATCAATATACAATTTTTATACTAAAATACGGTTTTTTTTTATTTTATCCTAAAAACTTGTATTAAAACACAACAGATCAAAACAAGAAATCCTTTTTATTACAATAATACAGAATTAATGTAAAATTGGTTTTTAAATCGTATTTCAGGCAAGATTGTTTCTAGAAAAAAAACAATATTACATTGTGGACATTAACATAATATATTTAAATTCTATATAAAATGGTTGGTGTAGTCGGTTCCAACAGAATCATCATCAATAAAGTTTTGGTTACCTATAGTTTTTATAAGGAATTAATTAAAATGGAATTAATTAAAATTAGTTTTTAAATAACTCGTGATTTGAAAGTAAAGCAAAGAACAAATGATGTTAAAATTAGAATAGAAAGAGAAAAATATGTAAACGCATAAGATTATAAAAAAAAATTGTCAAGTCCCAAAGATGTTCGTAATAAAGCTTTTCTTTTTTATACACACGTGAAGTCAAGATGCGATAAGTATGAGTACGATGAAGTAATTTCCTGTCTTTAGGGAAGTTAAGGGATGGTATTGGTCCTAGCCACTCTTGCCAGGGTATTGTATGTGTTGAAGGTTGTGCTGGCTGCAGTTCTCGCAGTTTTCCATAAGAAAGCCGCGCCGAGGCCGGCCACCGGCCGCGTTTGACGCTTCCGCGATATACAGGCTGATACTAAGTTTTTATCAATTCTAATCCAAAGAGATTGTTTTCTTTTATATAAGTATGTATATAAGCTCGAACCTATTTTCCTATTTACTTTGCGATTGTTGTATTTAATGTCGTTTTTGTTAACCAATAAATCTTTTTTACATAGTTTTGCTTCTTCCGACAATAAGTTATAAACCATTTTCCTTGTAGTTAACTTAAATAAAAAAGGAATTCAAACAACAACGACTAAAATTTATTCTTTTAAATATCAAGTTATAAGGTTATCTCATACTACAACCTGCATCAACAGCATTACATATTTTCTTGTCCAATAAAGTGAAAATGATGTTATAAGAAAGTTCTAAGTGAAAAACCAATCTTATACACAACACAGCTTTGAGTCATTCAAATAGAAAAGCTCTCTAAGCTCGGCGGCCCGCATCACCCTGTAGGTCGGAAAGCGCAGGCGCATCGTGCGCGCGTGTGCGTGTATCGGTGCACTCACTCTAAACACACTAACACACGCTCACTTTCACTTGGCGAACTATTCCTAGGCTGCGTGCACTATGGAGACGCGTCTATATATTGTGTTCATAATATTATGTTTTGTTTGAAATTATAACGTGATTTAGCAAGATTTATTATCATTAGCATTACTGTTAGGATTTATGCATCGCCTGATCAGATACCAGTAGTATGAACTATGGTCAAACTATGGTTTTCTTGCGAGCAATAACTCAGGAATTAAGCTATATCGTTCCATTGCAAAATCATAAAAAAAAACCTCTTCATATTATAGTAAGATTAATTTTTGACAGTGTTGTCTAAAATTATAGAAAGCCAAAGATATAATTTAGTTTGACTCATTCTTGTCAAAATAACAGAATCAATTAACCTAATAATAAATGAATCCCTTATTAAAATAAAAATAACACAAATTGAAAAGATCAGAGGGTCGGTTATTTTTGGCAAGTTAAAAAAAGAAGTTTATTTTGATTTCATTCTCAAGGAACAAGCATTAACGTTACGTAATTACATCCTTAATATAACTTATTTATTTGAGTCAGTTGCAAATTAAATGAGTTAAAATTAAACATTTACGAGATCCCGATAATAACAAATGATTCTGAGAAGACGGAGAAAGTTCTCAAATCCTGTGTAAACGTTGGATAATATCGCAATGTCGTGTTGTGAACAAAAAGCGACTAAAAATAATTTACCATCAGGAGCTAAAGGTAATATTTAATAGCTGCATTTATATAAGGTTTGTATTATATTTTCCGGTGGGTTACATGATTAAGTTAAGTACTGAGATTAATATCGGAGTTTTCTTGATCAGTACTCGTTAGTTTTTACAGCTTATGGTCAAAAACAGCTGAGTGATCCTACAATAATTACTTAGTGCAAGAACACTTGTTTTCCTTAACAGTCAAAACTTGCAAAAATGCTAAATAACCGTATTTTACAAACTACGATCACCGTGTCATATTGCAAACCATCCCTGGAAAAGGGAAGAAATAAGTTCCCAATGGTTTTAGCTGCTAACAGGTTTGAATCATATCAAAGAACCTCAATATCTTTGCTACATCGTCCATGAAAAATGGCGGATAATATTTTCAACTTTAAGATTAACACTTTCCTTAGAAATTACTTGCTTCCTATACGTCCGAATATTCTAGAAACTGGCAGCACTACTGGAAGTGCTATTAACATCCCATGAAAGCGTGACGCTCCATCCTTGTGCCAGTTTTGACATCCATTGTCTATAAATCGAGGTACATATGACACAAACATGGCTACAAAATGTCCAGCCTGTTGAACTAGTTTTTTAATTGCAAATACAGCAATATTTGCACACATGTTTTCGCATTAATTTAGAGCACACTTTTTAAATGAGGCGTAATAACTGCAAATTATATTTTCATGAAGGCATTTATTTAATTCGCCTAGCAAACTATTGAGACAGCATAGTTATCAAGAAAGATTTAAAAACATAAAAACGTTTTATAAATAATCTTTTTTTTGTAAAGTCGGTAGATGGACCTCTTTAGAAAAAAAAAATCGTTAAATAACAAATTGGAACCTAATGTTTCATTTTAAATCTCTGATTCTATGTATGTATCTGCCAGCCATTTAAAATCAGAAAAACAAATCTAATTTTATGTTTTGAAAATATATAATCCTAGATAAGTCACCATTGTGCACTCGTCTTGTTACACTATTAGAAGCGTTTATTAGTGTGCGTAGACAAGATTGCACCGTGCGTATGTGTGCGTCTAATGCATCGCTTAGATTATATCATATAGAGTGGCTTATCTCTCGTTGCTATAATATTATACATTTTACTTTAATGTACGCTATAGTGGCTGTAAAAGCATCTCAATATACTTTCAAGGCTGTTTTAGATGTACTTTCATTGATTTCAGATATTTTAAGAGCCATAAGATGACTTGGCGCTCGGAGTTGATACAACTTTTATAGATATTGAAGCCTAAAAATTTAATCATTTTATTTTTCTTTTTTATTTGAATATCATTTTGTTTGCTTTATATTTTGGATGTTATTGATCATTACAACCTGCCTTTATGCTGTTGGCTGATGGCAAAAATAATACAGGCAGTCGACCTAAGAATTGTAGCAACTTACATGGGCCCGATTTTTGATGCTAGAGTAAAACAAAAATTCCCGAACATATCCTATAGTAACATAAATCAAAGTATCTGCGGGGGGGTGTGCGCGCTCCATATCGTAGCGTGCGTGCCGGCGGGGAAGGGGGGAGGGGGTTGCGTTCAGCACAATGCGCCGCCGCAAAGACGTTCGTTGCTCCCGCGCAGGTCATCGACTCTTTCACCGGCGCTCGCGCACGCGACCCGCCACTTTCGCGTCGCGATAACATTGCTAGACGGACTTTGTCGATTTGAAACGAGACAGACATACACCTTTTTGTTACGTCAGACAAGGACGACACCATCGCTAAATGACCGTAGCTCAGAAAAATGTGTTTAATTAACGAAAGCATTGCGTGCGACTCACTGCAATAGTAACAGCTTTTTGTCAGACTTTGGATTACCTAATCACATATCATATTTATAAAGGCAAAAAATATGCAGCTGTAGAGCAATAATCTATAACAATTGCCTCTTGTTGAATCTTACTTTTCGTTTAACAATCACTAAGGTACTTGCTTGTATATTCGCAAACAAATCATGCTTTTTCTAACTTTGTAATTACTCAAGACACAGTTTACAGATCTGGATTCTTAAAATAACGTGGAGTATTTTTATTCTGCGTTGTCAGAAAATTCTAAAAAAGGGCCATCACTTTGTTGATTCATGAAAAGGGCAAACATTCATAATCTATAGAGCGCTGGCTAAGTCACGAATCTTTTCGATGAAAAAATATAAAAGGTATAATTTACTAACTGCCAGTTACTTCGGTGGTCGTTTTTTTTTCATAATAAACAGTTCTAAGTTTAAATCTTCAGTATCTTCCATAAAAAATCCACAAACTACGGACCCAAAAGTTATTTTTAATTAAGATAACCAGCTGAGATTGCACTGGTATCTATCATACGATAAGTAGTAATATCAGTGGAAACACCAGGCCTAAATGCAAAGCCAGACACCGATTGACTGATAGCCGAAAAGTTCAAAAGAGTGCAGCCTAAAACAAAAAGAAAAATATAAAAAGATGGAATTAATTACTAAGTTTGGTCATGTAACGTACTTTGGGACGCTTGTACCTATAGAAATTGATTATATTTTGAAAACTAGCTACAGCAACATTATGAAAGTATGCCTAATGGATAATATTTTTCTCATTTGACAGCAGCAGTGTCAATACCAGCGTCGAGTGAAGTGTGAGGTTGTTGTGATTTTTTTTTGGCGTCCTAAATTTTTTTTTTTATTTCGACGTGTATAACGATATTTACCTACATAAGAATTCTTAGAACTAATTTAGTAACACATCTATATTATAAAATATCTACAGAATATTGCGTCTATCTATACATACTAAATTGCGTATATTTAGTTACAAATTCGCAAAGAATCGCGACACACATCGGCAAAATATTTAAAAAAAGTATAATATATTATATATTTTTTAATCTGGCCTCTTACTTTTTAAACAAGGTGTTACTGTAGTGCCTGGTTATATTTGAAAAACAAATTCTCAATGCTGGATGAAAATTATCAATACTCGTTCCTTCTAGATAAGAGAAGGGGCCTGTGCCCAGCAGTGGGACATTTATTATGTCATTTACAGGCTCATTGAAACGTACGGTTACACGTAGACAAGAGCCGCTCTTGAAGCAGTGTTTCTAATATGGTCGGGTTTCTGTAGAACCTGTATTTCAGAAGAAAACTTATTAAAAAGATTACTAGCTACCCCGAAAAAAGTTGCTTAGCCATATTAAAGAAACCTTCATTCGAACATACTTATCACCTGGAGATACTTATATAAAATAGCCTACAACCTTTTCTTAGACCTACCAAATATACACTAAAAAATAAAACAAAATCGTTGATAAAACTACTTTAAACCGACGTTTCCATGCCCGGGACCATGACACCTGCAAAGGTGTTGAAACGTCGGGAACTAAAATCAAAATAAACCGCGATAGAATCCGTTTAAAGAAGTTTTATTTCAATGTCTAATATTCGCGTAAACCTCATAAAACAAAATCGTTGATGTCAATAGATATACCTACGGTTAGAGAAAAGAAAAGTACATCGTACTTCAATATCAAAATTCTGGTCGCTATGGTAACTATACCTACTTACCCATTTTGCCTTGGTTACCGCCTGTTGTAATAAACCAATTGCGATGAAACAAAAACTGAATGTAACGTCGAATTACACTCACCATTTGTATATTAACGGTTCCGCTTTTGACGTGATGCCGTAACAAATAAACAGAGTTACAGATTTTATATAAGTATAGATGATAGATAAAAGAGAAGATAGAATAGTGAGGTGCCGTTTATTACTCAAATTTATAATGGAAAGACATAATGTATAAAGTTCTAGGATTCCTATTAAATCAAGTTCAAGCCTCATAAACTTAACTCTTTACAATTTATGGCTGCTAACGTGACGTCAGAACTTCTATTTAATTCCTTATATAATTAAGTTCTTACCAGGCATTAGCCATCCCACATAATTGCCCAATAAAAACATAATTAAAGAGAGAAGAATCTTTGAGAATAATTCTATTTTGAGCTTTTCTTTTGTGTCTAACAGAATAGGTATGTGGTAAGCACATGTATAACCGGCATAACGTTCTTCCAAGAAAATTCCTCACGTAAAATGGAGCCTTTTTATCCTATATCAAGCTTAATTTATAAAGTCGTTGCGAAAAACGCGAATAGTTAAACTTTTTCTTGACATCGTGTTATGGACCTTACGCTCACGTACCGTAAGTCTGAGACAAAAAGTGATATATGATCCTTTTCTTTAATCTATATAGTGTAATCAGAAAAATATAATTGTACACATTAAATTTACATTTAAATCACCAATTATAATATTGTATAGCTCTTACCCCCAGATTCTAAAAGACTTCTGACCGAATCCAATAAAAAAAGTCAATCATTTTGAAGCTGGTGTTTATTCTCATGCTGTCTCTGTCTGTTTAACGTGAAAAGTAGCGACAGCAATACTTTTAACAACGTGTTAAAGTTAATTAGCGTTTCTGAATTCGGGGTAGGTAACTCCCGTACACACGACCGCTAGCTTTTACTTTAAGTGCCAGAGACAGCATGAGACTTAACGGCGGCTTCAAATTTGATTGACGTTCAATAATCGGCCATAAATTTAATCCATTGTCAAATTAACAAGACGAAGAAGTGTTTGGTTAACCAAAGACTAAAAACCAATCACAGAGCCTAACATAAGGTACATCAAACTTTGTATATTCTAGGTTAACCAATTTTTCAGAAACCGGGACCTTCTTTTTGATAGTTCACAGCTCCATATTATTTAAATGTAACAATCAAATAAGCCCACATTGACCCGCACTTCGGAGTGATGGCTCACCAAAGTAGCGTTTCCCCCGTACCTCCTCTTACTAGAAATATTAGGAACAGCATAAATGTCTAAACCTTCCTTATTCATTAAACGATACTGTGAAAGGGGGAGCTAGCCACTATTAGTGCCTGTAAACTTACGTCTAACTTTCTGACTATCGCGGTACAGTCGTCTACCTTCTGGATAATTATATCGTATCGTGCTCAGCCAAATGAAAAGCTTATAAATAACCTCCATACAAAGTCATTATACATACACATAAGATATGAACTATGTAAACTATTATATAACTAATATATCTATCTCTTTCCCACGCAAGCATGTTGCCCATAGTTTTAAGATTCATGAAAGTTACGCTTTACTCATTTTAAATATTTATAGCACACTTTTTTTATAATTTCTTTTTTTTTTCATTTAGTTAGTATCGCTAGTATGCATAATAACAGCTTATCAGTGGCGAGGTCTCTCAAAAAGTAATCGGAGAGGTCAAAAAACAATTATTTACTTCAGCAGGCATTTCTTTTTAT
Organism: Plusia festucae; assembly: GCA_950381575.1. Classification (NCBI taxonomy): domain Eukaryota; kingdom Metazoa; phylum Arthropoda; class Insecta; order Lepidoptera; family Noctuidae; genus Plusia; species Plusia festucae. Next base: position 15,926,931 of record OX494432.1, on the reverse strand, counting down.
GTATCATGTAAATTACAAGGAAAATACAGACGACTCAAACCTCATCATGTAATAAAGAAATGTTGGGCAATGGGGAAAAACCATGGAAAAACGCGGGAAAATCCTGACAGCAACAGTTCTGAAAAATTTTAATTATTTGACCATTTCTTTACAATAGTTTAGTTTTCTCTACATTAAACAAAAATAAAATAACAACCACGTCTAATATTAAATATCGCGACTACGTTTCAATAAACACGCAAACTTGGTAAAAATGAATTCGCTCGCGGTTGCCTTTCACCGGCGGCCATCGCAGAAAGTGACAGTGAGCAGTGACGTGACGATGACGACACGACGACACGCGACAAACACGCGACGTGTAAATATACTGTCAATTATACAAATCGATACTGTATATTAATTTGTATAATTAATTTAAGTCCTGTAAAGATCCTGTGTCCAGAGCTACTGGTTTCGGGCATATTACACCGGGGGTAAATTTGTGTGACCTACAGATATTCTAACGTTAACTCCAATGTTAGTTTAATAGATTTTTTTTAGGCTTTTGTAAAGAATGAATTATATGGAAGAAGAAATTATATGGAATCACTTTGGATGTAGGTAATGTATGTATGATTGATGGGTGTATGATTTTGAGTTAAAAAAACTGTTTTGAAAATAATTAGAGTGACTTGTCCGTATATCGTGTGCAGATTTTATTTCTGTATTTCAGAGTAGGTACCTACTTACCGGAGGTCAATAGACCGCTGTATCAAAAACACATCCTCTTACCCCAAAGATAAAGATCGAAGTCAGTATGTGCGCTAATAAGAATATTAAAAAAAAGAAGCTTCAGATTAAGATGTAGAGCCATCGCATTTTTTTTTTCTGAATTACCACAGAAGTAATGCCATTCTAATACGTTTCAAAGTTTCATAGCGTAACTGTTTCCTTGAAACCTCAAAAACCGAACAAAAGACTCTTTTGTAACATTGAAGAACATTAAAAAAGTAAGTTCGAAAAAAGTTCTTATAATAAAGATTTAAGTTTTTTGACAGCACGATTCAGGTCACAGAGTTCAGCTTAGGTTTTAGATTTGCGATGAGAACAAGGTGAAATTTTCACTTGTAAAGAACCTAATTCTTTTTGTTTCTGTCAATGCCGTAGCTACTAAATTGCTAGACAATGGCGAAACAACAGTGTGTCTATGATAATTATGTTGCAGGTAGGTATTAGTTGAACAATCGCGTTTAAATGAGTAGGTATAAGTTATCCTCAAGTAACCTTCTGGGCTTCATAAACAATTGTTATTATCTAACTGCCGAGGTCTGAAATGTGACCACAGCAAGTGGCCCCTGGTGATGTAAATTAGTAAGTATTGTACCAACACAGCAGGTGTCTAATCAGAAAAACTTATGTTATATGTTTACACTTTCACTTGTGGCTTTATTAATAATATTAAGTAAATTATTCTGATGGATAATATTTTACATAAATAATTACATACCTATAATATTCAGATTATAAACTTAATTCCAAATTGACTATGCATGTTAATCAACAAATTTATGAGTGTTTCCAAAAACAAGTTAATAATATTCCAGTCTGATTCAGTCTTCGGATTGTGACCATCAAACCGCCGAGTTTTGAGACAAATAATGACATTAATATTTTGTTTACCCATTAATGTAATCTGGGTATTTTATCGTGTTCTTATTTAAAATATGTATACTTATAAAAATGACGCAATTTATTATTACTTTAAATTTAATTGTCTCAGTAACGAGTATTGTGTAAATTAACCGAATTTATGAAATGGAGTATGATCAGAAAGCGTCAAGCAAAGGCTCTCGTCGGCGTCGGTCGGAGCGCTCTACGTGTCGACCTCACTTGGCGGCCACAGCGTAATGCTTTATGTATGTATTTATTTAATTTATTCCCCAATGTGTGTGTGCGTGTGTACTACATGTGTATGGTAATGTATGACTGTTTTATTAAATATAGTTCTTCGTTATATTATTAGACTATATGAATGAAAGGCTAACTTGTATCGTTCACTAAAGAATAAATACAATATTAATTAATACTTATAACACGTAACTATGATCATCATTGTAATTGTTTACGTTAATACACCTAATTATAGAGGTACAATTAGAAGGTCACGATTTGTTTCATTGTTTTATACAACCTATACATAGATAAATAACAAATAGATAACGAATAACATTGGTTTGTACTGTGTGAAAAAGAGCCTCTACGGGCTAGAAGGCCAGCGGTCGGATGCACTGCGATACCACTAGCTGATGATGACCCCCGATTCCTTTTGTATTTTATTTATATAATAAATGTTGGTACTTTTTTCAAACATTGCTAAAACAATTGTTGGTTGAAGGTTATGTCTGTAATCGATTATATTTTAAAGTGCACGTTACTATTTGGTTGACGGTCAATAATAGCCAAGCACGTCTTGTTGTACACTTTACCCTCGATTGCAAAAACTACTAAGTACAATTACCTACATAATACCTATTTTGAAGCTCAATGTATGTTATTAGAGTTGCAAATGATAAAAGAAAAATTTAACTGATTCGGTATTAAAAAACGAAGGTCATTATTGCACATCAATATTTATTTATTAGGTAACGTGGTACGTGGGCCGAACGTAACAAGACCATCGCGCGATTTTCGCGACCTAAAAAAAGTTGCAAACTTCAAAGTTGAAAGCGCGCGAAAATGCAAACTAATGCACAATATGGCCGCGATGAGCCGAGCAGGCACTGTTGCGCAAATGTGCGAGTGTAAAGAGTTTTGCTCGGTGTATTATTTATTGATTGTTGAAAAACAATGGCGGGCGCTTGCTGGCAGTGAGTCAGTGGGTCAAGGGTGCGCTGGCCTAGTTACGCAGTGCCGCGCGCCGAAATTCGCGGGCTTAACAGTTGCTAACCTCACTCGGTAGGGAGGGGCTTGATACCTAACGCTCGCACTATTCGCATTTTTTTTTATTTCATAATGATCCACTGTTTCTAAATTGAGTTTTATCTACGACGAAATAAAGTTGAAATTAATAGATTAGTTTTTAGGTTTTTAGTTTTTCGGATCATTTAGCAACAATAGATTAACTTCAAATGTAGCTATTTAGAATTGCTGCTTGATATTTATAAGATAGAAAATTGTTCTCTGATTCCTACTATAATGTAGTATTTTTTAAATTAGGAATCTACCTGTTGTTTCGATTTAATGTCATCATCACTATTGACCATCTCGACCTTCACTTAATTTGAATGTAAATAAGTAGAGTACACAATGTTTCGGAGTGGGTCACAACACTAGCCTGCAGTGCGGGCCGCGTCTCCTTACGTAAACCAAGTTTAAGGTCGCCTAGATGTTGCCCGCGCCTCGTGGACAAGTGATCTAAATGCCAGTCACCCACATCACTGGTTATGACAACACATCACCCGCGGCTATGCCACCAGGTTGAATATATCCAAATTGGAATGCGAACACTACTGATACTCTCATAAGTAACTTCTTAAGAACTTGTAAGTACTCTTGAAAAGTCGTGTAGAATCTCAGATAAATATTATAATAATAAAAGAATTAAAGCAGTAGCTTCACTAAAGATATTTAAAACTCAAAAGTGCCTTTGTAACAAACTCTTCTTTACGCCATCTATCGGCGAGTAGAATAACTAAATGTCGTGACCTTAGCTACGGATAAATTGACAAAACAACAACCCGTATGGTGTTACCGAAACTTTTTATTGCGTATTGTCGGAATAACATAAAATAACTCAGTTTCATATTCTTTTTACTTGGTTTCAAATGGATGACCTAGAGAAGAAAATCCCTGTGCTGTGTTTAGGGCCTAAAGGTTCCGGAAAAACAACATTGTTGAAGAAATTGCAAAAAGCTGAAGGAATAGACATTACATACAGTCCAGTGCCTACTATAGGAACGAATATTTACGACATTCATTACTTAAACAAACACGGCAAAAAACAAATGCTATCAATTAGAGAAGTGGGAGGAGAGATGGCGCCACTCTGGCATAACTATTTAGATGGCGTTGAAAAGGTAAGACTAATGCGAGTAAAACAGAACGCAGTAGAGTCACTAAGATAAATTACCTACTTAATGTGAACTCTTTGGATATCAGTGGATAATTTTAGCACTCAAATTATCTAGTACAGGGCTATGATTCAAGCATTTCTAAGTCAGCGCAAAAAAAGTAGTGGGATCAAGAAGAATGCAAGTCACCTGCAGAAAGTTTTCAAATAACCAGTTTATGACACACTGACATTGCAATATACCTACAGCCAGAATATATGGGCTGTCTTTTTAATTTAAGACGGAACTTTAATCATCCGTAATTCCTGTATCGGAATATATCTTAATGTTAGTTATCTTTCAGGTGATTTATGTTATAGACACGTCGAATTTATGTCAAATATCAGCAGCAGCTGTTTTACTGTACACGTTATTGGCGGAACCGAGACTGAAGAACGCCAAGGTATGTTCGAACTAGATCAGGCAACAGGTTTATGAGTGTGACTGCCTCAGAACTGTTACCACTTTACGAATCTTAATGGAGAATTGCTATCACATTAATTAGCAGACACCTCTTTTTAAAAGTGACTACTTAAAAATGAGAATGTTTATTGGTCATGATTGTAATACGAAACTGTCAAGCCGTCTGCAAGGCGGTCTAAAAACCGGTCTTATCCGTATAAGGTCAAGATTATTGTAGATCGAACTGAAAAAGGTCTTATTATTAAGTTCTTTTAAATTTTATTTTTTGATTACGTTTTAAATTTTACAGAGGCGTACTAAGAGCCTTGATGCCTTCTACAACAACCATAGTGCTGTCACTTAGCTATGCAACATTACATTAATGTGAGTAACTTCATATTTAAATACAATGTAGCACTTGTCCCCAGTTCATCCTAGTTCTGAGCAAGATGGATGCATCTTACAGGCAGATGCGCAATGAAGCTCTCCTAATGTTGCAGCATGCTCGTCTGAGCGTAGAGCTGTCAAACGCCCCAACCCTGCTGGAAGCTTCACCCCTCACTGGCGAGGGTATTCAGCAATTAAAAGCAACCATCTGCGATATCAAAATTGTCAGTACTTTTTAAGACGATTTTTTAAGTGGGGTGCCTGGGTACCAACATAAATCGATCGTAGGACCTGCAAGCTACTTTTTCAATTGAGGAGCGTTTTCACAAAGCAATACATCAATCAAAATCCCAAAATTGTTTTTTTTGTCGTTTCGTACTCAATCTCTATAGGGCTACACGATGGTCTTTACGAATTTTCTGTAAACGATACATAAACCATTCTAAAAGTACAGCGAAATGCATTAGTTTTTTGAAAGTGATACATCTACATCGATCGAATTTTTTCAAAACGATACATCAAACGCTGTTATGTTTAGTTATGACATGAAAGCTAAGGCCAAAGATATGATAAAGGCAAACCTTCCATTTAAAATAAGCCAAACCCGAATACTACATTTTACTGTAGTTGGAACCCGCGCTTTAAAAAATATTGAAATTAGTGTTCAGAAAGTTTATTCTCCTGCGCCAGTGGTAGTTGATGTTAAGAAGAAAAGTTGCAGTTGCCTAAAACTAACATGGTTTCTTCAAAAAAGAAAGTACTTAGATGTTGAAAATTTACTAAAATTCTGTGATTCTGTATCTGATGATCCTGATGCTCAGGCATTTTATGCAGATGTTCTCCAGGGTTCAGCGCTCGAAGATGACAATGTACGACGAAACTATGACGATGAAGAACCCGTAATATAATATAATCTATACATATAATAAAACAGTAAAAAAACTGTGTCTGTACATTGAATATATTAAAAAAATAATAATTGAGGGGGGTTTACAAGCAGTTATAGAGCACGAATCCAAAAAAAAAATTCTGTCTGTTTGTCTGTTTGTCTGTTTGTCTGTATGTCTGTTTGTCTGTTTGTCTGTTTGTTTGTACACGCTAATCTTCGGAACTACTGGACGGATTTGAATGATTTTTTTTTTGTTGTATAGGTATTAAGTCTGGGCAACATATAGGCTATAATTTATCTTGGAAATTTGAACACCTGATGCAGAACCGCAACAGACCAGCTAAACTATAAGAGATACAAAAATGGTACCATAGCAAAAATTGTTCCACGTGATGAGCATTTTCTGCTGAGAGAATAAATTTGAAGATCTGGAACACCTGATGTGGAACTCCAAGAGCCCGGGTACACCATAACACATATAGGAATGACGTCTTAGCAAGAGTTGTTCAGCCTGATGAGCACTCACTGTTGACGTATAAAAATTGAAGATCTGGAACACCTGTTGTGGAACTCCAAGAGCCCGGCTACACCATAACACATATAGGAATGACGTCTTAGCAAGAGTTGTTCAGCCTGATGAGCACTCACTGTTGACGTATACAAATTGAAGATCTGGAACACCTGTTGTGGAACTCCAAGAGCCCGGCTACACCATAACACATATAGGAATGACGTCTCAGCAGAATTGTTCAGCCTGATGAGCACTCTCTGTTGACGTATAAAAATTGAAGAACTGGAACACCTGTTGTGGAACTCCAAGAGCCCGGCTACACCATAACACATATAGGAATGACGTCTCAGCAGAGTTGTTCAGCCTGATGAGCACTCTCTGTTGACATATAAAAATTGAAGATCTGGAACACCTGTTGTGGAACTCCAAGAGCCCGGCTACACCATAACACATATAGGAATGACGTCTTAGCAAAAGTGGTTCGGTCTGATGGGCATTCCCTATTGACTTATAAAAATCGAAGATTTGAAACATCTGACTTGGAAATCAAAGCTATCACTAATTTCACTGTATTATTATAAAATAACATAACCTCTCGGACTGATTTTGGATGACGATGGTATATCATTTATAATCCGACTCTACTGGCCAAAACTCCAAATTTTTTAATGTTTTTATTTTATCGAATATATGTATATGCTTTCGGGCTTATGTTATTTGAGCGTTTAATTTACTTTGCAGTCACTTAGATTTTAATTGATCAGGTATCTTCACAATAAAACTATAACCATGATGAAAGAGGTCAAATCTTTCCCAATGTTCCAAAGGAGCTAAATAGGCTAAATAATAAAAAGGATTGAGGATCATAAGATTCCAAGAATCTACCGAAGAGCGTCAAGAGAGACTTGATGCTGTTCGAGAAGATCAGGCTGCAACTCGCTCCGTGGAAACCTCTTCGGATCGCGAAGCACGCCTGCATTCTCATCGTATTTACGTACATCCAGGTCTCTAGAGACCAGTGAAGAATATGATGCGCGACTGACCGCTGATCGTGAGCAAAAGTTCTGATGGGCATTTCCCGCTATCTTACAAAAAATGAAAGATCTGGATGTTCTCGAATCGTCTCGCGCATCACGTTGTTTTCCCGTCCCCGAGCTCTGAGAATTTGACATCAGACGTTTCAGATCTTTTATTTTGACGACCCTGTTGTCGCTGGCATAAGCAACAGGATCCGCGTACGAAGTTGCGGGCAGAAGCTAGTCCACTAATATTATAAACGTGAAATCCCGTATGATGTAAAATGTACTCTGTGCCCGTATGATCCATGCAGCAAATTCGAACTAAATGTATCGGGTTTTTATCAAAACGTGACATCAACAGTAGATGTATCAAAGTTGAAAAAACTCGATGTTTTTTATATCATTTTGTTGGTATGTTTATGTGTTCCTTTTTTTATTGTATACGTAAAAAGTATCTCATTAAACTAATTAATAAATTAATAAGCAATTTCATTTAATACACTTTATAGAAACCCTTGTAATTAAATAAATCACTTTACTGAAAAAACAATCATATTACGATGTATCGTTTTGAAAAAACGCTCCTCAATTACTAGCTGTTCTCACGACTCCGCCATTGGTACATATTTTTTTTTTAAATATAGCCTATGTTACTCAGGCTGAATGTAATTTTCTAATGATGAAAGAATTTATGAAATCGGCACTGTAGTTTTTGAGTTTATTCATACAAACATACATACAAAAATATAATCTTTCCTCTTTGTACTATTAGTGTAGATAATATCTCCACGATGTAAAAGAAAACCTGTTAAAAATATTACGTAATTACATACAAGTTATCCAATATTTTTTTGCCTTTTAATCATAGTTACATTTACATGTCCCTTCTATTCGCTCGCAATTTACAACTACAAATACGGGGTGGATTTTTTAGTGCCATTAGGAGGGAAAAAGAAAATGTTCTAAATACTGGAGATAGAAAATTGTGCTCTAAGGAAACATTACTTTATTTTTAAAATGAAATAAAACTGTATTCATAGATTTTGGAAAACACGCTTTGAACACCCAGGAATCGAACGGTTAATTTTTGCGAAAATTAACACCCAAAAATTTAAGTCCCAACTCTTGATTCTCGTATAAACTAGAAACGGGACTTAAAATAATTATTTTCAAAAAGATTTTGGTAGTCAGTACCTAAAGAGTTAGTCAATCAAGGAAGTTCACCTTAAGGTTACTGCAATGGGCACTAAGCAAATAAATAAAGCCCTTGGTCCTGCGCCTGATATCTCTCCGGTCGTATCGGTCTGCCGTTCGATCGGACTTAGAAGGTGAAATAGAGTTTGGAGATTATAATGATTGTTACTGCAAAGTGCCAATGTACGACACTGCTGAAGCATTCGTTTTACACGATTCGCACAATGGCATGCATAATTAATGCCAACATTGTAAGTGATTTCCTAAATGAAATATGAATAAAATGGATAGGAAAGGAATTGTTAATAAAAATATCTGCAATAGATAGAGTGATTCAAAAGAAGGGTTTTGGCATTGGCATGTATATAATAAAATAAAATTGTGCATTATACCCGTTCAAATCGGGTGGGTCAGCGTATGAATAAGTTCTGCTATTAGCATGAATTTTTAATCAAAATTATTGATTTTTGCTACTCTGCTTGTAAAGGTTTATCTATCTTTCTAAAACTGGAGCAAAATGTGACAGTATGGATTCCGAACGAAACGAAACGCTCAAACGCGCAATTTGACATTAATTTATTTACCTTTCACGCCACTGTTCTCCGTGAGTGTTTATTTTACTAAAAATGTATTAAAATTATTAGTAACAATAACAAACTACGTAAAATGAATACAACAAATTTATGTCGAAGTTGTATGAAAGAAGTGGCGTCTTGGGAGAGAGAGAATTTCGATACTAGAGTCGTAGAAATGTTTTGTTTTTGTACAAATATTTCGGTAAGTTTGCTTTTATTTATTTACACAACATCTTAAAGACCTACATCTACCGGCTTATAATAATTATAGTAGTTTGCTAGTTAGAGATGTCTAAGTCGGCATTATCAAAAGCTTAATTAAGCTTAAGCAAGATAATAATTATACCTACAGCATATGTACTTTATTGGACAAAATTACTCTACAATTTCATTGGCTCTGTAATTGGTTTATTTATTATTTTGACAAAAAACACAAATATTTACTGGTAATAGAAATGGAAAAATTTTCTTTTAGATCACAGAAGATGACAAACTACCAAAGCAATTCTGCTATGATTGTATCATTAAAATAGAGTCAGCATTCACATACATAACTGAAGCTCACAAAGTTGATGCTACCTTAAAGAATATCATCTCCCGGAGCAGTACTAGTATCATAGTAAGACCGGACACACACTCCAGACCCATAGACAATCTCAAACTCACTTTACCAGACTATAAAATAAGTGTAAGTGTCCACAATTATGATGAACAAGTATTATTTGATGATATTAATGTACCTCCAATGGAAACTAATCATACAGAATCTGAAAAAAGTCAAGAAGAAAAAATAGAACATGTTCAGCAAGTAACTGAAACAGATATGGAGAAGAGTGCAGAAGATGCAACTCAGGAGTGTGTTAAAGAGGAGGCTGTGAGTGTTGAAGATACCAAGAAGAATGTGTGTCCTGTGTGTAAAAAGTCATTCTCATCAAAAACATGGTTTAATAAGCACATGAAAAAGGAGCATGAACATAAATTTATTTGCCCGCATTGTCCAAAGAGTAAGTATTTACATGAAGGAGATTTCTTAAGCCTATTTGACTAGAAGTCAATTCATTATTATTTTCTTGGTTCCTCATACCAAACTTCATGAGAATCTAATCAGTAGTAAAAGAATACCAATTTTTCTCAAAATCAGGATGTTTTTGTTTCCAGCGTTCTCAAAAGCATCCTTACTATCGGACCACGCAGCCTCTCATTCCGACGAGCGCAAGTTCAGCTGCACGGCGTGCGGCAAGCGCTTCAAGCGCCGCAAGCAGCTCGCGTACCACGCACGTGCGCACGCCGACGCTAGACCCTACGCCTGCGATCAATGTAGTATGAGGTATATTATTTAAGTTATGTCAGTCATTTATAAACTAATTCGTATATTCAGTTATAAAATGTTCTAGCATAATAATAATATTCATGAAAAAAGACAACATCAACTCAGTATGCCTCTTAGTTCTGTAGAGGTCATGCGACCTTGAACTCAAGGTACGTAAAACCTGTTGCATGACCCTGAACAATATCAAATCTTATCTTTGCATCTATATAATAAGGAACTAATTAACATAATCAAATTTTAAGATAAACGCGTCTCCGAAAATTATTTGTACAACAGTGAACAGAACGACCTTGATACATCACTGTAAAGTTACCTTGGCCTCGAAATTCCTACGTCATGTGACCTTGACCCACTTACCCATATTCGAGATGACCTTGACCAACATGATATAACGAGGTTATATCACTAAAATCAAGGTCAATGCTAAGTATAGATAGTCAAACTCATATCTAGGATGAATATTGATGCTAACCAAAAATATGATTGTTATTACAGATTTAAAATTAAAAGTATATTGAAGTCACACATGAAAGTGCATGATGGGGATAAGCAGTACTTGTGTTACTTCTGCGGCTGGAGTTTTGCACAAGGTAAGGTAACATTTGTCTTCTGTATTATGGAATAAACCTTTTCGTTGCTTTATTTTAACATTAAAATATTTATATTTAACCAATATCAACTAGACAAAACTAAGTAAGTACTATATTACTGAATACATGTCATATCCTTCGGCTATGTAGTACCTACCATAATGTACCTACAATTGTAAATAAAATCTAAAAGTTACAAAATCATTGAAAAATTGACTGAAAATCTGAAGTGAATGGCGGACTTTGTAACTGAAGGCTGAAACAGATAAAAACTCGAAACGAGGTCCGAAACACTTGCCTAACTATTAAATGATGACGCGTATGCCAATGTCAATGCCAACTTTTAACTATTATGTTTCATTGGTTATATATCTTTCATTGAATCTTTTCTTTACCCTTATCAGCTTATGGCATGATCAAATGGCAAGATGACGTAACGCAGAGTCGGTTACGGAAGAATTATTAATACCTTACCAATGCACAATCAACCTTTAAGTATAACTGGGCATTTCTGTTACAGAGGTCATGAAATAAGTACCTATATTAATTATTTCTTTCTTCATAAATTACCTACTCAGCGGGCAACCTTGAAGTGCACATGCGGAAGCACACCGGCGAGAAGCCGTTCTCGTGCAACGAGTGCGGGTTTCGCGCGGCCGTGTCCTCGAACCTGCGGCGCCACCAGCGCCAGCACCAGGCCGCCAGGACCTACGTCTGCAAGCACTGCAACAAAGGCTTCTACGATGCTAGCAGCCTGGTAGGTCGAGCTTTGTGCTTTGTTATTGGCCTCCGCCTTTTAGTCCGGGAGGTACAGCTGCATTTTTTAGGTTGGGTTACAAAAGTGGTAAAAAATAATAATTAAAGTCATAGTGTGTCGGCTGAAACTTTTTTCATAAATAGATAGTTGACCTCAAACTAAGCCTAAAAAATCGTCAGCTGTATAGTGGAGGTTGGATTATGCGTCAGATGCTTTACAAACTGGCAAAAAACATGTAAAATTAAGTTTTAATATGCCGAATAAAACTCTCCGTCCACACTTGTTATGTAGTTAGTAGTAGTAATTGTTGAGCGGCGTCGAGACGCCGAAGCCATTGTTGAGCGGCGTCTTGACGTCATAGTTGAGCGGCGTCGCGACGGCATAATGGAGCGGCGTCGAAACGGTATGGTTGTGGGGTGTATTGACACCATAGATGAGAGGCGTCGAGACTTGAGCGGGGTCGCGATGGCATTCTCGTGCGGCGTCGCGTCGTCAATGTTGATTGGCGTCGCGACGTCAATATTGAGCGGCGTCAGGACGGTATGGCCATAGATGATAGGCGTCGCGAACTTCTTGAGCGACGTCACGACGCCGATTTTGAACGGCGTCGCGACGTCAAGGTTGAGCGGCGTCGAGACGCTGAAGCCATTGTTGAGCGGCGTCTTGACGTCATAGTTGAGCGGCGTCGCGACGGCATAATGGAGCGGCGTCGAAACGGTATGGTTGTGCGGTGTGTTGACACCATAGATGAGAGGCGTCGAGACTTGAGCGGGGTCGCGATGGCATTCTCGTGCGGCGTCGCGTCGTCGATGTTGAGCGGCATCGCGACGTCAATGTTGATTGGCGTCGCGACGTCAATGTTGAGCGGCGTCGGGACGGTATGGCCATAGATGATAGGCGTCGCGAGGGCATTCTTGAGCCGCGTCGCTACGGCTTTCTTGAGCGACGTCACTACGCCGATTTTGAACGGCGTCGCGACGTCAAGGTTGAGCGGCGTCGAGACGACGAAGCCATTGTTGAGCGGCGTCTTGACGTCATAGTTGAGCGGCGTCGCGACGGCATAATGGAGCGGCGTCGAAACGGTATGGTTGTGCGGTGTGTTGACACCATAGATGAGAGGCGTCGAGACTTGAGCGGGGTCGCGATGTCATTCTCGTGCGGCGTCGCGTCGTCGATGTTGAGTGGCATCGCGACGTCAATGTTGATTGGCGTCGCGACGTCAATATTGAGCGGCGTCGGGACGGTATGGCCCTAGATGATACGCGTCGCGAGGGCGTTCTTGAGCTGCGTCGCTACGGCTTTCTTGAGCGACGTCACGACGTCGATTTTGTACGGCGTCGCGACGTCAAGGTTGAGCGGCGTCGAGACGCCGAAGCCATTGATGAGCGGCGTCTTGACGTCATAGTTGAGCGGCGTCGCGACGGCATAATGGAGCGGCGTCGAAACGGTATGGTTGTGGGGTGTATTGACACCATAGATGAGAGGCGTCGAGACTTGAGCGGGGTCGCGATGGCATTCTCGTGCGGCGTCGCGTCGTCAATGTTGATTGGCGTCGCGACGTCAATATTGAGCGGCGTCAGGACGGTATGGCCATAGATGATAGGCGTCGCGAACTTCTTGAGCGACGTCACGACGCCGATTTTGAACGGCGTCGCGACGTCAAGGTTGAGCGGCGTCGAGACGACGAAGCCATTGTTGAGCGGCGTCTTGACGTCATAGTTGAGCGGCGTCGCGACGGCATAATAGAGCGGCGTCGAAACGGTATGGTTGTGCGGTGTGTTGACACCATAGATGAGAGGCGTCGAGACTTGAGCGGGGTCGCGATGGCATTCTCGTGCGGCGTCGCGTCGTCGATGTTGAGCGGCATCGCGACGTCAATGTTGATTGGCGTCGCGACGTCAATGTTGAGCGGCGTCGGTACGGTATGGCCATAGATGATAGGCGTCGCGAGGGCATTCTTGAGCAGCGTCGCTACGGCTTTCTTGAGCGACGTCACTACGCCGATTTTGAACGGCGTCGCGACGTCAAGGTTGAGCGGCGTCGAGACGCCGAAGCCATTGATGAGCGGCGTCTTGACGTCATAGTTGAGCGGCGTCGCGACGGCATAATGGAGCGGCGTCGAAACGGTATGGTTGTGGGGTGTATTGACACCATAGATGAGAGGCGTCGAGACTTGAGCGGGGTCGCGATGGCATTCTCGTGCGGCGTCGCGTCGTCAATGTTGATTGGCGTCGCGACGTCAATATTGAGCGGCGTCAGGACGGTATGGCCATAGATGATAGGCGTCGCGAACTTCTTGAGCGACGTCACGACGCCGATTCGCACATTCGACGGCATCGCGACGTCAATGTTGAACGGCGTCTTGACGTCATAGTTGAGCGGCGTCGCGACGGCATAATGGAGCGGCGTCGAAACGGTATGGTTGTGCAGTGTGTTGACACCATAGATGAGAGGCGTTGAGACTTGAGCGGGGTCGCGATGGCATTCTCGTGCGGCGTCGCGTCGTCGATATTGAGCGGCATCGCGACGTCAATGTTGATTGGCGTCGCGACGTCAATATTGAGCGGCGTCGGGACGGTATGGCCCTAGATGATACGCGTCGCGAGGGCGTTCTTGAGCCGCGTCGCTACGGCTTTCTTGAGCGACGTCACGACGTCGATTTTGTACGGCGTCGCGACGTCAAGGTTGAGCGGCGTCGAGACGCCGAAGCCACTGATGAGCGGCGTCTTGACGTGATAGTTGAGCGGCGTCGCGACGGCATAATGGAGCGGCGTCGAAACGGTATGGTTGTGCAGTGTGTTGACACCATAGATGAGAGGCGTTGAGACTTGAGCGGGGTCGCGATGGCATTCTCGTGCGGCGTCGCGTCGTCGATATTGAGCGGCATCGCGACGTCAATGTTGATTGGCGTCGCGACGTCAATATTGAGCGGCGTCGGGACGGTATGGCCATAGATGATAGGCGTCGCGAGGTCATTCTTGAGCCGCGTCGCTACGGCATTCTAGAGCGACGTCACGACGTCGATTTTGACCGGCGTCGCGACGTCAGCGATGTGCGGCGTCGGGACTCATTCTTCAGATTAGACGAATAGCGAACCGACGCCATAATCGAGCGGTATCGCGGAGATATAGACGAGCGACGTCGCGACGGCATATATGAACCGCGTCGCGACGTCGTTGTTGTTCAGCGACGAGACCCCGACGCCATTGTTGTGCTGCGTCGTGACGGCATACTTGAGCGGCGTCGCGACGTCATTGTTGAGCGGCGTCGACACGCAGACGCCTTTTTTGAGCGGCGTCGCGACGGCAAGGTCGAGGGGCGATGCGACGGTATAGTCGAGGGACGACGCTACGGCTAGTCTAGCGGCGTCGAGATGCTATAGTTGAGCAGCGTCGCGACGCCTTATAAAAGCGGCTCCATTGGCTCCACAATGACATTAGCAACATGGCATAGTTTAGTCAGTATTATTACTTTTGGGCGCTAACAAATGGTACATGGACCACCATACGCTTGCCACGACCTCCTCTTTCTAGTACCATAAAATAAAATTAGATCTCTTTGTCCAAGGCGCGTCACCTGCGCACGCACACGGGCGAGCTGCCATACCAGTGCCCGGGCTGCGCACGCGCCTTCGCCGACAGCTGGAAGCGCAAGACGCATCTCATGCGCGCGCACCGCCTCGCGCTGCACGACATACCGCGCATGCGTCGGGACGGAGCCACCATACACTGAGGCCTGATGGACTCATCATTTATTAAAGTGTAGCTTGTACAAAGACTGACTCAAGTCACCAAACAACGCCCAGGTTTACCAGCCCTAAATCTGATAGTGGATTAGGCGTATTAATAGGGCTCTTTCAGTAGGCTGAGCACGGTCCAGTGTGCGACCAGCTTAAGGCTGCGAAGCGTATAACACTATTCGAACTCGTAATTCATCTTCTTGTATCCATTCCCATCTTTAACCTTTAAATGGAAACTTAGTAGTTTAAGTGGCGCCCTCTTTAGGTATTTAATGCACAGTTTTACATGTTGTGAATTTTCATAGTTATAAGTTGTAAATCCAAGTACAATTTATTATTAAAGATCTCGCTATTCTCACTGTGTGCAGTAATAGCAAAAATGTTACGTTGCCTATAACAAAAATTAAGTATTACTCTGGAACTGAAAAGTGTGAGAAAAATTAAGTTAAAATGTGCTATAATTAGGCCTAACAAACACCATATTATTATTTGTATTAAATAAATTAATATTTTTTAACTTTTTATAGTTATATAAGCAATGATTAGCCAAAGTTATTTTTATTTGTTTTATAGTAAGTAGGAAAATAATTTATGATTATTTATTTAAGCCAAATGACAAAAAAAAGGTATATTTATTTAGTTAAAATAAATAAAACTTGCTCTTTACTGAACATAATTTTATTAATTCCTATACAAGCCAACAGTCAACATTCTTAGAAATCGTTACTTGAGTACATATCTCTACTGGAAGTACATTCATTGGAATATCTACAACATAAAATATGTTATAACACAATTACACTGAAAAATAAAATTACTAATGTAAGAAAATAACTTGAGTATATTTAACAATTTTTTTTAATTATTATTGAAGGAAGACATCTAAAAAATATGCAGTCACAATATTCAAGTTAAAAAAAAATCATTGTACAACTGCTAAAATGTCTGATTAATATCCAAAATTAATATTTATGAACCATATTATGTTAACCCTGTACAATGATTACTTTTAAATTACATATACAATATTCCTTTAATGATTTAAAATGATTATACAGCTCAATAAATAAAGATTAAAAAACACATAAATATTTATGTTTTTTTTCTACTCCATTTTATATATAAATGATGTACATTAATAATATAATTTGTCTACTTTTTTATAATTTAGAAGGCCATAATATAAGTATTTCTGACCGAGTTCTTATTAATCACTAAATAAGTATGGAAGAGGACACAGATGTAACATTCTACTTTGGTGAGAAAGAGAAATATAATTAGTCCCATTGTATATAATATTTGGTATTACTATTACAATAAAATATTTAATTGTTATAATAACAGAACGCTAGCACAATGGTTTTATGAAAATGTAATAATTAATGTAAGTTGTTAACCTGGCAATCCTTAACCATCTCTCTCTATTCAAAATTAAACCTTCAAAAGCCGATATATAACCGCAAATTTTGCAATGACATAGCAGAAAAGGTTTTATTACAAATGTTTTGGATTTTTGCTACCAGCATAATAAATAGGCCAGACACATAATATAAAGTAAATTGTACTGCCTTTAATAAAACATTCCAAGTGTACATCTGCATCCAGTCGAAAACTGAACATAAAGTCAATGTACGAAATAACTGCTTTATATTCGTTCTCTGGTCTCCATTACATGTTGGATCCCTCTTTCCCACACACACAGCCACTGAGCTCAAGTATCTGCCGTAATGCAGAAGGGTGGAATCAGACGGTGACCTGCACGTTCTGCACGATGTTGGACCACTCCACCTTCGAGGGCACTAAGTAGAACGCAGGCGCCACCTTCTGTCCGCACGGACATTTACATCCTGAAAATGATATGAGAAACTGGATGTAGATATGCACTTGATTTCCGTATAGTCAAACATGTTTAAAGGCAAGAAGGCCGCGGTGGAGCATCAGCTTAAGACCTGTAAACAACCACGTAAGCATACTGACCCATGATCCAGTTGAAGGAGCCGATCTTGTTGAGGCACTTGGGGCAGTGCAGCTTGCCGCTAGTGAGGTTGGTGACGTCACGCATCCAGCGCATCGGCTCCACGAACCACATGAGGCGACACGTCTCCGGCAGGTCTGCGCGCGCGCAGATGCTCGCGTCCACCATGTTTGTCTCGCTGTAGCCGTCTAGGACCTACACCGGGCGATAATTTATCAAATTGAATCGAATTGAATTAAACATATTTAACTTTTTCGTTGTAATGTCTATTACCAAATGATGTTTCACTAGGCTATGAATATTTTTGATCTCTATGAATAAACCCGATACACAAAAAAAGAAATTAAGACACTGGTTTGATAGGAAGTTGATTCAAACATTTCTAATAATACCTGACTGGGTCCCTCTTCGCTGTCACTCTGTTGGTCCTGGCTGTGTCCGGGACTGCTTTCCTCATACATATCCTCACAGGTGCGCATTTCCATGAGCTGCGAGGCGAGGCTCTTCAGCTTCTCCAGTAGGATCTCGCCGTTCTCCGCGCAATTTAGACTGGTCAACTTGCTGGGCGGCGGCCTAATACCTTTGAAGTAATGTTTTTTTTATCATTTACTTAGAGACTGGAAAATATTCAGCAGAATAGGTGACCATGTTGTCGCCTGACCTTTCAAATAAGTAGACCAAGCTAATAAATAAAAAACAACACACGAAAGGTTTAGCCATATTTTGCTAACAGCAATAGTTCAACTGGAACACGTTGCTATCATATTTTAATCAGGCAACTTTTTATTTTCATATCTTTTTTAATAGAAAGAAGTATAATTTGTTCTTTTATCCTGTTTTACTTACTTTAGAACTTCTTGGTCTGGTTTTTTTGGTTTAAAGATTGTTCAAGGAGTTGGACCTAATGTATTCTTCATGAATTTTTTTGTCAGCTAAATTTTTATACCTTAGCAATTAAATCTTTAATGAGCTGTACCTTTCTTAGCGAGTTCGACCTTAACATCCTTGGGTATGTGTGGTATGATGTTGCTCTGGTTGGCCACGATGCGGCGACACTTCTTGCACCGGTACACTATGGGGTCAGGCCGCTCTCGTATCAGCCCAGGGTCCGGCTTTACCAAGTCCGCGAAAAGTTGCGGCAGGATTTTCACTACAAATAAATAAAATTGGTTATTACATGTTGCTTTAACTTCTTGTACTTTGCTTTGTATTTTTGGCAGCAGGGTTTAAAACAGGTCAATTATAAAAATGACAATTGAACTCTGAAAAATCTGTTGCCATTAAGAAATTTAAGAATGTCATGAGATAAAATACGATATGGAAAAATATTCAGTAAGTATTTATTATTGTGCCAGTATGAGTATATAAAATAAATTTAAAGCCAATATAGATATACCTATAAGTATGTATCATGAACTTTAAATTTGTTATTCAATGTTCTTGATTCGAGTTACAACTTTCATATTTCTCTTCTTGTGTCTAATAATCTACAGATATCACAAGACTTGTTTTTTAAATATCTCTTTTTTTTTATTTTGAAGCTGTTAATAAACTTTTTTCAATAGAGATGATAACCATTGTCTAGTCTATGAATTGTATGTCCTGCACAGATTGCTAATCCCTTTTGCAAGAAGCAGCCGTGAGCGTAATCTGATCTGGAGGTTATGATTTTTTTTTTTTGTTAGCCCGTGCTGTCCCACTGCTGGGCAAAGGCCTCCCCCATACTCTTCCATCCTTCCCTGTCGGAAGCGTGCTGTGGCCAATCGGCGAGGATTGTCATGTCATGATTATCTACTATATAAAAATAAGTCGGGTTTTCCTTCCTGACGCTATAACTCCAGGACGCACGAACCGATTTCCACGGTTTTGCATTCGTTGGAAAGGTCTCGGGCTCCGTGAGGTTTATAGTAAAGAATATTCTCAATTACATGAAAACAATTTAGACCGCGGGCGGAGCTGCGGGAAACAGCTAGTTTATGATAAAAATACTTACCTTGCTTTAACTTTTGCCCAGCCAATTTCAAACGGAACTGTTTAAACCGTGGATCATTCTTATTCAGTGTGTACCCCATGTGTCCAAACAGCTTCAGTTGGGCAACAAAGCCCACGTTTGGGCCTACGAACCGTCGCTTGCTCCTTACCAAGTTTAATGCCTCTTCATAACAAAGTCCATACTTCTCCATGATGTAGCCAATCACCACTGCTGCTGAACGGGAGACTCCAAAGTGGCTGAAAACAGAGAAAAACCCTTAAGTAGGTACATACATTTAATTGAACTATTATTTATTACCAGCTTTTGCTCGCGGCTCCGCCTGCGTCTCTTATCGTAACAAATTATAGCCTTCCTCAATAAGTGGCCTATCTAACAGTGAAAGAATTTTTCAAATCGGACCAGTATTTCCTGAGGTTAGCGCGTTCAAACAAACAAACTCTTTAGCTTTAAAATATTAGTATAGATATAAATAATGCTACTAATGGCTATCATAATATGTATATCCAGCTGTATTTAGATTCATTCAAACTTATTGTATCTGTATAGTAGTGATACAGATTCAACATACAATATGATATATTAGGAAAAAATAAAGAAACATACCTTTTTACATTTTGGTATGCATTACCTTTTAAGTTACTTTAAAGTTCTTGAATTCACCTAAGCTCAATACTCAGTACAAATACTTGTTGGTAATTAATTAGCGTTTAAGAGAAGCTGAGACAGGCATGTTCAGCAAGTACTGAACCTTTCAACATTTTTACATTAAAACAAGGCTTGTATTTTAGAATGCTAAGATGATAATACTTGATTATTTTACTCACCAATGCACAAGCACTATTCCGCCCGCAGCTATGGCTTGCTTGATGAACTCATTGGTCTCAGGTAGGTGACTGATCATGTCCTCTTTAGGAACATCTGCCACTGGGAACAAATGTATCTAACAAGTAACTTAAATGTATAATATTGCATGTATTTTTAAATACAGATATGTAGTTGCCATAATACAGACTGCTAAGTTTGGTATCAGATGTGTGCATGTAGTGTCACAAGATAATATTATTATTTTTTACTAAATGTCAAATAGTATTGTAAGGATGATGATAGTAATAAACTACGCCTACTAAGCCCTATTGCCTGATTAATTAAACAGTTATAATAAAAATTTATGCTTGAACCAAGTTTCCGCCATTAATGGATTATAACACATCTTTCTACCATCATCACAAAGAATTCAGGGAGACCTAAATACTTTTGAACTGAAAAAACTGCAGTTGCATTAAAACAAGTTTTATTGAATGTATAGTGTGTAAGGAACTTACTCTTAACATATTTGAAGTTGAGGTTGGTCCTTTCCAGTATAGTCCTGGGCAGTGGCACAACATCTATTGTTAGAATGTGAGTGATCTTTAAATTCTCTAGAGTCCTGTAATCCCGAGCACAGGCTAAGTTACCTGGAACATAAAATATGATTAATAATATGTAATAATTGAAAAAATATGATAAATATGTGTGCATTATAAATGGTTTCTCTTTCTTTCATTAAGTATTTGATTGTTATTCAGTAGGTATTATATTATTTGTCTAGGACCAATTTTTTAAAAACTCAAGTATATTTAAATTTTAACAGGATAACTTTATGTGGTGCACTCTGAAAGCAGCCTACATTTTAGTAGAATAGTTGTTAGAAGCCTAACCACTCATAGAATGGTGAGAATATAATATTATAGGTAGGTATAATACAAACCTAAGTATAATCCATCGTCAATAAGGTCCACACTGATGTCGAAACCATGTTCCAAGTCATCATCAGCGGCATGTATCTGCACGTCAGCCAACTGCCTAGCCATCTACACCAAGTAGCGCGCTGAAAATTACATTCACACATTGAATCATTACCGTCAGCGTTAGGAACACCCCTCGACCTCATTCCGAAAGGCTTTTAAAACTACGATAGCGTAAACAAACACACCTCAACTACAGTGAAAATCAATACTGTAATAAATAATACCTGCGCAGAATTATTAACACCTGCGCTTTTTAACACATTCGCAGCGATAAATATATAAAGTAATGTACTTGGGAGTTATTTAGCATATATATTCACACAATTTATCCAAGAAAATGATTAAAAACCATCGAACAAGAAGAATTTACACAGAAAACACCCGCGAATTTTCTTATTTTGACTTTTGACATTTGTTGTACTCCGTTTCGTTTTTCCTAACGTTTGCAAAAATTTCACAGAACTTGTTTCAGTTTTGTAATATCTTGGCACAAACATATTATTATTAAAGTAACCACTCAATTTTTTTATTTATTTACTAGCGATAAAAGATTTATTTAACAAAAATGCTATGTAATAAATTTCATAAAATTAGAGTCCGTAAATTATTCAAGTCAGTAATGTTATTATGTACATGTAACTTTGCACAAAATAATGTATAAACTCTCAGAGAGTAGAGAAGGAGTGTCATCTCATTTGCTAGAAAAAAAGAAGTCCAGCTGTAAGATATAGAATACATTACAATGTCTTTGTAAGATATAAACCAATAACAGTTCCAAAACCTTCCAGAATAGCGCTGGTGTAGACCGGTGTAGACAAAGGGTATGATATGAATGTAGCAATAAATTGTAATTTTTGTATACGAATTGAAGTTGCTGAGTATGGAGGATGGAGGGGGTCGAGCGGGGTAGAGAGACGTTTATTATTCAATTTTTTTATTTAATTTTATGAAAAAGTATGTTTATATCTCAATCATAATTTATAATTACATTTATAATGATGATTGATGCTAATGTGGCGCCCTCCTAATTTAATGAATTTTGACGGACAAATTTCATGTACACAGATGACACTCCTCCTCACTACCCTCCATACTTCTCAAGGAAAGCTATGCAATTAAAACTCTCCTTCAAGTTTTAGTTTAGTCTTTTTAATGCCTACAACCGAGACTACAAATGTCAAGTAGGTACACTACTCTCTACTGTTTCCTATTACCTACTCCTATATTAGTGACCATATCAAATTGTGCAGGGTCTAAATATAGAGATTAAGGTTCCATTATACACCATTACCGAAACGTCACGTAATTCGGAGAACTTTTACTTTAGACTTGTTATGAATACTAAGCTCGATTGTTTGGGCAACTTTCTAACATTATAACATCTTGAAACACGGATTTAAATGTTTACCTAAGTGCGTAGGTGTAAGTATTATGTGTAACACTAATTATAATCTTGTAGGATAAGTTAGACTCTATTAAAATTTGTAGATTTTTAGTGACCTTTACTTATTCTGCGTAGGTATACCTACCTTAGATTTTGAAGGCTGCTCCTGACTGTGAATTAACTACATGTGTCGTTAAGTTTTAAATAAAGCAACAAATTTAGCTTAATAAATGTTTTATTAGCGTCAAATTTAGAAAATAAACCGATCCTTACAGATAATTTAACAATAATAAAATTTTCTTTGCATATCTACATCAATGAAATCTATCTAGATAGTGAGTAACCGAAAAAGTAAGAGGTGTTATGATATGGCATCACGAAGTAATGTGTATCACGATGATCTGCTGAATGTGGGCCATAGTTAGCCAGTGGGTCAGGTCGGGGCAGACCATGACACTCATTGATCTTATCTGTTAATAATAGGATTCATTATAACATATAATTAACTATTTACAAGGTGTCATATAGTTAGAACTATTTGAAATAGAAACTAGGTAGTCTGTGGATGCTAACACTGAAATATAAAGCAGAAACTTATAAATCATGATCATACTTGATTTTCTTTTTTGTTAGGCTAGCCAACTAATTTTGAAATGCGCTTCCTAAAATGTTCTTTGCTGAACGTTGGTTGGTTGGCTGAACGCGCTAATCTCAGAAACTACTCAACCAATTTGGAAAAAAAACAGAGTTAGATAGCCCATTTATCCAAGATTTATAATTTTTGCCGCGATAACCGAACCTCATGCGAGTGGCGCCGCGAGCTAATGTTGTTATTATCTGAACCGTTCCTTATGGACGCAAATAGCAAGTCTAATAGTAATGATTACATGTCCAATAAAATACCCAAAGCCTACTTAACACAACTTATGAATATTAGTCAGCGTCACTGTTCTAAATTCAAAAAAAAATCAAAATCATTTATTCAAATTAGGCTACCATGTAGCACTTTTTGAATGTCATTAACACAGACAGCACCCTGATTCGCCCACCCCACCGCTTCCTAAGTGCTCTAGCCGGGGAGAAGAAACGGCGCAACAAACTCCCCAGCAGCACGCTGTCTTTACAATATAAAAAATATAAATAATTTAGGGAACATGCCAAGTAATCAACTGCTTGAGGTTCATAAGTATCTCTCTGAAATAAAAAATTTAGGTAAAGTAAACTACAGAAACCAAGGTCAACAGAACGACCAGTCACCGCAAGCAGCACCCGTTCACGAGTATGACGCAAGGGTCAGCCATCACCTCCCTCGCCATATTTGAGGGAAGGAGGTGACCCGACCCAAGACGACACCACAGGCAGTGACGACTAAGGGAGCATGACGAAACTGTTGCCGGTAGTTAAGAAAAAAAAAAAAAAAACAACATGACGCTGAATGAGAAACCTCAAACACTGATTAAGTGCACAATCCCATTACATGTTTACGAAATTAAATTTTATAATTAATATAATTATACATTCCAAGATGTAAAAGGAAAAAGTAATGATTTGGATATAAATTATATATAGATACGCATAATCGTATTAAATATAAAACAAAAAAAGGTAACAAACGTTGTTACATACAAAGTGTATGCCTATCAAATAAAATAAAAACATGGTTATAAAGCAAAAACATAATTATTACAAATTAACATTCCACATGGAACCGTCTTGTGTCTATCGCGAATGCCAACTATGTTTATCGTTTAAATAGTCGTTAATTGTATAATAGGCCTTTTCACACAGCTTACTTTTAATTGTGGATTTAAATGAGTTAAAGGGCAACTCTAGTAAACTAACAGGAAGTTTATTGTAAAGCCGAATACCAAGCCCCACAAATGAGTTGTGTACCCTATGCAGCCTGTGTGAAGTCACGCATAACTTATGTCTATTTCGCGTGTTTATATTATGTATATCCTTATTCTTGGTGTACAAGTGAATATTTTGACGTATAAATAATATGTTCGCAAAAATAAACTGTGACGCTACAGTAAGGATACCTATCTCCTTAAACCGCTCCCTAAGAGAAGCTCGAGAATCTAGCCGGTATATGGATCTAACAGCTCGTTTTTGTAAGATGAAAATGGTTTCTATATCTGCCGCCTTACCCCACAACAGTATGCCATAGGACATAATGCTGTGGAAGTAGCTAAAGTAAACAAGACGAGCCGTGTCCACATCAGTGATCTGCCTAACTTTCCTAACGGCGTAAGCAGCAGAGCTGAGCCTACTCGCGAGGCACGCGACATGTGCCGACCATGTAAGCTTACTATCAATCGTGATGCCCAGGAACTTTGTCGAGTTTACACTATCTAACACTTCATTATTGATTATGATATTAGGACCAAGATTTTTAACGTTTGGCATAGCAAATTTAACGCATTTGGTCTTTTTTGCATTCAAAACTAAATTATTAGATGAAAACCAATGCGTTACCTTGGTGAGTGCATTATTTATTTCATTGAAATCATTCCTATTCCTATTCACCTTGAAAATTAACGAAGTGTCGTCTGCAAACAACACTACCTCACATATACCTTTTAAAAAAAACGGTAGGTCGTTGATATAGACTAGGAACAAAAAAGGACCCAGTATTGACCCCTGGGGCACACCCAGCTTAACAGGCAGAGCAGTGGACTTATCGCCGTTAACATGGACACATTGTTGCCTATCACTTAAATACGAACTAATTAAATCTAGTGCTATGCTTTTAATTCCATAATGACGGAGTTTGCGAATAAGTGTGTCATGATGGACGCAATCAAATGCCTTAGAAAGATCACAAAACACCCCAATGGCGTTCTGCGAGTCCTCCCAGGCGCTATAAACATGCCTAAGCAAAGCTACACCAGCGTCTGTAGTTGAACGTCCTTTGGTAAAACCGTATTGCTCGCTATGTAAAAGTTTGTTTAAATTAAAATGACTTAGAAGTTGCTTCAATATCAGTTTTTCAAAAATTTTACTAAATGCGGGAAGGATCGATATAGGTCTAAAATTACAAATTTCACTTTTATCACCTGATTTAAATAATGGTATAACTTTACTATATTTCATGAGATCTGGAAAGATACCTAAATTCACGCACTTATTAAAAATGATAGCTAGGGAGGGTGCAACAACGTTAATAATGTTACTTACTAGTTTTACAGATATACCCCAAAAGTCTTCGGTTTTTTTGTTACTAAGCGTCTTAAAAGTATTTACAATATCCAATGGAGTCACATATTCAAAACTAAAATAATTATCACAGTTAGGCACAGTATCACGCAGTAAGTTTTCAGCATCAGCTGACGAACGTTCTCAGAATATTATATAACTACGCAAATACAAAAGTAATAAAATCAGAGTAAGTATCTTCTCTAGTGAAAGTCGGACTTAGATTAGATCTTACATTATTGTGTTATGTTCAAGATATTATATTTGGGTATTATGAAGACAGGTTAAATGAAAGTTAAAATACGACTAGGTAGGTACTAGTACCCTGTTTCGGTCAGTTCTAGGTCTTATGATGCCTCACGCTTATCTCACGTAGCCTGGATATAACCGTACACAGTCAGGCCTATTGTTTGCTTGTCCGGAAAGATTAAATGGTGACTGGCGGACCAATTCAATCAACTCGGCCTATCGCGTTCCACTGCTGGACAAAGGCCTCTCCAAAAAAGGTGTATTTTTAGTAACCACATTGGGCAAGCTGGTGACCGCAGGTTACTTTCAGTTCTTTATGGGAACGCTGCTCTGCTGCCCATTCTCCTTGTTTATATTCCCTTAGTCGTCTCTTAAGTCTTAAGACACCCACGGGGAGAGAGAGAGAGAGTTTCTATTCTATACTGAAACCCAAGTTGGTTTTAGAATTTAAGAAGATTTTATGGTAAATGGTTTAAAAGTTGGCTGTCCTGCCTTTATACAAAACTTTTTTAAATGTCCGGCTAAAAAGGCACGTGTGTTGGGCTTTTCGGTTTGGGAACCTGACAAGCAGTAGCAAGAATACCCGCGCATGGCATAAAGAGTGAACCAGTGAAAGCCTACCTTCGAGGTCTAAATGCGGCAGACTACTACATTTACGAATAAAAGCATTCCGAGCACTGCCATTTCTGCCGGCCAAAAGCTTACTTCAAAAGATAATAGTGCTTCCTCATGCCATAATTATGCCCTTTACATAGGTTAGTAATTTTCGTTCTGAGTCAGAAATGATTAACGATTTCGAGAGCAATCAAGCTTATACCTAGTAGGAACGATGTGCTAATATGGGCAACTACATTCTGCGTATTACAAGATTGTATCTTAATAGATTTTGTGATAAAGTGACGAGTACAGAAACTGTTATATAGGTACTTATTTATTGTTATGAATATTTGGCATGAAAACGTCTCGCAAGAGCTCCCCATATTATCATTACTTTTATCGAACACAGCCGTTGTCTGTAGGATATAGAAACTATTTGATTCAAAAACAATCAACCAACCAAGAGACTGACAAGTGTTATTGACACAAGCGAAACCTGCGCATACGCATCGTGTATACTATGAGTAATAAAAACATGTTCAGTTGTAAGTAAAAGTACAGCTACCGTGGCATATTTTACATAATGTTGGTAACGATAGACCATGACGAATCAGATCAGCAATACCATGAACATAGTCATTTATCGTTTAGCGTGAACAGGAAATCTCGTGCAAAATAATTCGTATCGCCACCGAGAAGCCTGCATGGGCATTTCTCTATAATATTCTATTGCCTATGGCTAACTTTTTTTGGTTATTTTTACAAACAAATTGAAAGATCTCGTCACAATTCCTAGTCAATATTAAGTATCTTATGTTATGACAACTACTTTGATTGTCAATTCCCCCAAACATTGGTGGTTCCATAAGCAAGCAACCTTGGACTTAGTTCGTTACTTATGAGACGGTCTGAAGTCCACTAGGTCAATCGTCATATATTTTTAATATTAAGTAGGTTTTGCGAAAACTCATAAAGATATTAGTGTTTACTTTCATAATTCATGTTTTTTTCCTCAACTCTAATAGTAAAAAGTCCAAATTTATTTCGTATTAACTACAGGTGACATCTGAAATAAGACTTTGTGTGCATTGTGTACTTGCAAATTTATTTATATCCTATTCTGCCTAATATAAACTCTGGAAACCCGTAAGTTTATGTTGTTTAACGAATGGTTCTAAATCCGCTGAAGGACCAATAGAATTCTGTCAACAGGATGTCTGTGTGTCTGTGAGTCTTTATCCAGTTGAAGAAATCATTTAATTTTGTAAGAGTTCTGTATGTGTAGCCGCGATTGTTCTTGACAAGCAATAGATACACTCTTGTAATATCTACACAATATGAAGCGGAAAGATTAGTATTAGAATAAAAACATAGGCTATAATATTATATACTAGGCAAAAATAAGGATCCCTCCTGAAAATTCAATATGTCTCTCATCAAATATGACGATAGAACAAAAAAGAACTGTAATAATAAAGAACATATACAAGTAGCAACTTTTTTAGATTTTAAAAGTTGGCAGAAATGCTGATCAAAATCAATCCAAGTTATTCATAAGTTTGTTTTAACACTTTCCAAATAAATCATTTTGTGTCCAAGACTGTTTCAATACTTGTAAATTACTTTTTGTTTCAAATCGGACATTTCATTCAAAAAATATTATTTAAAAATGTCAAAATAATTGGTCCAACCGTGCGAAGCCGGGACGGACCGCTAGTATTAAAATATTGATGGCGGCACTCCCCACTTTCATTTTGAACAACCTTGGACCTCGCGCACCCAAATGTACAGTTTTGTAATACAATTATATGGACGCGTACGAACGAAATCTTGGGGAAAACCCAATAGATAGACTTTTTATAGTTTTCATAAAACAAGTATTTATTTTCCTTAATTACTGAACTGTGTGCCGTAGTCCTTTATACTAAACATTACACAAAGCGCAACTATTGTTTTTCCTAAAGGGGTTTTGTGATCCTACTTCAAAATATATTTTATTAGTCGCATGTTAATGAATATGTAAAGAAGTTTAACAGTCCCTAAGGCCCTCTTTCCTTATTTTTCCTTTTTCCTATAAATTCTTTATTATCTCCAGTCATTGCTAAACGATAATGACGTTGCAAAATATACCTGACGCGTTGATACAGGCCTGCATATGGTTAATGCAATTTTATTTGCAAGGCTTCTTGAGTCACACTCATTAAAATAATTATTTTATTGACTATCCAAATTCAGGTTAATGGGGAAATAATATGTTGCTTCTCTGAAATACTGATGCGATTAAGTCAAATCAAATCAAATCAAAATTATTTATTTGCATTAAACATGTGTGATAAGGGTGTTACATAATAAATAGTGCTACATGTTATACCTTTTCAGATGTGCAAATATATAGAATAATCTCCATGAAGTAATTTAAAGTTAAATAAAAAAGCAAGCAAAACTATTGAATCTAAAATGTGTCATTAATAAAATCTTTTATATTATAATAGCACTTTGCAGTTAGCATCTGCTTCAATTTATTTTTAAACATGCCAGCATTCAAAAGCAAAAAAAAAATGCAACACGATTTTCCTAAGTAAATGTAAGTCCATCTCATCCTTTAATTTATAAGTACTGGTTTAGCAAGAACTATAATTTCCTAAGATAATTTTGTCGTACGTGCTCTGTAAGATGATTGTGAAATGTTATCGTTAGATTCTCCAAATAAAAATATGTTACCTCGTAGCCTTTGTTAGGTATTGACGATGACCGCGTGGAAATCCAGACAGAGTTGGAGCCACATGAACGTAAATCACACAACACAAGAACAAGGCCTGTCGTGGTGGCCCAATGGTTTAATGACTTGATTCATAAGCACTTTGTTGCAGTTTCGATCCCAGGCAAGTACCAATGTGACTTTTCAAAGTTATATGTACTTTCTTAATTATTCAGAAACACCATTGACAAACGGTGAAGGAAACATCGTGAGGAAACCTGGATTTCAATTCCTGGAAACTGAAATCGCCAACCCGCATTGAGCAAGCGTGGTGATCAATGGTCTCTTCCCATAGAGAGAAGGAATGAGCCTCTCTTTATGGGAAGAGACCTGTGCCCGGCAGTGGGACATTTATAGGCCGGTGTGATTAGTCTTACTTTAATATATTTCTTTAGTCTTACTTTTAAATGCTATACAGGACTCGTAAGAACAGAATGCCCACGATTAGTATGCCTGGCCTATTTTGATATATATGTAAACGAGGTGCGTGACACCTCATTTAATTTATAATTTTATTATTATGTACCTATTTATAAAGTGTAAAACCTCTTTTTAATCTCCCATAGATCGTCTGTCAGATTTACTAAATGACAGCGCTTTAAAAGACTATGATTATAATTTGATTATTTTATTTTATTAAGAACTGGTGAAGCAATAGCTGTAAATGTGGTTTCTCTTTCCAGGTGGGTTTTATGTTTAATTTATGTTATGAAATGTTTTGTAAAATTGTTATAAATGGTTATGTAATAAATTATTCTCTTTCCAGAGCAACTCAATTACCTATAGTTTTACTATTCACCTAAATGTCCAAGGGCAAATATTAATGATATTATATATATAACGCAAATCATTTGCTTGAATGATCTTCCCAGAACAGAAACTATATAAAAACGAATGCGCTTAATCTATAAAATGTTATCAATAAAGTAACAAATAGCGTACCACTATGTAATTAAGGCAGCGTCCATACAACGGGCCATTGCGGCTCTTTCTTAACTGCACAAATTGGGAGCATGTTACGTCACGCATCTACGTAGTGTGCGCCGGCGCATGGCTCTTTCACTATAACGTAACACGAGGAAAATGTTCTGTGCTATATCGTACGGTATAGCCTACATTCAAAGATTGGCTATGCGGCAAATTATTGGTAATTATTTAGCGGTAATTGATGTATTACAGCTGGATATTGAATGATGAATAGATATCACTTAAAATAAATTTGAGCACTGCAAGATTCTGCACATTTTTGCACTAAATTATGATGGTAGAAAGTCATACCATTGTCGTCAAAATCATAAGTAAATGCTGATATTACGACGATCTGGTGACCTTCATCGACTTAAAACTTTCGTCTTTCAACATTGTGAATTTGTTCACATGAAGAAATAATTTCGAATACAAAATAATCGCAGAAGGTTCCAGTTTGGTTTTCGTAAAAACACAAAATAAATTATTTGTGTTTGTATTTTGTAACTTACGTCTTTATTCTGAACTTTAAGAAACTCTTCAGATGAATGGGTTTTCGTTTTTACCATTCACGATGGTAGTCAAATTTTGTTAACGGTCCTACAACTGTCAGTCCTTCAGAACATAGTAATTAAAATTATATCATCACGTCCAATATTCTTTTATATTAAGTGATTCTCAGTTACATGTTAATAAATTGTTGTTAATAAGTGTAGTGTATTAGTGATAGTAACGTATTTAGACTGTGCAGTGATAGTGTGGTTACGTAAGCGAATAGCTGCGCAGGCGCCGGTCGCTGCGGCCGACTTACTGATGTAGTGCCTTTCCTATGGTATTTTTCTACGGTAATTATGGACTACAGATGATTTATACTAGTCCTAAAAATACCTGCTTTTCGCTCTAGGTACTTTAGTTAAGAAGGAATACGCGTAGTATGTTTTTTTTCTTTTGACATTCTCTTTCTTTTAATTTATATCTCGTTATAAAATTTAGATACTTAAATATGCATAGAGTAGGAGATGTATGAAAACTAGATCTTCACTTAAATTAAAAACAAGAAAGGTTTGCATGTTTGTAACTTAAAACTACTTTACCTATTTCGATAATTCTTTCACCATTAGAATGCTCTATTATCTTTGAGTAAGATAGGCTTTATTTATTACTAGAAAATATTAGGGGATTTGGACGTAGCCGCGGGAAACAATCTATCTATAATAAATATTAATTTAATACATATTTAAAATAATTACTTAACACAACAGTTGTTACACATAACAATATGATAGCAATAAAACAACGCAATTCGTAGTACTAAAGTTAAAAGCATGTACCATTGAATTTCTCTATGGACATTACTATTTTCCCCATAGAACATAATATAATAAACATTACCATACAAAAGAACAATACAAATATTTCACAAACAAGTTTAATTCGTAACAATGGTCATGTTTAGGGCGTGTGCACAAGCATAAGGTGTGTCTTATCAGTTACTGGTAATGGTAACTGTACCGACCCACTGGTAACAACAACCTAGCATTCTAAACTCTATTTATAGCAAGATCAACGTTACCTGAGAAATTGAATAAATATTGTAACCAGGCTTTTCGTTTAGTTTATAGTATAAATTAATTTAGTAACATAGATAAAATGAAAATAAAATGACTTTGGCTTTGGCACATAAAATAATAAGTATTCTGTCTAAGTATTCTATAATCACTAGCTGCCCGGACATACTTCGTTCTGTCAAAATTAAATTAATTAAGGTAATTCCCGAAACAGTTTTATACTTATTATTTATGTTTTACACCTTTTAAACCTTCCCTCTTCCACAAACATTTCAAGATCTAAATCAGCTAAATCGGTTCAGCCGTTCTTGAGCTTTAGCGAGACTAACGAACAGCAGCAATATATAGAAGATTAACATAATATGTAGGCATTATTATTTGTTTTGAGATAATAACAATTAAAAACAACATTCGTTACAGATAGAGATGAAGTTATATAGACACAGTTCTGTCTCTTTCACTCCTTAGAACTATGACGTCACAATATGGTACAGTAGCTTGAGTCTCTCTAGTTAGTTAATAAACAGTAATTAACATTATTACAATAGAACTGGCAAACATGAAGGGTATAGATAATTACTATGTGTGGCAGTTATCATCGCGTGTCAAGATCTTCATTCTTCAAGTTAACTTTACAGTACCTTCATCCATACGACACGAGAACTATTTCAAAGGTATGGTATATTAAGTTTTGGTTTCATGACCAAAATTACACATAACATAATTACAAACAAATACCGAAACGTCTTCTACTCCGGTATTATTAGCGTTAACAAACCATCATTCAGTCAAATAATTTATTTGTCGTGTTGTTAAAAAATATTATTCTGTTAAGTACTACGAAGAATTTGACAACGACAAACAGGCTTACTGTTTTAAGAACTTAGTTGAGAAGAGCAACTCATGCCTAGGTGTGGGTTGCGTAATAAGAACGAAACATCGATAAAAATATAGGGCGGTTAAAAAAACTATTTCCAATAAAGCAGTATTGTTGATTTAACCAACGCACATATTGCTCTACAAAGGAATATCGCTACACTATGAATGTGTTCGCATCTCTAAAGTACATTCATTTACATAAGATAACACAGTAGTTCCCATTGCTTTTACTCTCACGGACAATTGGATGATAATGAAAGCTTTCTCAGAAGCTCAATGTTTTGATTTACACCTCTACTTGAAGCATAGTTTGTGGCGTTGTTGTTTATCTAAGATTCTACGTCCGTAAAAATAGTTTTAAAATTGTTGGGGCGGAAATATTAACATTGAGATTTCCTTTATATTATTTGTGCAGTTTCGATCTGACTACAAAACCTTGTAAAATAATTATTAAGCTTAAATAACATTGAATTCGTTGAAAATAATGTTAAAGCTTGTTCAATGTGACATCCTTATTTGTACAGGGTTATTTGTATAACACCTGCATTCTCGCCTGAGGATATATGATGTTAGTTATTAGATAATTCATTAGTTTTTTTTTCTTACTTCATACAATAATATTAAATTTAGTGCTGTAACGTTTAAGTATGAAAAAAAACTAACGAATTATCAAAAGTCGTTCACAATAACGAACAAATTTTGTGCTTAGATTATTAGTTAAGTATAGAAGTGTTTATACACTTCAATACTTAAAATATGATAATCCTTTAAATAAATAACCTAGTATGTATGCTCCTTTAGAGTAAGTTTCATGTTTTGCTTACGTAGCTTTAACATCATTTTACTTGTTTTTAATAGAAATAAATTATTACACTTTTGGCCGCCAAACTGAGTTGTCATTTCTATTTCCCTGTAAAACTCCTAACATCTCAGTATATACTCCTGCGAGGTTGCAGGCGTTTTGTAAAAACCCTGTTTACAACACTATTAACTTAACTCAAGAACAGATGGACCGATTTTCATGATCCTTAATTTATTGGTTTCGTCTGCGTCCCAAATAGCAGAATACATATTGAAAACAATGGAATAATATTTCAAAAAAATGATGTTCACGGGAACAGGGACAACTTATGAGGGGAAAACAGAGGGACACAATTAGTAACTTAATAAATAAACAAGACGAAAAAAGGTTCTTGTTCTTCTCTTCAAAAGATTGTATGATGTTTTATTTTTGTATATTCTTGTCAAGTCGTTGCTTTTTTTATTGAAAGGATGGTAAGATTGATTGGTGGTAAGGTTTACTTCTTAGGAGGTCGTTGTTGGGCTACACCGCGGCTCGTCCCACATAGATATTTAATAAGTACTTCGACCTATTGAACAGCTATTGTCTCATGTGAACCCTATTACCTAATCAGTCGGTACCTGCGACCTGCGTTTTGTGTTCGGTGAAAATCTAACTAGCTCTGCACTTGGATTAGTTTGAATTTTTTACGTAGATTTTTAAAAAGTTTTTTTTTTACATGGTATTTACCTGCTCGCTGCGTGAGGGCTGCTACATTAAAATGATACCTAAATATCTTTGATTTCATGTTTTTACCAACTTGAGAGCAAAACCTAATAACCTAATAACAATACAAGGTGTTCTAAAGAAGCGGGCCTTCTAGCCCGAAGCGGGTTTAAACCTGCAACCCTGTGCACAAAATAATATTCGTTCATTGAACCGCTAGGACATTAAAGATGGAGATAATAAAATAATCTATGGTCTTTTACAGAAAAATTCAAAAAGGCTTTTTGATTCGTGTAAAAACCTTCAGACATTTACACTGAATATGGTGAGACTAGAAGTCTATTCCGACTAGTATGGAAAAAGGTAAGAAGTGGTACATACAGACAGCGTTATCTATCGTATTGTGTGTAGATGGGAGGCTAATTGTCACTCATTCCCACACTACATGTTTCCTTGTATTTAGAAATCGATGTCACTGATAAAACCTTCTTATATAATGTGATAAATATGTGTCTTTATTTACATACTAACCTGCATACTAACAGATAAATATAAATATTAACTTATTTTTAAAAATATCATTACAGTTTCCAGTAGGTACAGAAGGTAAATGATGTTACCGAAAGAGAACGCCAGACAACTGGTAGGTAAGTACTTATTAAATGTATTAGAGAATCATAGCCGGAAAAAATGTTAATAATCTCATTCCTAAGTTACTTAAACAAGGTACAAGGTCAATATAATTGATATCTATACTAACATTGTAAACCTAATGAGTTTGTTAGTTTGGTTGAACGCGGATAATCTCAGGAATTACTGGTACGATAGAAAAAAATAAAAATTAATTCAGTGTTAGATAGCCCATTTTTTGAAGAAGGTTATAGGCATTTCGCGGCGATAACCGACGCTCACGCAGGCGGATCCGCGAGCAAAAGCTAGTAAAAATATAAAACAAATCATAAATCTTGTACAGTAAGTTTTGTATCCAAGATCTGGTATTATAAAGACGATACCACAGAGTCTGCCGCAAGCAATAACTACAATGAATAGTATCGTTTTTGTATAGAGCAGTCGTTACATAAGTGCCCTGCGCAAGAATCGAACTGAACACGTTGCGATCAGATTACACACCCCGTTTCATAAGGAGGCATCCATTGTTGTAGTGGTTGGACACGCTTTACTACGCGGCGCACTTCCGTGATCATCTCTTTTGTTTTTCAACCGACTCTATATTATATGAATTTAGGTAAGTGGATGTTGTTTAGTATGAGTCGTACAGACCGACAAAGTCGAACTTGCTGAGAATAATTTGGATCGTCATTTGGCCATTCCCAAAGAAAACATACCATTAAGTTCCTTTGTTGATTTTTTAACGACACCTCTATGCTCAATGGTAATTACCATTTCATCAAATTATGAGGTTCTCATAGAGGATGAATAGACTGTTTCACCTACACTTAGACGCTAATTAATTATATCCTTATTTGTATTTGTTCATTGAGTATTTCTCTTGGGATTGCAATATCCGTCTTGCCCCTTCCTTCATGTTCGATAACAGAAGCTATTTCATTTTAAAACTAGTAAACTTTCCACGAGTATTAGGAACAAGTATCGGTTGTTAATTTTTCCTTGTAACCCAACCAGGTACACTAGTGTTCATACGCGACAGGAACTATTCGCATCAGCTGTTCACTTCCGCGACGCAAGAGCATCATCGTCCGCTGAACATACGAGCATCTATCATAAGTGATTGAGTAACAGTCGAGGCTACTTTCGCATTCGTAATACTCCACATAATATCATAATTACTCCATCAATAACATTTGAATTCAATATAATCACGTAATTGGCAGTAAGCAATGTTATACTCTATAATAAGTCAATTTCATCTGTTTTCTTAATTGGAATTGAAGAGTTATTTTTATAAAGATGGTCAATTTCGATATTTATATGATCGACGAATGCTTTTCATACCTCTAAGCTTTCTTAAAATTTAAATTAAGTGTAAACCCTACAAAACAGACATTTAATTTCCTTCAAGTCATCGACATCGTTTGCAACTCATTACAGCGTCTCCATTAATTTCAGTTTATTATCAAACTCTTTCTTCCTTACTAGACCTTCATAGTTTCTGCACACGTGACGCCCACACCCTATCAGGAACCAATGGTCGAGTGATTCAGAATGGAAAGCATAGACCATTGGCCACTGTTCTCCACTTGCTTCATTGAACACCAGGCTATAACGAGAAGATGCATCCACTTGCATGTTAGGTAATGAGGTGCGCGCGCAGCCTGCCGTGATTGGAGGAAGGAAATATCTGCCACTGACATTACGTTGTCGAGTTTACACAATTTATTTGTGAAAGACTGTGTTTTGTTTATCTATTAACGCATGTTTTCCTAGTCTTATACCACACTGCTTTGTTTCGTAGTAAACATTCGTTTGATGAATATAGAATGTTGTATTTTTTGTTTCAACTGATTTTAATCTATACTAATATTATAAAGAGGAAACCTTTGTATTTTTGTATGTTTGTATTGAATAGGCTCAAAAACTACTGGACCGATTTCAAAATTTCTTTTACCATTACTTAGAGGGATTCTTCCGAATCCGTATAGGCTATATTTTATCCCGGAAAATAGATAGGATTTTTCGTGGTAGTGAAAATTGTGGAGTAAGTCGACGA
Organism: Plusia festucae; assembly: GCA_950381575.1. Taxonomy (NCBI): domain Eukaryota; kingdom Metazoa; phylum Arthropoda; class Insecta; order Lepidoptera; family Noctuidae; genus Plusia; species Plusia festucae. The sequence continues at coordinate 15,889,900 of OX494432.1, read as the reverse complement.
AAAAACTGCCGTACGTTAACGATTCTCGCGAACGCTGCCTAAATGGTTAGAGGTGTATGGTTGACTTCTATAGAAAAGTTGTAGAACTCAATAATGCCTACAAAAAAGTCCGCAATAGTATAAACCAAACATTTATATTTTAGCCATTATAACCACTTTTCCATAGAATAAAAGTAATTAAAATTATTAGCTATGTTTATTGATCAATTGTGGAGTAAGTCGACGAAAAAACTGCCGTACGTTAACGATTCTCGCGAACGCTGCCTAAATGGTTAGAGATGTATGGTTGACTTCTATAGAAAAGTTGTAGAACTCAATAATGCCTACAAAAAAGTCCGCAATAGTATAAACCAAACATTTATATTTTAGCCATTATAACCACTTTTCCATAGAATAAAAGTAATTAAAATTATTAGCCTATGTTTATTGATCATATTATCGTCAAATACTAATCCTTATCCAAATAAACTATTTATTGAGCAAGATTATTTCAATAGCTATAAATTACTTTTTATTTTATTCCAATCGGGACATCTATGAAGAAATAAATGTCCACCCGTGCTAAGCCGGCGGTTCGCTAGTACCTATATATGTTTGTAAATAAAGGTGGTCAACATGGTCAAACAATGGTCTGAACTCAAAGTAACTAAAGAACTCGTGTTATAGATTCAGAGACAACGAAGGTACAACAAAAAACCCGAGACACTGTAAAAAAGTCATTTTTCTCTATTAACCCGTCTGGGGATCAAACTCGGGACCTCAAGCTTGCGGCAGCATGAAAACCCGTGTTTAAGCCATGTGACCACGGTGGACGTAAAACGTAAATAAACATGCAAGTCTGTTCTTATATCTGCTGTATACATTATTTTTATAAATCAAATTTTATGTCTGTCTAAAATTCTCATAAATTATTTTGAATAGAAAGTTATATAATCAGTTAATTAGCGCCTTACGACCTTACAAAAAGGTGAATATTAGTTATTATTTTATTTATATTTTAGTTAAAAAGATCAACTCAATTCACACGTAAGTTTTAAAATAAAAGTATTACGCAGCGTTTACTTCAGAGTAATGCTCGATTTGCATGTCGCAATGCATTCGCGAGAGTTCACAAAAACCGGAATCATTTTATTTTCAGTTAAACGGAAGTGTTGTGTAATCCGTTTTAAGGTCTTAATGGACGTTGGTAATTAGAAACTTATTCGTTGTTAAGTATTTTGTAAACTTACCGAAGGTAAGATAACTCCATTTTAATTCTAAAATGTGTTTTTTTACTACGCAATATTTTTTTTTCAGCCTCTTATTATTTTTTTCTCTCTCTGTCATGTCTCTTTCTGTCTCTTACATGTAATGTTACCAATATAAATACTAGGTACATTTTTTTTCTTGGTTTACATATTAGTAATTGACACTTGGAAAGTATTTTTAAGGTCTGTTAGTTTTCATATTGTCAGTAATATTCGTCTTTTTCTTAAATAAATACTGGCCTACAATTGTGTCACTGCTGGGCACAGATCTCTTCTCATAGAGAGAAGGAATGATCCGAATGAGCATTGATCACCATGCTAGCTTATTGCGGGGTGGCAATTTCAGCTTCCAATTTTTTTAATCCAGGTTCCCTCACGATGTTTTCCTTCACCCTTTGTCAATGGTGTCTTAGGATAATTAAGAAAGTACATAAAACTTTGTTACATGCCTGGGTTCGAAACTGCAACCATGTGCATGGTCATTGAATCTCTAGGCCACAACGACCTTTGATTAAATCTATTCAAAATTATGTAATAAAATGCTTATTGCTACAGATAGTAAGTTTATTTGTCATTCAGTTCACCAAAAATGAAAAGTGATGAGTAACGTCAAGTTTCATCAGCAGTAGCCTCCCAGTAGCCGTACTCGTCGTCACCGTGACGCAGCGGTTTCTCTTACTACGTCACTTGTCATCATTTGTCTTCCACATATATTCTCTATTATTTCTATTTTAGCGTTCGACAGCTCTTTTTCAAGGTATCACAAAACCTTAAATAAATGCTTCGCAAATAAGAAAAGTGACAATAAAATAATATAGTACGTACAGGAGATTCAGCGGTCATAACTTTACTATGATCATTTTTTTTTTCGCCACTAGGGCCCAGTTTTTGATCCCGAGTTAACTCAACCAATGGTTAAAAATGCTAGCTATTGGTTTCAAAACGCGTTTTTTCATCAATTGTTAGGTTATCAAATGATCAAATTAGTTGGAGAATCTATGAAGAAATTATGATGGAACTGATGATGGAAATGACCGTTTTATGGAATCAAAATTGATGATTATTTAAAGATAATTTTCTAAAAAAACGTTCTACCGAATTTGAAACTATTAGTTAGCATATTTAACCATTGGTTGAGTTAACTTGGGATCAAAGAACTGGACATTAATAATCCCTGATCTACACCTAATATAAAACTAACCCCCTGCAAATAACTTAAAAGAACTGCATAAATAAAACTTGCATTCAAATAGCTTTTCAATTTATTTTACTAACGCAACTTCAGTGCAACTTTGTATGACGCAGTTTTGTGAGTTGCCCCATTGCAATAACACAAAAAAACGTGATATTTTCTTTAAAAACACAAATAATCCTGAGATAATTTTGTCGAACTTAAGTTGTGATTAACAAATATAGTAAAACAGCTCGTTGCCCAATCTAAAGGCCGCAGGCGAGGCCGGAGTACGCAACTAGCACACAATATTTACTCAGTTTTACTGGGAATCACAATTTCGCGATGAATCGACCGCTTATATAACAGTTATTACATCTAAGGGACTTTACGTAAGTCTATGAATAATTATGTATATTAAACATTATTTTATGACATTGCAGGCAGTGTGTCAGCAATGGGTCATTGTACGGCCTTTTGAGTAAACACAAAAGCTTAATTACAAGATATGTAACTATTTTCAAGTATTTTTTACGATTAAAATTGTTGCTATATTATATTTCTACTTTGTATTTGTACGAGTTTTCGAGTCGAAAAAACAAACTAAGTCGGAGACCGTGAATTGATAAACTCTGTGTGAACTGAAAATAACTGAGTCGGAGTTAATGCGGAAGGCGGTGGGCTAGGTTTTATGCCGCTATCTGGGAGACACCTTTACCCAACGGTGGAGCAAAGCGGGCTGAATTGATTGATTGATAATTTAAAAATAACATTCTTCTGTTATTTTTTAAAGACCCTTTTCTTGTCAAGATGAAACGCTTAATGTCTTCAACCAATGCGAAGTCACAGCGTGTGGATATGTCGGACTTGTACCGACTTAAAACGCCCCGGTCCCGGTACCGATCACTTATGCAAGCTGTGCCCAGCCCCAGGAGATCCTTAAAGACCCTGAAACAATAAAGATTTCGAAACTTATTATAAAGTAGTTAATAACATGTGAGTCTTTCCGTTTCAAGACCATCTTAACTGACCTAGATTAAAATTTAAACAAGTAGATTATTATTGTTTATGTACAACATATTCTGGAACCTTGGAATAATTTCATCTGACTTTTAGAATAAGCTAATAATATGTGTTTGTTGTGGATGAAATACGCAAACTTGTTTAATCCGCTTACAAAAATTACAAAATAATTTGAGTTAACAAGCAAGTCGTGTTACCACTATGTATGAATCATTATAATAACTTCTTGAACATGAATATTTTTGGGGTTGATGAATTTGCAAAGCTGATAATTTTATTTCGGGACAGCTTTCCGTGAGTAATTCGTAGCGTAAAGTAACATTAAATACGATCTCACAACTAAGAGAACATCTGCTAACTAAAAATTCAACGAAGGATATATATTTTTTTTTATGTTACAAGGTCAATAATATTAAATAACTTTTGTTTACAACAACCCTGTAAACAAAAGTCATATCATTGTCTAATGTAGAAATATTTCTTGACGAAGCTTGAAAGCTCAAAAAATAAAATAAATTATTATTAATTAGACTATTATTAAATAGTCTTGGGACAGGTCACACACAGTCATCTGATCCCAAACGAGGAAGACCTAGTTTGGGATCAGATGACCGTACTATGGCAACCAGACAACTGATAAACACACTTATATATTTCTTAATACATACATATTATAAATAAATAGCACCCAGACACAGAACAAATGATTGTGCTCATCACACACAAATTTGTCCAGGGTGGGAATCGAACCCACAACCTCCGGCGTAGCAGACAGGATCACTAACCACTAAACCAACAGGCCCGTCAAAATATTCAATTAAGTTTCAGTTTAAGCATACAACAACAATAACAACATGTCCACAAACAAACTCATTACAATTATAACAAGTTAACTAATACGTTGGCCAACAAAAAAGTAGCTCAGCAGCACGCATCGGCCGCCCTACAAGGATGCGGCATCACCTGCGCGCGCGCCGCTCGAGCCGCCTTCGACAGTGAAAGTGCCGCCGCGCTCGTAACGGCGTTATGTCACCGGCGCGAGGCGCGCAGTCGCGGCACGACTATGACGCCGCGCGCGCACCTGTAGCACCGCCCGAAAACATCGAAAATCACCAGCGGTCGTACCAACCAGCATGTGCAAGTGAAACTTTAAAAAAATAAATTAAATTATTTTTTTCCAAAATGTCTACTTTAGTGATAGTTTTATTGAGTGCGTTAGTTTTAGTAAATGCGGGTGAAGTACCGAGCGGGAGTAGAGAGAGTGCGCGCGAAGAGAAGTTACGGAGTGCTTTGATAGATGCCTTCCAGAGCATCAAGAAAGCTTCGGCCAAGGGCGGGCTGGACGAGGACGCGGCCTCGGACCTGATCGGTTCCCTGGCGCAGCCGGCGCCGCCCAACTCCAGCCGCAACTACAAGTCCACGACGGAGGACGCCTTCGACTTGTTCGCGGACGACGATGGCCTGTCCTTCTCCGACTTCAGCGACGTCCAGACTCAGGCGAAACAATCGACTACGGAGAAGGGGCACAATGTGCAACACATTGTGAAGACGACCAAACCAGTGGAGAAAACGACTTCGAAACCAAACAAGGATGTATTGAGTAAGCTCAGTGACTCCATCCGGAGCACTGTGAACGAATCCAGGAACGTGTTGAGACGGGAGAGCGTGAACATGTCGGAGCCGCTGGGCATCGAGAGCATGCTGCGTGTTTTCGACGCCGACATTCTGGTGCGCCAGTGGAGCGAGCTGCAGCAGACGGTGACCGGGGACTGCCGCACCGACCTGCAGGACTACATCGACGGCTTGATGGAGAGGAAGCTGTGGGCACTCAAGAGTAAGTACCTCCAGCACTTCTACCCACGAACCTTGATATTTCTATAATATATGCGACGGCACAAGGCCATACCTACGTGATTTATTACGATTCCTATTCCGAAATTCAAAGTCATCATAAAGGTTTGGGCGTATCCAGATAATTGAGTGTTGTAACTGAATGTAAATGTTAGATTAAAAATGTAATCGATGTCAATAACGTTCTCAAAAGTATTCGATCGCTAGGTCAAATAAAATATGAATAAACGTTTTTGTGGGTTGTGATATCTGATGATTCTTGATTTAGAGCATAAACATAAGTACATAGAAACACAATGCGAAGACCTACTCATGTTTTATTGCAAATCAGGCACCTATGCTCATTATAATATTGCGAAATTTCGAATTAATACATTCTTTACATAATTAAATACAGAAACATAGGATTGCTAGTTTTTAACTATTTGATTTTGAATATTTAAACGACATTCGCTTTCTAATGTATTTATGTATGATTTGACTATAAACTGCCTTCATTATTTACGTAAAATAAAAATTTCTTAAACGTAATTTGCAATTAAATCTCTTTAATAATTTATCACAAAGGAAACAAATAATTATGCAGGCTTACGAAGGCTTTAGCAGACCATAAATAAACAAGTTTCCTTTTATACGAACAGCATTATAATAATATCACTGTTGTAACATAGTGTAGCACCTAATTTATGAAAAAGTGCTGTAATTTTGAAAACTGACGTAGATAACTGAATTTATCTAAATAGGATACTATTGATTGACTTTTTTTTTCGGGGTGAAATGCTTATGCTTTCGACCCACGCCGAGGGCGCACCGTGGGGATTTGTCGGACTTTCACCGACCAAAAACACCCCGGTCCCGTCTCTGCCTTGGCCGGAGTCGTGGGATCACTCACGCATTCTCTGCTCAATTGCGGCTGATACTTGTTTGTCTGGCATTCGAAATCCTTAAAATCATATTTATTTCTTTCATATTGAGCGCCGTAGAAGTTATTTGATATCTTCTTAAGATTTAACACTTTTAATTGCAATCATAAGACATTATTAGTGGAAACGGTACCTATACTGAGAACTATTAAATGATGATCTTTTGAAATATAATCGAATCAAAGCTGTTTTTACGGTTAGTTAAGGATCCTTTTATTTTAATTAACCTGTTATCGACCTTCGATAGATATTAACGCACTGGTATTAAGTACCTTCGTAAGCTATTCAGCAACTCCACCTGGGAATGCAACCCAGGACATTACAATCGATCACCATAAACAAAAACTAAGCTATAACTTATATTATGTACTATTGTGGAAACAATAACAAATTATTAAAAATAATTAACTTCTGTGAGTCCAAAGCCTGTTTTAGTAGATCATTTTAACGTATTCCAGTTTGCAAAAAAGATTTCCAACAGCTGTTTACTGGGCCACACTTTTTCTAAACACAGCCGACTGCGCCGAGTTGTGTAATGAGTTTTAAACCGAATATCAGTATCTGGGTCACTAGCGCCGGACTTAATAAGATCAAAACAGTTTGTTTACTTGCACAACCGATTTCTTTTTTTTTCTACTTTATTATACTTAAATAACGGCTTTGCCAAAATAGTAGAGATCTTTGAATGTCAACCAAAAAGAAAATGGACTGTAAGCCAACGGAATGGAGTTTAGAATCCAATGATGTGTAATGAGGAAGGAATAAACGTGCATTGTGATGAAATGGTGCTTAGATAAGTTTAGGCTCATTGAAACTAAATCTTGAAACACAATGGAATGTAGAGCAACAAGTTAATGTGATAACAGAAGTAGCTTGATAATATATTGTGTTTTGCTTGTTTTAAAGTTACGTTTTTCTAGCGTCGCGCGACGGACTCATCAACGTTATCTTTCTGGCCTTTTCCCAATAATGGGGGTCGGCGTAATGCGTATTTTCCTTTCATTCATGTCTACTTCTCGTCATCACATCATTCACTCCTTTCTTTCTTATAATGACATCTTAAATCATCTCTAACTACCATCTCTTTCTCGGTCTTACTCTGTTTGTTTAATTAGGAGCCTTTTTTCCCACTTCATAATATGTACATAATTTGATAAACCCTTACCTCTCACCTTTTCATTCACAAGTTTTACTTTCAAGCGTCCTCTAATATACAAAATTCTTATCCTGTCTAATCTCGTTACTATAATTACACAACCATCGAAGCATTGTCTCATCATTTAGCGTCATGCAATCGTCCTAGGGACTATTGATGAATTGACATTCCTGTTATATTGATACCACAAATACGTCTTAAATCTTGCTCTCTGCATCGCATGTATGTTTTTACTTAGCTTTGTTTTATCACGCTCCACACGTACTATAAATCTATTGACTTGTATATATACAAATAATACATTTCCGCCAGTTTTCATGGGCATCAGCTAATAATAACTTAAGCTTATTGATTTTATTCATTTAAACTTAACTTTATGTGGAAGGAAATGACAAAAACTTAGTCAATTTGTACTTTTAGTTAGGTAAGTAAATTATGGTTTCATCGAATTTCTTGTAATTCTTATTTGTCCTTTAGCTTTTTTTTTCTATTGTAGCAAATTTTTCCCGTTACTTTTTTAAATACAGCTGACACATCTATTAAATTATCTCGTTACCTAAACCTCGCCATCCCAAACGTCCATTTAGCATTCGTAATTCAACAAGACTTGTCGAAACAAAGGTAAAATTGTGTAAAGATTATTTTTAACAGTTTTAAATGGTGGTTTATTAAAATATTTATAAGTATTTCTTTTAAGTAAACCTTAATAGTAACAGCAACAGCTTATACTTTATGAAAACACCTGATGCAAGAATAATGACTTGGATAATTATTTGAAACACAAAATATTAAATAATACTTATATTTTTTTCGCATGAAGGCTTATATAATAATATGTATATAACTTATTCTCAGACTCGCAATATTTAAAGATATGTATAAAATGAAACGAGCCGTGGGCCGCGACACATGCCTTATTAGTAAACATTGGTCAATCAATTGAATTCATAAGTAGTGTCAACATTTGCAGAAATATTATATAACACAAACATTTGCGAATTTGCCAATATCAAGAAAAGATCTGCTTAATAGGTTTTAACATTCCAATACCGTGAAAGCAAACATCTATGAAGGACATATATCTTCTATTTGCAAGAAATATCTACGCAATAATAACGTATTAGGAAATAAAACAGTTGTTGGAAGTCCCAACTGCAACAATAGACACTGATGGATCTCCGATGGTGTCACAGACATCCATCACACATAACGTAAAATTCCGATACATTTGAAACAGCCACCATTACACCACGCCTGACCTTCGTTCAGTTTTCTACGGTGACCCAGTGGCCATCTTTGATTAGCCAACAGCCGACAGCTTATGTAACGTGTCGTCGATCGCTGTCTCCTGTCAGTTGCAGTGGCGCATTCCATGTTCTGACCAAACTGTACAGTTTCCAAATGAGTCGTCCTTCACCATTTTGTAGTCAGTTTTTTAAAAGCTGTAGGTAACTTGATACTCAAAATAGTGACTAAACGTGCACCTACTTACATACCTTTAAAACCGCCTCTTATTGCTTCACTTTTATTAGTTGCATATAGGACTATTTTTATGGAGTTCGTATATGCAACGAGGTAATCAGGTGCATAAAACTGAATCACTTTCCCCAAGGAACATGGGTCAAAATCTTAAAATTTAAAATGATTTTTTCTTACAAAGTGACAGGTCACGTGACTTTTATGTTTGTATGAAAAGTTGATTTTCAATTTTAAGATTTCGACCTCTGTTTCTTGGGAAAAGTTGTTCAGTTTTATGCACCTGATTACCTCATTGAATAAACGCACAAAAAATAATCCTGTATAAGTTATTGTCGTAAAAAGTACACTCCAAGTGTCAACATTTCTTTCAGAGGTCTTTAAGGCACCTTTAGACTATACTGCAGCATTAATTGTTATAGGTATTCTCCGCCACATTTTCTTATCATATCTTATGCTAGCAGCAGACTTGTCAATAAAACGAAGTACGTTCATATCATGATCGTCGGTGTCACAACAAAAGCATTCCACAGTCAAAGGTTAGCTGGTCAACTAAAACGTCAATGTCAGCTGATCAGTAAGATGTGGAAACCGATCAGCATCGTCTCTTTGTTCGAAATAATCCGGTTAAAAATATTTAATGGATGTCAACTCAAGTGAAGCAATATTTGTCAGATAACGTTTAAATGTCAAGATAAAATATGCAATGTTTTTTAATAATATATGCAGAATACAGCGGCAAACAATGGGATGTTTCGGCGTGAATGAATGGACTAAATGAACGTCGAAGGAATGCTTTATCGAATTTTTGGCAATAAAATGTTTAGTAACTTAAGTAATAAAAGAGTGCGTGATCCATAAACATTTGATTGATGAAGCTGTGGTTTAAGGAAAGTGTTTAATAAGAGTTAACTTGTAAGGAAGAATTTTATGTTTTATGTGATTTGAATATCATTGAATACTAGGTAAAATTGACAGATTTTTGTCCAGTGAGTTACTAATATTATGCGTATTTATTTGTTACACGTTTATCTTTGTAGTACGCAATTGCACAAACATACACAAAATAGTTTATGTTCTCAATTAATAAATTAGTTTTAATGTAAATTAAGTATAAGCTTATAACTGTATTGACGCTATCCAAATGGCTAGGGCGTCGGACTCCGATCGTGTGGTTACAGGTTCGAATCCCACTACCGACGGGAACACACTCGAATCAAGCATATAGCTTAGCACTAGGGGTTAACAAATACTAGTAATGGGAACCCACATTGAGATTTAACCATAAAAAAATATATTACCGCAGATAAATCGTCTGTTCAGAAACGTGAAGTTATCAAATATTGACGTTTTAATTAATTATTTAGTAGATCTCAATTAATAGGCTCTCTACATGAATTGCGGTATAAGTATCGCTTACATAAAGCCTTAGACAGCCAATCGTGTAGTTGAAAGCGGTTGCTTCATATTATTGGGAAATAACTAGATATTTCTCTCTCACTGCAACTGAACCTAACGTGGGGTTGAGCTGTGGCTGTAAACCCAGTTACACCATATTAATACCACTGGTTAACATTAAACTAAACCTGTTTATTATAGAAATAGTTTAAACGAAAAATCTATTTCATGAGTTTTACACAATTGTTACCCTATGGTACCTTGACTAATGACAATTTTTTTTCTTTTTTATATAATACCGGCCTATAAATGTCCCACTGCTGGGCACAGGCCTATTTCGATAAATATATATTTATTTAAAATGTTTATAAGTTGGTTTGAACACCATTAGCATAAAATGTCTACGTACAATACACCTCGTGAGAGATCATATCAAGCGATCAGCAACTTTCATCTCGCCGCAAACAATCGCACCGTTGCGTAAGGTCGCCGGTTCGTTTCCCGGTTCGTTTGTTTATAGTGCGGTATTAAGTTGATCGGCGATTGTTCGAAGATCTCACTGTCATTGTTATGTATTTCCGCTTTGGGGAAGTGATTCAAGGTTGAAGAATGACTCTCATCAGAAAAATGAAATAAATACATGCATGATTGTCAAATATTTCGGGGTATCATTTTATTTTAGCACGTAGGTACCTAGTCACATTTTAAGACACTGCTTACTAAGCGCTCGAAAGAAAGTTCATTTCACAAGGTTATTTTTAGAAATAAATATTAACTCTTCCTAACATTACTTAGACTACTACAACTTCCTACTGCAATGTTAGTGATGTGTGAATTTATCCATAACAAAATTTCCTTAGGAAACATTTTAAAATCCCAGTTTATCAACATTTCTAGTAGCAATACCAGTTTTGAACCTGATTTGAACATATTTACTGTGATGTCATTCCCTGACCTTTGACTTGTGTCAATGAAAGTTTAAATGATTACCGATTGACAACATTAACTGTTTGGGTTGCCTTGTTCACAACCTAGCTTACGCGCCAGTCGGCGTTTATAGTAATGTCCTGCGCACGAGTGGCCGGACCGGACAGGACGTGGGTTCGTTTCACTTTCTATGCGCTAGCTTATGTGGAAATAGTAATAGTGTGTCTGTGCGTGATCGAATATTTCTTCACTTTTTCTTAGTGCTCGCAACTGCATTATTTTCGAAATATTTTTGTTCCAAGAATAAGATGCTGTTTAGACAAAGATGGCTTTCACGACTAATGCTTTCAATACACTACTAAATAACACTTCTACTAATATATACAGGCTGTTACAAAACTGCCCGTAAAGAAAAATTGAAAAACAATTTACGTAGACAATTATTAGGTAAAATACGTAGGCGTTTCTGGTAAATAATCTGGTTCCCTGATATGACAGCTTACTAGGGTTGACCAAATTATTGGTTATGATAATTAATTATATTTTTAGGGGTATTTTGTAACACGTTGTATATGACACTCCTAGCGCTCCTAGTGCTTCCCAAAAACCTACTTTACAAAATTCGTAGCCCCAGTCTACACATGCACTATTCTTGTAACCTGACTTACTCATTAGTAACACTGTCAAGAAGTCCATATTATATAAACAACTGTGCCTCCAAGCTCACATTAATATGGAAATACAAGTACCACAGATCCTCAGGCAACCCCGACCTGAGTTATAGCCTGGGACCATCGCTAGCCATAGCCGGCAGCACTTTCTAAGCCTGCCTATCCCTTCTGCGATCGTACTAAGCGTGAAAGTGGCTCAGCTCAAGAATTTTTATAGCATATTTAAGCGACTGAACGATATTTTATGTGAAATAGCGTTATTAGTGCAAATTTCTAAATATTTTAAAATGATTTTAATTTAAATAAACTTTAACGATTTTTTATGCTAATACAGGATTATTTTAAAAGGAGTGCGTATATTCAACGAGGTAAAAGGTGTATAAAACCGAACCACTTTCTCCAAGGAACATGGTCGAAATCTTAAAATGGAAAATTGAAATTTTCATTCAAAGTGACAGGTCACGTGACTTAAGTTTATATGAAAAGTTTATTTTTAATTTTGGGAAAAGTAGTTCAGATCCTCCTTTTAAAATAATCATGTAAATCTCATGAGAGCAAAGTAATATTTTTGTTTATCCAATATTTAAATAATTTCTTTAATGGTAAAGGTATGCTATTTACAGTAGTAACTTCCAAATACGTATAATTTTCTGAAGCATGATATAATATTTATATAATTATATTCGATAGGTACCTACAAAAACTTAGTTCAGATAAAAATTTCAATACAATTTCCCGTTCATTTATTAAGAGTTTCACACCAGTAGGAACGGCTAGGAAATTGTAAACTTGTAGCTGTTTGCTTTAGACTAATGAATTCGTAGCTTGCAGCCGTAGGTTAGGCTAGGCAGGTTGAGAACATGCTGAGAAGTCTAGACGGAACAGGAAGGCTATTTATGAAGCCGGGGGCTACACTAGGTGAGATGACAGGTGGGTTATGTGGGCTATAATAGTTTATTTGTCCGGTCTTTATCCAACGTTTGTAATTCAAAATAATATTGTCAATAAACTAAAAAAATACGATACGTATTGGGGACATGTGCTCTATATAAAGACTTTTTTGATTTCACTTGAAGAATTGTTTTCATTATACTTTTTAGGATTTGTATACTGGTTTTAGCTAGCCCTTTTATCGCTTCTCTTCGAAACCGCGTTAAATTGCTATATCAAATAATAATTGATTATATACCAATCTCAAATTAAAACAGAAAACATACAACATAACTGCTTTATTAAAAGCTAAACAAACAGACGAGTAGCAATTAGCAACACATACAAATTACATGACAATGCGTGCGCGCGCGCAGCCTCGACGCTGCCCATCAAACTATTATCATTGGTGTAATGAAGACGCATGCGCCGTGGGAACCATTGTGTACATAATATTTGTGTGGGTTGAGGTCTTTTACGTGGAACACCCTAATTTCTTGTCTGAGGAGAAGAAGAACAAAAATAGAGGTTTTGGTATGTAAAAGAAGATAATACATATTATTATCTACCAGTACCATTCATGTAATTCTTTAACTAACGGAAAGCTCAGTTCTGGCTAAATAGCGTAGGGTTTACAATGTACCCATACTCACTTATTTTGGATGACCTTGACCTGACCTGACCTTTGTACTATTTCGGGACTAAGATATTACAAAAAAATATGCCATTGCAGTCAATCACGATTAATTAAATTAGTGTGAGTGCGTATAAATAAACTCTATACATATGATATGAATTCTTCAGTGTTAAAAAGTAAAATTCTCTCAATTGAAACGTGTATGCAGATAGTTGCGCACGCGCCGGTTGCGGTTAGTTGCGCAACCGGTTGCGTACGTGAGGGGATAGTGACCACTCGCACACGTAACCGTGATCACCGGATGTGACGGATGTGACGGATTTAACGATTGTTCCTACATGTACGGGGATACTTATCTTAAGGGATGATGACTGATATCGTAGGTAATGAAAGTAGCTTGTTGGTCGTTTGCAGTGGTCCATGCTGGCGAGTTACGATGACTACACACTGCCAAAAGCCAACAGCCTTTGGCGTTATACAATCATTTTGTCAACAGTATTTAATTGGCATTAACAATAAGGTATGGATTGCAATAAATAAATAAAAAATTGAAGACTAGAAGTAGATAAAGACGTTACTTAAGCTCATAATTCCTTTCATGTTATTTAGAAAAGAGTTTTAAGGGAGGTTTTTAAACTGGTTTGTGTAATTGCCTCGCTATTAATTCCAAGTGTTTTAATCGCGAAATAAACAAATAATAGATTTGTAATTAACTCAATGGTATTTATCCATTAAACAACATTCCGAAACTAATTCAAAGCAATTATAATTAAATGAGAAAGTTCAAAATTATGCACGGACAGTAGGTCAGGTCGTCAGACAAGGATAAACGTATGTATTCATACGTGAGTCCGAGAGAGACGACGTTAGTCACATAATAAAGTTACGTAAAATGTCAGGTTCGATTCTCGCACGTTTTAATAGTTTCTGCGAAGATAATTCGCGTTGCGAAATGTTTAGCTAAGTTTGTGGGCTATTGATGTTTAATGTTCCAACTTTCATAAGATTTAATGTGGAATTGATGAAAGATGTCGGTATTTCAGGAGTTTGCAAGATAGTTTAGTAATAGTTAATTAAATTGTATGCATTATGCCCACTACATCTCTCAACTAAACTCAGCCTATCGCGGTCTACGGTTGGACATAGACTTCTACGAAGTTGCGCCACAACAACCGGTAGTGAAATAACTAATCTTTTCTTAATTTGTATCTCATTTTCAGAAAAGAATTTTATCAATATCAACAACAAATAAAAATAAATGACATACAAAAGCTGAAAGCTTTTAAATTGCGTGCAATTTATTATACTGGAGAAATATATACGTAAAATTGAAAACCGACACCTGCTTGATAAAACTTGCCAAAAATTCATCAATGAATACCCAGTTTTAATTCCTATGGATCTCTTTCGTCTCTAACTTCTACCGACCAAACTATTTGAGGTGCTTCTCCAATCCTTTTATTCGGACTGGAACACATTTGCAATCTACTGCACATCTTTCTTCTTTTGCCTAGCCTTTTCCCAAGCTATTATATGATGGGGGTCGGTCTTCAGTCTTACCGGATTTAGCTGAATATCGTATTTACAATACTATACCGATAAATAATAAGTAAGTGAAGTTATACCACGGAGGTAAATTAACATGAGCGACATATCGGCACATTGCGTAACTGCTGACCCACTAACCGAGTGCCTGCTAGCTGGCAATTGGATGGAATTCTAAGCAGCCTCTAGGAATATGCACTGTATATGTGTATACAGTATGAGCGGGGATGGACGAGGCAAGCCTTTCGCAATAGGACATTTTAATGATGAAGTAATTTAGGTATTTATAAACATTTACGATTGGGTTAAAATTATTTTTCTATCATAACTAAAAAGTATTTCAAAAGCTTTCTACCGTGGGTGAATTTTATTTAAGAAAAGTAGTAGACATTTTTTATAACGTATATGTATGGGTTTGCTTGGAGATTTCGCTTTGATATACTTAATGTGAAGACGATATCGAAATATAACTATGTGTTTCTCTTTGAATAATGTTCTTATACAAGAAGGTTTAGTGAATAATATGAAATGTGACTTTTGATTTTTATGTAGGTATGTATCAACGACTGCGTTATGTGCTTGGTACACAGTACAATGTATTTATTGCCTTACCCTTCCTCAACAGTTGCATAATGTCATGTTTTGATTACAGTTTCCTACAATGGCGGCAGCTGTTGTGATGTTGCATAAATGTTATGTACTTTGTATTTCCGATTGATTGCAATGAAAGTTATCATTGACGTATTCAATACCAATCAGGATACACTTGAATAACACATGAGCTTTGAAGATACAATAACATATGTTTGACTTTATTCAACTACCATAATCTACACTAATATTATAAAGAGAAAATTTGTATTTTGGGATGTTTGTAACGCAAAAGCTCAGTAACTACTGGACCGGTTTCAAAAATTCTTTGACCATTAGAACGCTACACGATCCCTGAGTAACATGGACTATATTTATTACTAGATGTCTAAAAAAAGAAATATACAGTCGATCATCATCCTTTTGGTAGTCGGTTAAAAATATTAATGTCCATCCTTTCGAAGCCGGTACGAGCTGCTAGTATAGTAATAACTTTTAACTGGTACAGACTTCAGCAGTATTTGGTTCAAATAAGTAAGCAATAATAATACAGCTTTTTACAGGCTATTTTGTATACAGGCCGTTTAAGTCTTGCAAAATAGAGCGTATTTGTAATTACCATCGTAAGCCTATTTGCCTGTATCTATGTTGCGTGTCCGCAGCCCAAATACCAATGTAATACATATTTGAAAATATTTAGTCTTTTTAATTATAGTCATCACTGAATATTACGATATGCATTTCGTACTTGGTAAATAGTATGAAAAAGTATGTCGAAGAAGGGTGTGAGCACACTGAACCGGGCTTGCGTTTCATGATTATAAATAAATTAAACTTTTGATAGCGAGAATATTGAAAAAAAATCTAAACCACAAACAGTAAAGAAAGTTCGATTAGGTCGTAAAAGTCAAATGAGTTGTAGTTACGTAATAATTTCTAATCCCATAATAATATCTGTCACGATTTCATAGTTCCGAATTCTAATAAAAACAATACCTACTCTACAATTACTGCTAACTTCAACTCAGTTGACTTAGGAGACAGTATAGATTTTTCTAAACTGTATTTATTGAGAGCAGAATAAAATCAATGCTTTAAATAACATTCATTAAGATACTATTAGTATCTCAGAGCTTTGTTTGAAAAGTGAAGAGAAGTTTTGGGAAGCGTAATTTTATCTTTTCTTGGTTACGAACAAACAATAAAAAGCGATATACGGTGGACGATTTATTTATTAGTTAAGTGCACAAATACCTTATAACCTAACCTCTTACCACCATGTATCATGGCTGTTGCCAAATACCGACGTTTTCTGTAAAACGCTTGAGAAACATTAACAACTAGCATTAAGTGAATTTACTCCAGCTTGTTACCGGTCATTATGGTTATGATTAAACAGTTCTGCCCAGACACGACCATGCTTATATAAGGTCAGTTTTAGACCATTTGGACGCGGCTATATAACAATGGTCACAGTTAGAAGATCTTATATAATACTCGTAATTTTATTACAATTACTTCGTGTAAAAGGAATTTGTATGAGCTAACTAATATCTTAAAACCGAGTAGGATTTCACAGGTTTCCCAGACTAGTTAGTTAAGACTTAGTTTAATTTATTGTTTTTCCGATGAATCTTTAAATAAAAACCTATCCTCCCAAAGAGAATTGAGGTAGACGATCTCTGAAAACATTTTTTTACAGGTTGGGACGGTAACAGTCGGACATTTTTGTAGCTTGAAATAAAGTATTTAATGTACCTATTTGTGATTACTTCTTATACAGATACCTATTTCGTTTCTTCGCACTAATTTAACATTCCTATATTACAATACATATTTTGGTATGTGATTTTTAATAGGTTTTATTGGTGTAAGAAATTTTTATTGATTTTTTATTAAACACGTCGTTTTTCGTATCCTGTTTCCTGGTTGAGTCAATAGAATATAGAATAGAATACTTATTTAATGTCAAAGTCAAAGTTCACAATCATATAATTAACTAAAATATTTTAAGATATTTTTTTGAAAAATCATCAGTGGTGGCCATGTAGGAGTGCCGGTCGCCAAGGTCTAGTAATTCGAAATAAAACATGTTTTAATGGCAAAGTTTAACATGATTAAGGATATTCCATTCCTAACTTTTTTGGTACTTGCTTGACATTTATTGTTACATCATAAATCCAGTACCGTTAAGTTTTTGAAGATGATATCATCTATTAACATTTTTTACGACTTATAAATATTAATTTATAAGTGCGTATAATCATAGATATAAAGTAGGTAGCTAGGTACTTACTGCCGGATATTGCAAATACCTATTAATCTTATATGAATAATTAAGTTCGCATAATTAAAGAATTATAAAAGTTTCATTTAAATCCAATTTCTTATCTTAATCAAACACACTGAATCATAAATGCTTCGCAGGAAGAAACACTGGCAATGGTGTAGCCCCATTATAAGCCTCTAGCCTCTAGTAATAAAAACCTGTGCTGAAATGGATATAAAGATTTAAAATAAACACGGAAATTATAAAAGGTCTGCCATACTTAAATATAAATGTATAATACCTTTCTTTAAGTAAAATTCTTTGTACTACATCTACTTATTTCATCGTTCGCCTTTCCTAGTATGGCAGACAACACCAACGAGACATCATTTCGTTTACTTTTTAACTTACACATTATATGGGCCTCCCGAGTACCGCCCACGGCTTAAACGACTTCCGCACTTTACTTCCTGAAGATCATTATCTGTGTTCATCACAACGTGTGCAGTTTATTTTTAGTGTCCAATATTAATCAATTTCTTTGGACAAGTGCCTTATGGAAGTATCAAGTTTAACGATTACCTATGTAGCCTCAAGCAGCAATATTGTAAAAAAAAATGAAATAATCAACTACTAGCCAAGTCCTTTTAAGTGAAATTTTTGTGTGAAGCAAAATATTTAAAGTCGGGAGGAATGTTTGGGGCTGTCAAAGTCATCGTTAGCTGTGCTTACTTTAGTATAAAGGAGGAGTAGGAGAGCCTGGAGATCCGTCATACAGGTTCCTAATCTAGTGCGGAACAGCTCTCAAAAAGTTTAGTTTATTTTGTAATTGTTATTCATATAAACAGTAATGTACTTTTTGGGAGAAATTAAAATCTTCATTAGTTCATTCACTCGTAAATACTCAAGTGCTTAGTCAGAAATTTTAAAGGCGGTTACGAATTATATAAATTAAGCTATAGAGTGCAGAATTGTATAAACGCGCACAAACCTCATTAAAATATAATGTGAACGGAATAAAACAAAAACTTTATCGAAAATCTCTTTGTAGCAGCACATTTCCCTTATTACGTAATAGTTCCTATAGAGAAAGCGCCAAGGATGGGGTCTTTGCCCTGCCGAACCCTTTCACGCTAAATTAACGCTTAAAATGATACATTTAGGGGCCATTATGGAGTAATACGCACGTGTACACTTCTTATTAACGTTAATTGTAGAAGTATTTGTTAGCTTTCTTTTCAATCGCTTTCCTAACCACCAGGTTCTTTGTATACTCCTATTTTAAAGTCGGTATACCCATTTCAAGGAACTCTCTGTTTACTTAGGACCAGATGAGTCGCTTGCCGGTTTGCATTAGATGATGAGGACAAATATTAAAATCTTTGTTATGTCAAACACATTAAGTATATTACTAGTGGCTTCTCAATAGTGGTGCGAAATCTTTTTATTTTAATGTCCGGTTTTAAACAATGAAAAAATATTACACACTTTATTTTTTGCTTTTTCGAAATAACTTATTTCTACTTAGAGTGAATTTATGGTAAGTAGTGGGGTCTCGCCACGTTAGTGGTGGCTACCATTTTCGTCTACTTATGACGTCACAAGCTCACTTATGAATTTTAACGCGCCATATATTTGTCAAATTTTATTGTTTTGAAAAAAAAATATATACGTCAAATATTTTTTTTAATAAATATCTAACTTACTAAATAGATTTAAATTTTCACACCCAGTCCGCAACCATATTACAGCAATAAAATAACATTTGAATATTAAATAAATAATAATTAACTAGAATTAGCCATCACGTTATTTATATATTTTTAAGTAATTAAATACCAAATCAACCGATAAACCAACACTTAGTGTATTTGTATTGCAAATAATTATTAAAATTGTATGTATTTACTTGTCGTCAAACATGAACGGTGTTTTAAATCAGTCCTTAAACTTTTCTCTCAAGGTCTCTTTTACTGTATTGGCTTTCAAAAATGTTTAATATTCAGTGCGCCTAAACTCAAATTCCTTCTATGAGCTTCAGCTATTAAATGGTTGTGTTTGTAAGTGTTTAAGAATATATTCGAATTTTTAATCTTCCTTAAAAATAAATATCTACCAAAACTACAAAATTCTAACATCAAAAATTTATGTACATACTATAATATTTATATAATTATCTCCGCACCATTGAAGTAATTCTTTGAGCCTGTCAATAGTAAATACATTGAAAACTTAAATAAAATGAAAAAATTATGCATCTTATTGGACCATTTTTACGCGATTTTTACCTAACGCGAGTTTAACATTTTTACCCATCCCAAAAAGTGCACGGCGCCGCTAAAGAAGATTTTACTTAAAAAAAAACTTACCAGCTCTATTACAAATGGAAGGAACCCTGACTTGTAAATTAGATAATATAATGACGTTTAGGTCGAGACCCTCGCAAACATTCTAATCATAAAATTAGTGTGTCCTTGCATTCCCTAACACACCGGTATCGTGTATGTTAAGTGGTGCAGTGGTGCGCACCGGTTACTCTTCACCTTGCTGCAGAGGTTACGGTCAACCAATTATGTGGTTATTGAACAAATCGTAATTTATGTAACAAGCTTATGGTAATCGAGTTATTGAAGTAAAACATTAAGCACGCTTTACTAAGGGGAGTAAACTGGTGAATTAGTGACGAGAGCGTTACGAAAAGTGTGATCGGGTGAGGGAATGCTTGAATTGGGGAGTAAGCTGATGAATACGTAATGAGTTACGAAAAGTGTGATCGGGCATGGCGAACGGATGTTGAGAGAGATATAAAGATAGAAAGAGAGAGAGTGACGTTTCGTATATCTAAGACCCGAATTAAATTCCACCTAGTGCACTTCTAACGTGAACCCACTCGTAACACAAGCATTTACCTCAGTACGGGGGTTAATAAGAATAGTAATGTGCGATCCACATCTCTAGTAAACTTTAAAATAAAAATATATATATATAGTACCGGGCCAGAAGTTGCGATATTCATTAGTTATTAAGATATCCAACCAGGAACCAAGTAGACTCCTTAATAGGATACGGTCGGTGCATAGACGGAAAGGAAAGGACGCTTTTGTACCACGAGATATAGACTCAAATTATAAATAAAATACGCAATAACAAAGGAGCAAGTAGCCAAGTACTAGATGTTAAGTGAAAGTTCGTGCATTTAATATTAATTACTACCATAATGCCAGTACTTACCATTTGATAATTAGGAGCCGTCGTGTAGTGAAGATAGATATGAATCTGATGTAAATTAATTATCCAATGCTTAGGACGTCAACTAATTATAATTATCACGAAAGTTGTCCTCTACATATGTCGCTTGACTTAAGCCTACAAATATTGTTGAGCACAAAACTAGTATTTAAACCGGTATAAGTATGAACAGCTGTAGTTCATTTTGATTGTAGCTTTGTAATACTTGATGATTTTACTCTCTCCTGCCTAGCCTTATCTATCGGCTTCCAGTCTTACCGGATTAAGCTGATTCTCGTATTTTACATGGAGCGATTGCCTATATGACTGATACTTGATATTTTTCTATTTCTGGTCCTTAAATAAAATACTTTTTTTATCCCTGTAAGAGCCAGGATAATGATATAAACAAGTATCACACAATCCGTCACTGTAGGCCGGAGAAAGTGCGTCCCAGTAGACTTGTGGTGTTCGTTGCGCAAGCGCAGGTTATGACAATGTCGCGGCACAAGCGATAAGCGGTCAAGTTCATACGGCGCTTTTTTTGCTGAGATTTGTAATTATTTGAATAAATAAAAATGCGATGAGGATTGACATAAATATGTTAGGTTTTTTGAAAGTAAAAATAAACAGTTCTAATTCTCAAATAGTATTTACACTTAAAGTTATTTTAAGTCAAATCGTTAGCAACTTATAGTATACAAATAAAAAAGATATAAACTAGTTTTTAATTAACACCAAATAACTCTCTAACAATTAGGCGATATTCTTCGCTTGTTACTTGCACCATGGAACATACTCGAGTTCCGGTAGAGAGTAAACAGATTGCCATGTGTCACTCATAAAGCTACTAATCTTGTAGTGCATAGTGCACATGAACTGTTAAAATATATTTCCAAACACATATTAGGATAAGTTCATTTAAAAGTAAAAAGTCTAACCTGTGGTGTAGGTAAAACTATTCGCGTAAACGTAAATATTAGAGGAGTTTGTAAAGGCTGACCAATATTAATTTAATATTAAATTCATCAATCACATGGCAACCCTCATGTTTGTAAGTCTTTATCAAATACATGATCAGTAAATATAGATATAGAATTAATTGATCAGCATTTTAGAAACCCGTGGGATCAAACGAGTTTTAAGTTTACTTACAAACAACTATACGACTACTTTGTCGATAACT
This sequence comes from Plusia festucae, assembly GCA_950381575.1. NCBI lineage: Eukaryota > Metazoa > Arthropoda > Insecta > Lepidoptera > Noctuidae > Plusia > Plusia festucae. Next base: position 15,867,671 of record OX494432.1, on the reverse strand, counting down.
TGTTTATAGTTTATTTTCATTGTATTATCAATTTATTCTATTATACTAAACGAAAACATTTAAATGCTTTTTTGTATTCGCCATGTATCTATAACACATCATGTCCATTGCCATTAGTCCATAGTAACCATCATCGAGACGTCAATACGAGATTATTTCTCTCCGAGATCAAAACACCATATCAGTGTGGTATAGTGGCCGGCGGTGGCCAAGCGTGTGTGTTGCTAGCGTTGGTAGCGCGGCGGTGGACAAACCCGCTAATCGCTTATGCCTTACCCCACGCCCGCGTCTCCGGTGTCCCGCTAACAAGCGCGCAACTTATGGCGCAGTGAAACTTATTAGCACCTGTTATGTAGCCATTATTATATTTATTATTCACTTTTACTCTACGGATCACGTTTTAATGTTATGAATATACGCTTATTATTAACGCGCAGTTGTGTTATGTTGTTCATTTAATTGGCCAATACTGGCCACTTGGCCACGTATTTATATAAGCTGACATTACAATGCATCGAACTATAACAAAATATAAATAAGAACAAAATCAAACAGTTTTAAAGTAAGTTTTGCTAAAAAGTCTAAAATTTTAGACTTCCGCTGGAAATTTTTAATGATATAATATTTTGTAATGAATTGGACAGCCTACATTAGTGCCGTTTTCTTTGCAAAAAGAAATCGTTCTCAAAAAATATCACATAGAAGCTTTCACTTTTTGTTGTTTCAAAATTTTAGGCAAATTTCTCTTTTTTTTTATTAATCCACTTATTTTTTTTACCGTGTTCGAAGCCATTTATCAACTGTGAGTTAAAAAAAAACTGTCCTATAAATTTTCACTGTTGCTCACATGCTATTAAAGAAAATGAAAAATTTACTAGTTATTAATACGATATAGGTTGGCAAACCTGATTGAATATCAGGACTATTGGTTATAAAACAAAATAAACTCTTATCTGCTTATAAGTGCACCTTAAAATAACAATGACTCCATGATATTTAAGGCAATATACGGAATTACGTTTAAACGTGCGCCCATAAAGTGTGATGCAGTCGTTTGATGACGCGACATTCGTCACAGTGTTGCGTCAACGCATCAGAAACACTGCGCGCGCGCAACTTGACCGTTAACACATTGCCACACCTCCTCACATACACCGATTAGAAACATCCTGATTATTGACAAGTCATGCTTACGTCATAGCTATGTAGTGAATTTCAGCGTTTTTATAAGCACTGCATTTATCTAAAATGTGTTAAGTTATGCTTCCAGATAATGAGTGAATCTAGAAGAAGCGCTATAAGTTTAATTTAGAATACGATTTCTAAAAAATACTTAGGTACATACTTTTTTTTTTGGACTTCAAACATTACAATTATGTCCCTCATCTGACCAATCTATGGGTTAGGACTACCTTGCTATAAACCTCAGTTTCCTCAGGACATGACTGTCACAACATAGTTCAAACAAACAATAATTATATTTTGTATACAACATACCTGTTTGTTTGTTATAACCATGTGCTATTGTTGTACGTTGGGGACAGTATCAATAAAACTTGTATGCGGTGTCTTTGTGTTCAGTACCCGTCGTATACAAATAACTGTGCAGTGAACTATTGGGAAATGTAATGAAAACTCATTCGTTTCGTCAGACCTCACCAAGCGCAGAGGTCACCGCCAGCACAACGCTAGCCGCATAGCAAGCAGTTGCAATTTGCTAGCAATCGCGGGCAGTTAGGAAATCGTGGACTTGCACATGATAAGACTAGGAATACAAAATATTTATGCTACTATGTAGCGCTGTAAGGAATCTATTTATGTATTTCATCCCTGAAGCGAGAAGTTCCACAAACATGGTATTTGGCTTTTACAAAGTAAATTTCTTCTTCTTCTTCTTTTTTTTAACGACGTCCGCACTAAGGAATTTAATCCTTGTGTCGCGGGGGTTTCACAAACATTGAAATCACATGCACAAAGAACACCCAGACTTGGAACAAGTATCTGTGGATCACACAAATGCTTGTCCCATTGAAATCAATCCAAGCTTGTCCAAATTGAAAAGGATCATTAGGTGAGCCCATACATGAGTCTGTCATTCGGTTATAATCATGTCACAGGTCGCGAAGTGGAAACTGAAGAATGTCCATTCTTTACAGTAAGAGATTCAGTCTTCTTCTTCAAGTAACTCTTCAATTAATGAAGGTCGGCTACCAGCTGCTGGAATCTATCTCTATCTTTCGCAAGGCGGAACAGTTCAGTTGCGCTGGCGATCCCCATCCACTCCCGTATGCTCTGGAGCCACAACTTCCTTCTGCCTCCAACTAGTCCTCGCCCCGTGACTTACAGGAGTTCATATATATAACACGTGACCGAGATATCAAGATTTTCGTTTCTTAATTCATTAAAATTTCATAAAAAACACATAAACACCTTTATGTGATTAGTTAGCAGTATGTACTAGTTATTTTGTAAACTAAATACACTAGTGAACATAATACAAGGCCACATTATTTATGATTCTAGATTAATCACAAAGCGAATGTCTCATATAATACGACCTTCGGATTCAATGCAGTTGAGCACCTTGTCACTTAAACAATGATGATACACAGATCTTGAGAAATAAGTCTTTATTGAAACATACTTCATGTGTGGAGAAAATATCGGCTAAAAGTTTAGATCGCACTTGTAGTTGAAAAAAGCTACGGGTGAAAAAAAAACAAAAATACAAAATAGATAAGAGTAAATAACTATAAGACAATTCATTACTGAATACAGCTAGCCTCTTTGGGTCCTACCCCATGATACAATCGAGGAGGAATTTATTCGGCTGAACAACATCATCTATAAAAATAAACACTTCGAAAAAACAATGATACGATTTTAATGTCAACTGCACTACTGCGTGGTACCAATAAACTAATGCATTGAGAAAAGATTACATAAAAACATCAAATAAACATAACTAGATTTTATTTATGTTGTCAGCTAGATAGAGCAATGGAATTAAAATGAACCTTTGTGTAAGTTCATCGACACCCACCTGACGACGGTACGAGTATCACCTTGACATAGATCTCGATAAGAGCCAATCGATTGGGAACGACTCGATTTTTCACGCGACTTCTCTCGAACTTTATCTTTATTAATTTACATTAATTATTTATTATAATTAATGATGATTTTGTTAATACTATTGTATTTAAATTGTAGGCATATTTCAATGTTTTTTTTTTTACAGTATAGTGCTCCAAAATATGGCTTATTTATAATCGCAAGTACTGATTGGGCTCTTAATGTTTTTTTTTTTACTGTAATTATTACTTTTTTTAAATAAGTAGGTTCAAAACCGGATTTAAAACCGTCATCATAGTTTCTGATTTATATAATTGTCAAACTATAAAGTTGCTCTTATTTATAGTTCAAGTGAAACACTAGGGCTTGAAGGCTGATACACCTGTGGCCCAAGGTTCTTACCTACGTTCGCTAGAGTTTACAACCTGAGGCAAAATACTTCAAAACTTTAAGATATGTACATAACGAATTCGATAACGTTCTTGAACCACTACGAATATACGTAAATTATGGAAAAGCCATTTTTTTTCTTTTAAATTGATTGGTTGAAAAATAAAAAACATTGATCAATAAAATTTAATAACATTCACAACATACCCAAAAGTAATAATAATTTATCAGCTCCATGTTTCGGAAGTTCATAAATCTGTTTATCGCCGATGGCAGTGACATTTGTGTCCGGTGTCCGGGCCATGGCCGCAAAGGACGTGGATTCAAGGCATGGGCCGGTTACATGCCGGAAGAAGAACTCTTCATTAACAACCACCATTTATAAAGAAAAGTACCGCACGGTAAAATTAAAGACCATTTTGTAATGTCATTACGCTTTCTTGGAAATTTTGTGACTCTACTTAAAAAGAGTTAAGGGAAGTAGTTATCTTTCAGGGTAATCCTAATAATTTTACCTACTTGTATGCCTAGAAGGCTGGACACGGCTGATCCCTATACCAAAAAACATGTATATCTGTTCCTACCTGTGATCCACAATAGAGAATATGATGATTTACTTTTTTCTCTACGTTAATTCAATTTGGCTTTATTTAATTTAGAGATCTATCTAGTACCTAGTAGTATTTATTCGGGGCAAACAAAATTTATTCTTCTACTTCGTATAGGCTATACAATCACAAACAAATCACGAAGAAGCTAGTGCATTGATATTTTAAGACTAACCGAGAGTCATCTTTCCAAATACCTGATGCATTACCTCTTTGTTTCAGTGGAGGACGCGAGCGGGCGCTACACGTCCATGTTCTACTGGGGAAACAACTACTGGACAGGCTCCGCCGAGCTCTGCGACATCCTCAACGAGGAGCACGTGCCCAGCAAGCAGCGGAACAGTAAGGAACTAGCTTATAACACTCTAAAATAATTTAGACTTTAGGAGAGGCTCGTAGCTGTGTACGGTTTGACCGATAATAAAGGTTAAGCCACGTTCGCTGTGGTTGGTCCATGGATGAGTGACATTTGTAAACATATTGAGATCACTCCGTGCCTCGGAAAAGACGCTAAGCCGTTGATCACGACTCCCATACGATGATCTTCGACAGACGTTAATTCTGAAAACCAGTCACAGGGATACTGTATTACCTAGCAATGGGCTGCAGAGGTCAGATAGGCAATCGCTACATGTTAAATATGGCATATCCCGAGAGAATGGCAACCGACTCCAACATAGCTTAGGAAAAGGCTTGGCAGATAATATAGATGTTACCTACGTTTACATTAGTCTGCTAGAGAACCATTACAAAGGAATTCTTTTAATGCTAATTCTTATCAGGTTCATCAGTTCACGAGATTATGAATAAAAAATGTGGCAAAAAGTTAAACGTGAAACACTCCAGATTTAGAATAAGTAACACTCCATATTTTGAATAAATACGAGCTCATTTACAGTTACGTACTTAGTCAGGAATTGAAATATTGTTGTAACATGAATAATTGCTGTTTATTTTTCAGAAAAATATTATAAATTTTGCACCGTTTTCTAACTGTGACATTTATTAAATATGTAACTACAGTTATAGTTGCTGGCAGTAAGATAACTTAAGTAATGTCAATCGTGAGCGAACGGCAACCGAATAACAATATATTTGCCAATAGTACGTAACGGGCACAGTTGCAATATACCTGAATGGTCTCACGCGCATGCGCGGCGGCAACGCTAGCGAAACATCGATAGATATGCAAACTGTATCAACAAGTATTGATGTAATACTAGAAATGTGGTAATGAGAAAATTGTATCATTAAGGTAATTTTCTTTTTTACACAAGAACGGGAGATTTACTTTTTAATCGGCCGTTATGTTGAAGTAATGAGAGGTAAAGATATTGAAACTAAATATTACACATTAATATTATTATAATAACTTCCGTGAGAAGAATTCAAAATTGAAACTAGTCGGGCGATCCCGAAAATGCGCGTGAGTAAACCGTTGAATCCTTAAATAATTATTACACATTAAATATACACACTTCATATTTGTGCATTGTTTGACGTAAATGACCAAGTGAGGCTTTATTTTTAATTGTAGTTTTTGCTCTAAGCTACGGCAGTCGACAGTAAAGCCTTTTTCATATTAATTAAAATGAACTAGAATAAAATTAGAAATAATAGAAATGACTGAAGCGGCGATAGCCATGGCTAGCACGAGTGTTTAAAAGGACACTAAGTAGTAATGCGCGACCCACATAGCAAGTAATCTTTAAAAAATACAAGAAATCTGGCTGTGCTATCATAACTAGACTAACTTAGCCTTAATTCCAAAGTTTATAAACGAAATTGTATGTTTTATTAATTCTTTTATAAGCCCGTCGGGTGTAACGCAATAAGATAAAATAAATGCAAATATTCTGGAAAATTTTGCAAGCACTAAATGTTAAGAATCTCAAAAAACCAGCCACATTATCTACTGGGTCAAGGGGTGTTTGTGTACCTACATCACTTTCTACAAACAACCAGCAAGCGGCCTTGCCACACAACACTCACGAAATTTCCACAAAACCTTTAGTTAAAAGTTGAGCTCGTTATAAATAAGAATATTTCTATAATGACTCAGTTCATAATTATCTTTCATCATTATCCTGCCCTATTTTCAATTATTTGGCGTATTGTTCTTCAAGGATATTGTTCTTCCATTTATCTATATATATTTTTTTCTTTTTATCTAGATATATATTTTTTTGTTTGGTTGAATAGGTTAATATCAGGAACTACTGGTCCGATTTGAAAATTTATTTCAGTGTTAGATAGTACATTTCTCGAGTAAGACAATTTTTACCGCCATAACTGATGAAGTTCACTCCTTTCTTATTTCATCTCTTTTTCTTCTTCCTCAACACGACCCATTCACTGTCCAATAGAACTCACAACATGTTTAATGATGCGACTGTTTCCTTCTCTTTATAAGCGTCGAGCTAGTCGCATGGAAAATAGTGAGCGCTTTAAAAGCAAATAATAGTGTAAATATAATTTTATCTTAATGAGAACATACACGTCATATTGTATAAATGTATAATTAAAATCAAATGTCTGCTTTGTTTAAAGTATTTTCGTACACATATAACAATAACTACATTTGAGAAATAGTTTAAAATACTTTGAAATAACGGCTGTTTATTATACAAGTGACTCTGTTACTATTGCAACAGTTGTGCAACAAACATTAAACAAATTAAACTATGCATTGTTGAAGAATGAGGCACACGATTAATAGCGCGCGTTGATGTCTTTTATATGACAATGCGCTCGCGCAATAAAATGTTTTCATTCGTGTGTATCTTAGATATTACATGATCATCTGATATTTGAAATCCAACAGTAATATATTTATAGTAATAAGTAAGGTTATTTTTTTATGGAACTACACAATACAGACACTAAAATAAAAGTGTTAATGAAAACCTTTATTTTTCAGATACATCAGCTTCCCAGATCTTCAACGACTGGCGGCAGGACGTGTCGATGGCGGGCTCCGGGCCGCCCTTCGAGACCGCCTTCTACATCGCCCGGATCGTGGTCTCCACCAACCTCACGGAGCTCATCAAACATGTAAGTAACTAGTTAACTCAACCAATGGTTAAATATCCTAACTAATGGTTTCAAACTTCGGTAAAATATGTCTATTCAAACTTTTTTCTTATAAAAAACGGTTCAATAATTAATTATCTGACATATTTGATTGACAAACAAAACGCGTTTAACCAAAATTTGAAACCATTTGTTAGCATATTTAACCATTGGTTCAGTAAATCGGCCTTAGTGCATTGCTAACAATCTTAATAAGGCAAACTGCAAAAGAGAGCTGGATCTAAGTTTCTATTATTTTGTATATATTTTTATTGCTATTTTGTCCGTCTCGGGCCATCTTGATCTAGGGACGGTGATCTAGTTTCCTTAAGATAGCTCAGTTCTTCACCACACTGTTTTGTTTCACCAGCGTCGCACGCTGCACCTGGGCGCGTGCCTGCCGCGCTCATGTTCGCGCGACGCAGTGTCCGGGCTGCTGGGCGCCGCGCGCGCGCCGCTGCTCGCGCACCGCGTGCTCGCCGTGCGCTCTCCACAGCACGGGGGGTACACGTACCTTGGAGACCCCACCTTCTGGGTTTTATTGTAAGTATTAAGTTAAGCATTGCCATTCAACGTGGCAATGCTGCCAGCCTTATGGGCACACTTCCAGTCGACAGCGATGTGGAAGAGTTTTTTGATGCTATTTTTTAGTTTTAGTTTTGTTTAATTAATAATGTTTAGTATTAAGAGTGTTTTTTAATTTAATATTTCTGTGTAAATATAATGAAGAAAATTAGATAATGAAAATGTAGAAGTATTAATGTCTTCTGATACATTTTTTTATCTATACTAATATTATAAAGAGGAAACCTTTGTATTTTTGTATTTTTGTATGTTTGTATTGAATAGGCTCAAAAACTACTGGACCGATTTCAAAATTTCTTTTACCATTACTTAGAGGGATTCTTCCGAATCCGTATAGGCTATATTTTATCCCGGAAAATAGATGGGATTTTTCGTGGTAGTGAAAATTGTGGAGTAAGTCGACGAAAAAACTGCCGTACGTTAACGATTCTCGCGAACGCTGCCTAAATGGTTAGAGATGTATGGTTGACTTCTATAGTAAAGTTGTAGAACTCAATAATGCCTACAAAAAAGTCCGCGATAGTATAAACCAAACATTTATATTTTAGCCATTATAACCACTTTTACATAGAATAAAAGTAATTAAAATTATTAGCCTATGTTTATTGATCATATTATCGTCAAATACTAATCCTTATCCAAATAAACTATTTATTGAGCAAGATTGTTTCAATAGCTATAAATTACTTTTTATTTTATTCCAATCGGACAATTCATTCAAAAGATATTACGAATTTAAAATTGTAATTGGTATTAAAATGAATGATGGCCGCCGGCCGATATGTGTCGCACGACTCGCACGGCGAAACCGCAGGGGAGGGTGCACATCTATGAAGAAATAAATGTCCACCCGTGCGAAGCCGGGGCGAGTCGCTAGTTTATAATAACTTCCGTGAGATTAATTCATAATTATTTAAAGATTCAACGGCTTCCTCACGCAACACTTCGTACGTCTTCTGATACAGATGAATCTTTCGTAATGTCGTACTTTTAAGCTGAACAGTTGCATAAATGTGTGTACTCGTAATTGTTTCATACATAGTATTTTTAATACATGTCTGTCTTTCTTATATACTCCTGAAAAGAGCACTACATATGTTTAACACATTATATCGTCTCAAATTAATTATTGTCATCAAATAGCATTAATCTCTATAATGTTATCTTACTTAGAATAATCGTATTCTTAGTAAGTAATCATGACAGTTTCTTGTAAATAAATTAATACTTTATTATTTACTTATCCATTAAATAATTAATTTATCAATACTGGTGATATATTGATAAGTGAATTATTTATACATAAATTGATTGGGGGTAATAATTTAATATATCAATAGAGTACACAAGAATAGAAATCAATTCTACCACGAAAACCCAAATTTCCCACTCGTGAGGATAAAGCCTAATGATTCATTATATTATCATAATTATGAAATGCCGACATTATGATATTTGTTAAGGCTTACCACACTCCGGGTTAAACCATCAGAATTGGTGTTTATGTGTCGACTCTCGTTATGACGTCACCCAGCCTAGTCTACCTCGCTAAACCTTTAGAATGTGGTACAGCCAGGCTTTATGTAATCACACTGTTTACACAATTTATTGAGTCATTAAAAAATTATACTGTTTTGTCATTTAGTACACATAAACAAATAATATTTATGATACCCTTTCCTAGTAGTTAAGCCATTATCTTTGAAATTGGGTTTAAATATTTGCATATGTTCAGATTATTTTGACCAGTTTATAATTGTTTTTGTTCCATTCCTAATTCCAAAATAAAAATAGCAGAAAATATTATCAGCTTAAATACAAAGCTTCACCAATAGCACTAACTATCGTTACAACTGATAAACGCAATATTTAGGCAATGATATTTAAATATCAACTACCTATGTGGATTTAAATCCACACTCATAGAATAATGTTAAACAGTTTGTTAATTTGAACTAAAACTACCAATTCAATTTAAAATAACAAACTTTGACGATCACATTGGAAAGGATAATAAGCTGCACTCCTTTCACCTCCATCTACCTACAACCTCGCAAACGTCTCGATAAGCCAAACTTAAACATACCTACTAAATAGACCATTTGCTACCAAGAAACTAACCTACCGGGTGCAGTTATGAAAATTATAATATTTACTGCAATTTATTTTAAACGGGTCTGCGTTTATTGTAAATGTTTCATGTAGAGAATGTGGAGTAACTTTAGATACTAATACTCGCTCAGAACAAACGTACAGAAATATCTGTAGCCTTTCGCTCTAGATATTTGTTTACAATAGCTAATTAAATAAAGTAAAGTTTTACATTTATTCCAGCTATAATTTTATGTAATTGAAAAATAATACGTTATTAAAGGCAATAATTTCAAATCTAACTGCGCCCATCGTTGTTAAACGAGGCACCTATACCGAGATATAGCCTATATGTCATCTAGGGTTTCAGTTAGCTCCATAGAAAATAATATCGAAATCGGTCCAGCCATGAAAGCGTGAAGAGGTAACAAATATATATAATATATAATCTTGCGCCTGTGTGATGTTAGAGTGATGTTATATTATTTAAGTTAAGTTATTTTAGAAAAGTTACATATTCATTAAACTGTTTTTTTTTTTCAGAGCTGTATCCTGCTTCGTCGGTTTCCTTCTGATCACAGCGACAGCATATGATATGAAGATCGCAAGAGACGTGCGCAAGGACCGCCAGCGCAGGGCCAACATCGCAGCCAACATGGCGGCCAACAACGGCGCGCGCGCAGACCTCAAGCTCGACCTCAACGGACTCGACGATATTAATGGGGCTAACGGTAACACTATATGCTTAAAAAAACAAATATCACATTATAAAAAATGCAAGTTGTGTAGAGACCGTGTGTCACGTTTTGTACACAATTTAAGTAATTTTTTTTTTTTCAAAACAGGAAGTTTTCATGATCTCTTTTCTTTAAGGTTATTTTTCCAGATTCTTCATATTTTATCTGTCTTAAAATAAGTTCCTTTACAATTTTTAAGGCAAATCGATGTACAACGTGAACAACAATCTGGCGATCAACAGCAATACTTCTGAGGAGCGCCTCACTGCCGAGACCCTCTCCACTGACGAACTTAAACTCAGTAAGTTACCTTTAAAATAAAGCCTATATATATGGTATAGCAGTTCAAAACTGAGCTTAGGCTAAATCTGAAATTGATCTAAAAAGAAGAGTAGTCGAAAAACGTCATTATGAATTCAATCTTTATTACGGTCGTAGCTTGACTTTATGAAATAAAAAATATGCTCTTGAAATATCAAAACAAATAAGATTTACCAAAGTAACGCAAGGAGCGTAACTCTTACAGTGCTTCATCATTTATAGCAATTTTTCCATGCATACGTCAACCTTCATTCATATTAATTTAATGTACTGAGAAATGAGAAGATCGTCTCCTGAATGAGAAGCCAATAAGTTTTGACATTCAGGAGACGCTCTACATAAATATAATGTTGCAGGCATCTGGTCGGAGCTGCTGCTGTCGTTCTCCATGAAGGCGAACGTGTTGCAGATCCTGGACCAGTCGGTGGGTGCCGACACCGTGCCCGTGGTGCACGGCCTGCGCTCGTTCTCTATGGTGTGGGTTATCTTCGGACACACCTGCATCGTCATCTTCAAGGTCAGTTTCCTCCCATATAGTGTACTTACCAGGTTACGGAGAAAGTAGTTGAAATGAACGATAGATATTTAAACTATCAACCTTTATCAACCCGGTAAAATGTCTGTGGAGGTAAGACAGGCAGTCGCTCCATGTGAATTTCGGTTTCAGCCGAATCCGGTAAAACTGGAAACCGAATTTAACATAGCTTTGAAAAGTGCGTGACAAAAGTAAATAAATATTCATCATTTTAGTGTAAATGTTTTCGAATGCATTTTTTATACATTATACATTACTTGGTATGGTTGTCTAATATTATAAACATTATAAAATAATTTTGATGTCATAATTTCCAGTATGCTGACAACACAGCCTTACGAGCGATCCTGGAGAAGAGCTTCTGGTTCCAGCTCATCATCAGCGCGGTGTACAGTGTCGACACTTTCTTCTGCCTCGGGTAATAAAGTTAATTCCTTAATTTATATGATATGAAATAGGTAACATTGTATGGAACTGCTCCTTCAGTAAAACCTTAAGGTATTGGTGATGTTGTTATCGCACGTAGAAACTCTAGTGGATGCAAATAGTACAAAAAAGTTTATCTCATGTCAAAAGCGAAGGCAACAAGCCTAAGGCTAGCTATTTGACATTCAGGCCGCTAACAACTTCATAGTATGCCGAGAGAAAATAATGGCTACACGTACTTGTAGTAACAGCTTGGTAGAAAATAACTGCTTACAAGTTAGATGAAACTAGATCCATTTTATGACTAGAATGTGTGTCAAATGTGACCTCACATGTTATACGCCTACAGTTATTAACCCCAATCTCTTTAAACAGCTTTTTTAACTCGTCCTAAGCTTACAGATTTTTTATTGCTCGTGCACCTAAAACTCTTCGCAAGATATATGCCAAGAGGGTTATCCTTTTTCGATTACATCGGGTTCAATTTATCTGGGAGGATTACACTTAGGATAAAGAAATTCACTTTTTAAACAGTCCCATTTGGTTTTCAGTGGTATGTTGGTGACATTCCTGTACTTCCGTACGAAGACAAAGGGCAAGCTGGACCTCTTGGTGAAGGGACGCAGGAAGATCACCTCGGGAATACTGCAGTTTCTAGGACTCATCGGATATAGATTCGCAAGGCACGTTAATTTAAAGTTTAAGAAAAAAAAAATGAAGGGCCTATTGGTCTAGTGGTTAGTGACCCTGACTGCTAAGGTAGAGGTCGTGGGTTCAAGGACAAATCTTTGGGTGATGAGCACGATCATTTGTTCTGTGTCTGGGTGTTATTTATCTGTAATATGTATGTATTTAGAAATATATATGAGTATGTTTATCAGTTGTCTGGTTACCATAGTACAGGCTCTGCCTAGTTTGGGATCAGATGACCGTGTGTGAGATTGTCCCAAAGTAACTTACGAGTAGTTAAAGTAACTTTTTTTGTATGGGCGAGCAACAAAGTAAAATGATGCATGGCATATTTTTTCATATCTTCATGACACGACTTACTACTATGGTATATACATTGCAAAATTAAATATCCTTTACAAAATACAACCTTATCCCAATGGTATTAAAACTTAAAAAACAACAAAAAGCTACAAATCTTAAATCTGTGTTTACTCTGCAGGTTGACGGCCCCGTACCTGTTCATCCTGGGAGTGGTGGAGGTGACAATGAAGTGGTTCGCGTACAACGCGGTATTCGAGCCGCCCGCCATGGACCACGACACCTGCCCCAAGTACTGGTGGAGGAATCTGCTCTACATCAACACCCTGTTTCCTGTCGAGCAAATGGTAAGGACTGATGAAATTGCCAAGGTGCCTTTGTATCGTTGTTCCTACCCAAAATACAAGAACTTAATTTTTTTTCGTTTTGTGTTAATAGTAGAAGGTACTGGTTCAACACTGACCTGACTAGTTTTTATATTGTTACAATAGCCATTGGATCATACCAACTTAAGTGTTTTTTTAGATCTTTGTGTTATAACGTGTTTACTTTTGTTTCAGTGCATGTTGTGGAGTTGGTACCTGTCGGACGACACTCAGTTCTACGCCGTCAGTGCTATTCTATTAATTCTGGCTACGAGGTTCGTGAATATTTTTATATCACAATTCATTCCTGAAAATTTGATGATCTATTTCTATGCGAATCTCCCTGATTTATTGTAGGGTATGAAGTAGTATATAATTCTAAGATATTCAATTTTCTGTCATTAAAAAACTGTTTTCTTATGTTCGCAGCCACTTCAAGATATCAGCTTCTCTTACCGGTGTTCTGTTCATCTCGTCTCTGTTCACAACGGGCTACGTCTCCTGGAGTAACGACCACATCCCGAACAGTGAAGATCCCTTCACGCAATTCGACAAGGTGTACGAGAAGCCCTGGACCCGGTTGGGACCCTACCTCGTCGGTATGCTGACTGGCTGGATTCTCTTCAAGACCAACTTGAAGATTAAGATGAGCAGGGTCAGTTACTAATGAAAGAGTTTTAATTAAACCAACATACAGTATACGTGAACTTCGCATTATGCTCACGCTGGCATTTAAACGGGTTGCATAAGCTTGGATCACAGACTGTCAATTATTTTTATTTCTGCTACTGATGGCCAAATACATAAAATTTTTTTTATTTGCTCATTACATTTCGTCTCGTTTTCTGTTCCCGATCATCTCTACCACTTCTCTCCTCAGTGTTCAGCCCTATTTTTCTGATGGAACCTTAACCTATTGTTGGTATCTCAGGTATGGGCCTCAGTGGGTTGGGTGGTGTGTACCTCGACACTACTGTTCCTGATCTTCGGGCTGTATAAGACGGAGCTGGGCGTTCTGACGGCAGCCGTGTACAGCGCACTGTCGCACTCGCTGTGGGCCGCCTGCATTGGATGGATCATTATAGCGTGCTCAACAGGACATGGAGGTAAGTTTCGGAAATGAATGTGTCCAAAAAATAGGAGCCATGAACAAATGTAATGAATTCACCTTTGGAGAAAAGTGAGCATTCATAACTAAAAGTTTCTAATTTTCTGTAGGCGCCTGCGTAAATATCACTTTTGAACCGCGTAGAAAAAGTGAATTTCGAAGAATTAAAGTGAATTTTCTCTGAAACAGAAACCTACGTCTCAGAGTCACAATATCACATTCACGATGTGTTATGTTCTCAGGCTGGGTGCGGCCGCTGCTGTCTGCGCCAGTGCTGTACCCGTTCTCGCGCGTGACGTACTGCGCGTACTTGGTGCACCCGTTGGTGCTGCGCTACGTCGCCATGCACCTCACGCACCCCATACACATGGGCGAGCTGCTCGTCGTAAGTATATTTTTAGATATATTTGTTCTCCATTCACTTGAGCAATATAACTGAGTGGTTCTCCAAATTTATTATACAACAGCAATTGTAGGTACATATACCGTTAGCAAGCTCGGTTATAATACTCAACTTAAAAAAAACCATTCAATCCACTTCATTTCAATGGTACATCCTCAACACCTTGGCCAATTCATTCGTGACACTCCCATGCATGAAATGGTGTGCGCGGGATGTGGAATCAACTGACAAGAGCGTTATTTGACTCATTCGGCGCCATCATCACCCCATGTAATTTACTAACGTCCGTCGCCACCGCCCGGACGAACTTGGCGGGCTTAATCTATACCTATCAATTTTACATAATTTGAGCACTTTCCACAGTTCATCCTGTTCCTGGGCCTGACCATCATATCGTACGCGTTAGCATTCGTCATCTCGGTGGCCTTCGAGGCGCCCATCGTCACCATGCTGAAGATAGTCTCCCCGCAACGGAAGCCGCACCGAGTCTGAACAAACCACCAACTAACCTAGTACTAAGCTTACAGAGACTACAACTAATTAGGCGACCTCGATAATTAATATTAACGGGGATACATTGCGCAGTTGTTATGCAATGGAAAATTTTGATTGGTCCAAAATTGGCAATGTTACCGCAACATGCGCAATCTGTTGACGAAATTTGTTCTAGAATTCGATGGTCGACGTTCGACCTATTTTATACGCTTCGCTACCTGAAATAGTGCGAATGTGATTTAAGTAATATTTAGTCCTTAGTGTAAGTTACATTCCGTCATGTTTGTCTCTAATATAGCTCCGGCTCGAGTGGAGACTGAATCTGACTGAAGATTGATGTTTTGTGTTGATTGTATTTACTGAGAATTGGTTATGAGAGTTTTGTTTCGTTCTTGTGTACTTCTGTAATATTAGAGCCAAGGGTAGTGCCGTACCTAAGCCATAGATTTCTACATAAGCCACCTTTAATTGCGTGCTTATAAATTATGGCAGTTGTAACATATAGTGTCTTCGATACGAGAACTTTGTATTTGAGACTGAATATAAAAGTGCAAATAGGATTTAAACATTGAAATAAAAGTATATCTGTAAATCACCTACTTTATTACAATTTACAAAAGGTTTACTCACAGAAACATTTAAATAAATTAAACATGTATTGTTCATTACATTTGATCGCAGTTTCGTAATATGGATTGAAAAGTAGTAATTAGATTTCCGTATGTCAGATAATAAAATTAATAGACACATGTTTTTTTTGCGAAACAATAGATTTTGTCAAAGATAAGGCGCGTTAAATAAAATTCATAGGTGAGGGTTTCTGACGTCATAAGATGGCGAAAATAGTAGCCACAAGTGACGTGGTGAGCCCCCACTCCTTAACTTAAATTCGCTGTAATTGAGTAGGTATTCGTTATTTCAAAAAAGCAAAAAAAATACATGTGTTATATTTTTTATTATATGAAAACCGGAAAAAAAATGTCCGCATCTCTATTGTATAAACTTATTTAAGTTAATGCATAAATACCCGGGTAACCACCAGGTTCTGGAAGGCTGTTCAATGTAATCTGTAATTGTTAAATTTAGACACGTCTGATTGGTTGGCCAATAGCCATACAACCAATCACAGCTTAACATGAAGTTAGACGAGTTATTTTTTTTTATTGATCAGCTTTTCGGAGACCAGGGTTACGTCTACTGAGGTAAACTTGTTAACTTGGCTTTAAATATATAAATATTCTTTTCTGATCTCCTTTCTTCGACATGTCATAAAATCTTTATACAAATAATCTGAACAAACATTATATAATAAATTAGATTAATAAAATGTACATTAACCTGTACCTAATTATGTAAATAGGCTGTAAATATAACTAGATGTAAGTTTTTTACCGAATATACGATATAATAAATACGTTTGATGTTGTTGTATTGTCACGAGGCGCAGTCGGAGAGGCGGCGCAGGAGGCTGCAGCACGGCATCTCCAGCAGCAGGGACAGCAGCAGGCTCGCTAGGATAGTCAGCGCGGCTGTACCCGCGAAGTATAGCCACTGGGAAATTAAACATTTTACTGATATATATACTTACTTGCAACTTCTAAAGCATCGCGATGTTTGATTATAAAAATTAGGGGATTAACACAAACTCATGAATTTGCCTATATAGCCAGTGTGCTAACGACCACAACTGGTGCTACCCGGTCGAAATTACCGTTAAAGGTAGCCCCATTACGTAATTTTATCATTTTATTGAATCACAATAGTTAGAAACACGTTTTTGAGATATTAGTAAGTACAATTATTTTTCTGAAATTTGAACTTAAAGCTTAAATATTATTAAAAACTGGTGTTCTATAACATATTCCTGCTATGTAAGCTACCGGAAAACCAACACCTACGTGTTTTATGGATTTACCTTTAATTTCGTTAATTCGTTTTTTCGATAGTTTTTTTAAGAAGATTGAAGCATTCAAGTAGGTTCCTGATTCCAGAATACAATTTAAATCTCTAGTGCTCTCCAAATATAACGCATACTTTAGCTGGTCTAAAGACGCGCTATATTGCGGAACTATGTCATAGTAAGTCAGAAACCTAACTAACAGAGCGATAGCACTAGCTGTACACAATACTGTCCCTGCGTAAAGGAGGAAGCCCACACTAACACAGTTCCAACATTACAAACGTATGTAGTACCTCGGGTTCGATCCCTAGACGGGTCATTGTAGAAAAACACTTTGCTACATTGTCTCGGGTCTGGGTGTTTGTACCTTCGTTGTCTCTCATTCCATAACACAAGTGCTTTAGCTACTTACTTTGGATTCTGCACGGATAGCCGAGTGGTATAGGTCACCACGCTAATTACCACTGTGAGCGACGTGTTGCGGGTTCGATCCCCGCATGGGACAAGCATGTGTGTGATCCACAAATGCTTGTTCTAAGACTGAGTGTTCTTTGTGCATGTGATTTGAATGTTTGTGAAACCCCCGCGACACAAGGATCAAAACTTCTTAGTGCGGCCGTCGTTTTTGAAAAAGAAAAACGCAGCTATGTATGTGACGTGGTCAAAAAAACCTATGATATACTCACAATGCACGTGGTGTGTGCACACAGCGCCGCGTCCACGGAGAGCAGCACGACGCGCGCCACGGCGCCGTGCAGCAGCAGCGCGCCGTAGCACAGCCGGCTCAGGCCCGGCACCGACGAACACGACAACACCCGCCGGAACGTACCTACACCGTTGCTTACGTTACATATGATCGTAATTCCTAAAAGTTGTTACAGAAAAAACGCAACTCTTGAAGGAATCATGTATGATAATATAATAAGTAGGTAAGCAGCGGTAGTCTAATGGCTAGGGCAACGGACTTGAGATCATGTGGCTGTGGGTTGGACTCCCACCCATTGCACTACCGACGTGAACCCACTCACAACGTAAGCAGGTATATATTTGGCTTACTACGAAGGGTTGGCAAAAAATATCAAAAACAAGTAATATTACAGCCTATAAATTACCCACTATGACACAGACCTCATAAATATAGAGAAGAACGAGCATTGATCTCCAAACTTGCTAGTTTACAGATTGGCGATTTCAGATTACATTTCAGATGAAGTTTACCTTCATGGATTGCAATGTTGTCTTAAGATACTATAAAAAAGAACTGGCCTGCAATTGTTTCGAAACTTGTACATACAAATCAGTTCATTAAACCCCAGGGCCACCACGCCGCATACGATAAGGCACACCCAAATAGAACTTAATAACAATGTGACAGTGACGTTACCAGCTAAGTTGGTGGTGGCCATGAGCACGGGCCACAGTAAGGCGATGGGCCACGTGAGGTGCAGCCAGGCCGCCAGCCACGGCAGCCCCACCAGCGGCACCGCGCACGACACGAACATGAACGACACCGACGCTATCCATAGCAGGCTGGACGTCATCTGGAAATAGTTCATGATCAGTATCAAAGAGTCCTTCATAAAGATTATCTAATTCACCACGATTGGCTAAACGCTGCACTGAATTAAGTTCAATAAATAAATAATGGCGGAATGAACTCGACGCTATTGAATAAAACTGACAAAAATTGCAAAGAATATGACTTCTTGTAAAGACCACTCGTCTTTACTCAACAAACAAACTTGGGAAGCAGCTTTAAAAGAAATGCAGACTGCAAACTGTAAAACCCTATTTTTACAAAAATAAAAGATTAAGAGTTTATACGATCGACATTGAGCATTTACCTTAGACACTTTGAGCTTGCCCTGTATAAAGTGAATCACCCATCCAGTGAACACGCCGATGAAGTACGGAGACACTCTTGACAAGGGCCGAGCGATGATCGTCCAGTATGCTCCGAAGGTACTCGTAAACCTACAAAATTTCAGGTGATTGAATAATTCGACCTTCCTAAATATCTCTTTCAACTATCTATTGTTATAATAAATGAGGACAACATCACATAAATTCCTCCAAATCCAAAGTAAGTAGCTAAAGCACTTGTGTTATGGAATCAGAGACAACTAAGGTACCACAAGCACCCAGCCCCGAGACAATATAGAAAAGTGTTTTTTTCTACATTGACCCGTCCTGGGGGCCAACCCGGGACTTCAGAGCTAGCGACACTTTGAAAACCAGTGTATACGCCACTTGACCACGGAGGTCGTTGAAAAACAAATTACAGATTTACTTACAGATGTGCAAAATCAAAGTAAGAATTGCTGGCATCAGCTACAGTGGACGATAGTATCGCTACTGCAGCGAACACTGCGCAAATGCGCGCGCGCAGCGGTGACGAGAAGCTTGCGGCGCAGAGCAGTGCGCCCACCATGTGCAGCTGCGTCTCAGTCGACATGTACCAAGAAATTTGCATGCACTGAAAGTAGAAGTCACAGTTAGTTAAAGTTAAGTGAAGTTAAAGTTAGTTAAATAGTAGTAGTAGAAAATAGGAGTACAGTAGCACATCAAGGTCTAAAACAAAATGTCACAGCATCTGCAATTGCGAGGCCTTGGATTATACCACTGATAATGCTGTCCAAGTATTGCACTGGTTTAAAAAAAATTAAGTCTTTAGTCGACACAATAAGATAATTAAAAGTCCAGCAATAGGTACACGCTAGGCTTCTCATGTTATTACGTCATCCAAGGCATTATGATAACTCAATCCATATGTTCTAATACTTTATTAAGCGATTATACTATGCAATGTACAGCCACAACACAATACACGCCAACACACACCACCTATACACGCAATGTTTTGTAAAGACCAAATTCTTCCTGCATCTCTTATAAATGTCGGTACCTGTTCATCAACAGGGTACACGGTGCTAATGTAGAGCAAGTTCCTCCAGCCGTTTTTGCGACAGTTCAGGTCCTCGCTGTCGGGGACAACCAGCGTGGAGGTGGACTCAGAGTACCGCGCCAGCACCGCTGAGAACAGCACCGCATACCCATACGATGGTAGCAACCTGGACAATAAATTTTCACTTTGACTATAAACACATAATAAACAGGGTTATTTGTAAAACACCTGTAAACTCTCAGGAGTAGATAAGTAACATCATTAGCAACAACATTCTAAAGCTGGTTCTATATTATCGGGGTATAAGTCACGAACCTGATGATCCTGTTGGTGACGAAGCATATGAACTGCAGGATCTGGCCGCACGCGCCCCGAAACCCGACCAACTCTTTGACACTGTACTGACTCTTCAAAAAGAAGAAATGATGGGAACTAAATAGTCCACTGAAAATTACAAAGATAAATGTAATGTAAACATCTAAATATGAGTTTGTAGACAAACATAAAAAATAACATTTGTATTTTACCTCACAAAAAATGATGTATCGAAAGCTATTGTTCCGGTCGCCATTATGTAATAAATATTGTTTTGATCGTTTACATCACCGGCGGTATCTAGAATATAAAGCAATATTTGTTTACCTATTTAAATTAAGATTCTGGACGAATTTCAACACACTTTCAATACCAACCTGAGACGTAAGCTACAATAACAGCGGTATGCACAAACATTATCCAAAATGTCGCCAAGATTCTCATGGCATGTAACATGGAGAGATTTTTGTTCGCCATGTTGGTATTAAAAATTCTTCTCCAGCAATAAGCAAGAGAGAAGCACAGTATAAGTCTACAGAAGAGGCTTTTCTTCTTGCTCTCGGTGCTTAAGCTCGCGAAGGAGTTGTACTGCTGACGCGGGCAGGGCGGCAGGTTGTCGGCCTGGCGCGGGTAGTTGCACTGCTTCCTATACTTCCCGCATCGCTTGCAGCTGTCTACAATCTTTTCCGCACAATTCACGTCCAGCGTAATCGTGGGAGCGGTGCATTTCATCAGATTCTCAACCGCCATATAGTTCACTTTTACGTTTTCTCCCAATTTATCCATTTCCGTCTTCGACACATTTTCGCGTCTGATATCCTTCTCTTTATGCCTGTTTGGGTCGGTATTGTATTTTTCTAAATCAAACGTCATCGATTTCTTGCCGTATGGGAGACATTTGATCAGGTCTAAGTCTACAATGGTAGCTGCTATTGCTAATGTGACTAACACTGATGTAATGCAGATTAGTAGGATCGCGCCAGTGTCGGCCTCTAGATCATAGAATCCTTGTACTCTCCTCACATTCATAACTTTGGCTACACGTGACGTCGTTTGATTTGTTTTGAGATGGTCGTTAATCATTATGGAAAAGTTGATGACGGACGTGATGTCGCGGGCCGAACATGTATATGGCATGCAAAGACCCAGAATTACATCATATAGCTGCAATAAAATATTAAAAGCTGGCTTACGGAAACAAAATTGCTAAACCGTTATATACGAGTACCTAGTATTAAACAAGTCGTCCCGTCTGCCTGTAAACTAACATCTTTTACACTACACAACGGATTGATACAGTTTTTAGCAATAGATAGAGATTCAAGATAAAATCTGTGTATGGATTCAAAGCTGAGGCGGGTTTCCTTGTAGTTTATAAATTGCTGATCAGCAGCAATGTAAATAAAAAGGGAGTAAACATCTATTGTTTGGCCGTCATCACTAATTACTAGTTCCTTATAGCTACAACAATAATGAGCAATAATTCTGCTATACAAATATATGAGCTAATTTTACGAATGTTTACATAACACCCTATTACTTCACTACTTACTACTACGTTATCTATAATACAAGTAACAGAAAAGTTGTGAAGTCATGACGAGGTTTTTTTAAAGTATCATCTAGCAAGTTTTCTTCACTTTTTAACGGACTACCAGAAAAGTTTGAAACTTATTAACTTACCTCCAAGATCTTTAAATATGTTTTATTCTATCGCTCACCTTTTCCATGTTAGTTTTGGATATGTTCAAATTAATATCGACAGTGGTGTAAGCGAGCCTGAACGGCGGCCACCTGTCGTCAACCTTTTGTTGCACCTCCTCGGATGCTGGCAACCAACGCCACTCCAGCGTTTCTATGGATTTAATATCAATTAGTTTACAATCAAGCAATAATTGAATTTCATGAATTAAAAGATAAAACACGTTACCATCATCAAAATACTTCCTTCGCGATACGGCAACATCATATAAATAGGGTCTACGAGTCCCGTTTTTATTGAAAGACTGCTTATCCTGTCGAAGAAAGTTATTACGGTTACCCAAAAGTCTAGATTTTAGAAGTAGGTAAGTAAATGTGAGGGTCACCTACCAATCGTGAACATTGCTCTTGAGATCCCAGCCAAAAGCGTTCACCAGAGAAGAGCCCTGATTTGTATCGACCTGATGCGTCAAGAACTGGAAAATGGAATTTTACATGAGTAGAGCAATTATTTCATTAACTTACTATCTGAGCACAATGATCTAAGATTTATTGATAGAAACAAGATGAAAGTTGTAGAATTAATAGTAAGTAGGTAAGTAATTATTTGTTGACTGAAATTTATGAGCTAAAACAGTAACATTCGATCAAACGCTCGCCATTGTTCTCTCTACCTTTTAATAGTTTGTGAACATCAAGGTAGAGCGTTATAAATTAAGAATAACGTCCAAAATATATAGCTTCCGCATCTTGGAATAAGATGTACCTACTTATAAAAGAAATCCTCTAGAACTAGATACTACCATACGATGGTTCATATGCCGATATAAGATTTTAATCAGCTTAAAACCAGCTATGTACTTCCGGATCACCAAGAAGACTCCAACCTTGATTATGACATTAGCTCGCGGTTGCCTAGCAACGGCCACAATAACACGTAATTTCACCTTATTAGTTTTTCCGAGCAGATAACTCTCACTGCAGATTGCACTGCAGTCATGCTGGGTGCTCGCACGCCAGGGTACTGTTCACTGCAGCCTGTTAACTGTACCCGACTGTTCTCAAGAGCTCAGTTGACACTGCGTGCTAACGGCACTTTAATAACATCAGTTGCGTGAATACTTTTCTTTTGTATTAAATTAATTATGCGCATAATTTTCGGTTCAACGGCTAGTCGTATGTCGCCGTATTTTTGCTGTTTTCGTGCTGCTTTTGATTCATTACGTAATTAGGTACAGTGAGGCGGTGAAGTCATATTCAATCTTATCTACTAGTTTTATAACAATACCCCTTTTTATTTAATGTAGCCAGGTGTAGCAATGAAGGCAACCTTAATTGAAGATGGATGAAGGCAATTGAAGATGGACGCACAAATTAAGGGCCCGTTATGCATGGCTGGTGGCTAGGAAACTTTAATGGAACTCTATACAAAGTTTAATAGAAAATTATCTACCCCTTTTTGCCATTGCTTAAATTTAATATCTACAGTCTACAAGTAGAGTTCGGGAATAAATACAGGTTTTTAAGGGTATCAAGCTTCCGACTACATTTTCAAAACAGGGCCTAAACAAAGAGTAGTAGTAGGTACCTAAATAAATTATTATCAAAACAAATAACGTGTTCATCAGAATTATACGCAACATTAGTTGTTTGCTATTGATTTAATGAGACAGTCAGCTTAAACGACCACTGAACTGATAGATCGTTCACATCGCCACAAAACGAAAGTTTTGTTCAATGGTCATGAAGATAATACATCGATTAACACGTTTTTTATAAAATAAAAACAATGTGAATCGCGCTCGACACCTCCTCGAATTTCTCCGATAACGATTCGGTTTTTATTAGGTATTTTTTGCTTTGTTATTTTTGCATTTTTTTTAAAGAAAGAGTCTTGAACATATGCATTACGCGCACCTCTGTTTTTATTATTTTTATTTTCTAGTGATTTAATCGAAACCCACTTAACTATATATTTAAATAAATTATAAACTTTTTTTTAGTTATTCTTGCTAATTATCCTTCATCGGAATCTATATTTTTAATGTGCAAGGATACCCTTGTCTATAGATACGAAAATAAATATTTTCGTAACTACAACAAACTGTCGTTGATTATACGTAGATAGGTATATGTAGCACCACGTTTCCGGGGAAGTCCCGGACAAGACGAGAGGATACAAAGCAAGCCATCAGGATTTAATCACAAAATAAATACCTACCTAGGTATTAAAATAATTGACCAAGTATAAAAAAAGGTGAGATAAATAAATTTTATTAAAATTATGGGCTGACTTTAAACTCGAAAATTTTGGAAGAATATCAGCGAAAACTTAATTACTATTTTCTTTTTGCATGACTTGAACCAAAACCCAAGTAAGTGCGATAGCTCTATCCTTAAACCATTGCGGTACGTTACGACGTTCGACTTTAAAATATTTTTTAAGGATGACTTACCGTTGTATGCCCATGCTCTGCCCGCCGACAGTTCCCTGAAGAAGAACCCGAGGTCATCCCAGCACGGGAAGTCCACCAGAATATGCATTCCATTCGTTATTTTAGGCCACACCACCGCCAGGAACAACGGATCATAGACATTGAACAAATTATCGAACACATCGCTGTGAAGGGTACGTTTCCCAACTCTAGTCAAATCCTTTTTGGAACTACCATTAAAATGGCGCGAAAAAGATTTTCTACTATCCGCCGAAATCATTAACATTGCCAATAAACACACTCTAATCGACAACATTGTTACATTTTATTCAATACTTTATTAAAAGTAAATGCGTGCGAGCGCTGTAGGCACACGTTAACTAATGTCTTCTAACTGCAGCAGGCTTGTTTACAATCATAGTCAATGAAAGAATAGACTTTTTCTTACATACTGAGTCGCTGGCTCGCCGTAGATATACATAACGATTATAGCAATCATAGCTAAATTGAACGCAAGGCGTGTGCGTCGTAAATACCTGAGTATTTAGTGGAATTTACGTTGATTGAAAATAACATTCGATTTTCCGATACTCAATCAAGCTTACTTTCACTTTAAAAGTTTGAGAACTAATAACTTACGAATGTAATAAAAAAAATATTTTTCACATAAAAAATACGAGGGACTTAAAGACTCTTAGTGAGCTGTGGATATGCCCTTTTATTTTATCTTTTACATGCAACGTCTAAAGAAAATGAATAAGTTTGAATTTATATATTTAACTGTTCGTCTACATAGGTACCTACCAACTCTTCTAACAATTTTTATTAATTAACTATACTTAATATAATAAAGTTCAAGAGTTTGTTTGTTTGAACGCGCTAATCTCAGGAATCAGATCCGATTTGAAAAATTGAATTTGAAAGATTGCCCACTTATTGAGGAAGGCTAGAGGCTATAATTTGCTGCGGTAACCGATGCCCACGCGAGCGGAGCCGCGAGCTAACTAGTCATATTGATAAAATGTAAAGCCCGTAAGTAAAGTATTTTGGAATAGCTGCCGATGATGTATAATACGTTCTTGCTTAGATCTTATTTATTTTTAATAAACATATATTATGCTATGTACAATGGCGGCCTAAATGCTGAGGTTAGGGCCGGATTCAAGCAAGGAAATAAAATTCTCGTGGGCACATTTCAGCCGTTTCAGTCTTTTCAAGTCTGTTGATAAAGGAATGTTACTAATAACATCAACAGCATTTTTTTTTGGCGGGGTGAAACGCTGTTGCCTTCAACCCACGCTGAGCACAGTGTGGGGGGGATATGTCGGACTTGCACCGACTAAAAACACCCCGGTCCCGTCCTTGGACTTATTTTAACCTTAATTTGGAACTTAGCGCTAGAGTTTTGTATTTGAGCTCATTAAATTGCCCTTGAATCGGCGGATGTTATTTAGCGCTGGCGTTGCATCGGCGCCAGCCCAATGTTTTCACAAGTAAAATTTCCAAGGCAACCCCGTTGTCCTGTTGTGCCCTCCAGCGTTCACCCAACAGGCGCAACCGTGACGAATTGTTAATGGCGGAAAAATAGTTGACAGACAAGCGGTTAACGCTTGTTTTTTTATGAGGTCTAGTAGCAGTTAGTCTGAGCACAGGTTATAACAACTGCTTTACCGGACCTTTTGACAAAACCAAGATCTCGTCCAGCCACAGAAAAAGAGACACTATGTTAACAACGTTCCCTAAGGCCCAGTTTTTTGATTCCGAGGTGACTCAAGCAATGGTTAAATATGCTAACTAATGGTTTCAAACTTCGGTAGAACGCGTTTATTCATCAATTTTTATTCTAACGAATGGTTTTATGAATTAACTATCCAACTTATTTGACCATTTGATAGACTAACAATAGATGAAAAATCGCGCCTTGAAACCATTACTTAGCACATTTAACCAGTGGTTGAGTTAACTCGGGATCAAAAACCTGGGCCTAAGGGCACCTCCTGCGGCGTTCAGACCTCGACTTATAGCACTGCTAACAATCCAAATAAGGCAAACAGCAAGAGAGGATCTAAGTTTTGATTATTTAGAGACATTTATTGCTAGTTTGGCCGGCTCGGGCCTGTTTGATCGAGAGTATCTAGAGACAGAGGAGTAATATTTACGTTACAATAATTTATTTTACGTTACCTACCGTAATATTTTTTAAAAGAGTAACTTATGGAGTTTCTTGCCGGTTCTTCTCCATAGGAATGACACTTTGGAACCGCGGTGTGCGTTCGCGCAGCGGAATGTTGTTGAATTTAAAGATATTAATTATGCAGATATTTAGTGTATGACGTCGTATAATTGTGTATGGTAAAAAAAAAATTGTGTACGCAGCCATTGTGGAGAAATTCACCAAAAACTGATTCCGCTGGGCGAACGTTGTCCTGGCGGAACTTATTTTAATCCATAGACTTTAGAAGAAAAGAGGTGTGTCCAAAAATTAGTGTGTATTTGTGTGTAATTGTGTATGTATGAATAAAATGAGTGCATGCATAAACTTCGGAGAAATTCAAGTTTCCGCTACGCGAACGTTTGGCCATTAGCTAGTTTTCATATAAAGCGCTTACATAGAGAGCTGTAGATTTTTACATACGTTGTTTTGAATTTGTTTATATTTGTTTAAAAAACAGATTTAGAAAAAATCGTAGGGCTTAAAAGATAAAAATATAAACGTAAAATACACTTAATAGGTCTTAGTTCTTAAAGTATGCACTTTGGGGTCTAGATTTTCACGTTTATACAAACCTTGTAAGTATCTGAAACATGTTGCCAAGTATCAATGATGTTCCGTTAGTAATTAAAGAGTTAAAGGACAATTTTACCATGAATAGATCACTGTTTACAAAACAGTCAAATATCACGACGTTCTAAAGGAATTGCATGGTAAAATGTATGCCAAAAATTAGTTTATTCATTCAACTATTCACATGCAAAATTTCATGTCATTAACTTTAGTAATTAAAGAAATCAATTAAAATACTGACGAAGCATCGAAAACCTACATAACCCGACCAAGTTCGGATAGCTACAAAAAAGCGGCCCAGCCATATATTTAGGTAACATCCCAAAATTTACCGTATAATACCGGTATTGAATTGGTATAGGTGATAACACAATTGTTGTTTCGATATAATTTAAAGGTCATTTATTTTTGTACACCAAATTTTTGTTCAATTGTTCTGATTTTTCAGCTCCAGAATTGACTGGAATAATTCCGGAGTTCCGATAGGTATTCACATTTTTTAAAAGTTAATATTTTGATTTATATTCTTGTGAACGCACGTAATTTAACGTCTGTGGAATATTCCACAAACTGCTAGTCGAACAGGACGCGCGCGGCTTCCCGCTTGAAACGGTACTTCCATCCTTGAAGAAAAGAGAGGGCAATAATATGTTTTCACTGGCCGCGGCCCGCGCGTATTCGTTTTTGCTGTTGAACTTGAACCTGATTTTGTTTTTTATCCCCAGTCACAAACAAATGTGCAGTCAAGGACAATGTGCGTATGCGCTGTTGTTTTGCTATGCATCGCCAATTCTCGATAATAATAATATTGACAAAGTGTGTTATTAATGTTATAGTGTAACAGTGAAGCTTAACATAGGTAATTATGTAGTAGGAATATTGAGTCAGTGATAGTGAGAAGCTGATCACAGATATAAGGTAAGATTTTATAATAAATTAATAACTATACCTACACTTATTCATTTACGTAGTTTATGAGGCATATAAATTATAATAATTGTGTTACGTTAACATTGGACAGACACCATAAACCCAAGTTAATATCTACAGATTGATCTAATTCTATTTAGAATTTAAATTCATAATAATAAATTATACTAGACATATTATAATGGCTTTTTCACTGTTCGTGCTGTGCGTCTGTGGAACTCACTCATTCGTTACGCGATAGCCCTTCGTTGGTAGTTTTGGAACATTTTTTGTCAATATAAACTGTAGTCAATATAAACTGTAGTTGGGTTATTATTAAAAAAATATTTTTAATTCAAGAAATGCAATTGTTTTATTTTTTCCTAACGCTTGTGTACGGAACTGTACCATATTAGTAAATACTATATTGGAAGGTTAAGAACGTCTCTTAGATATATGGCTGGGCCGCTTTTTTGTAGCTATCCGAACTTGGTCGGGTTATGTAGGTTTTCGATGCTTCGTCAGTATTTTAATTGATTTCTTTAATTACTAAATTTAATGACATGAAATTTTGCATGTGAATAGTTGAATGAATAAACTAATTTTTGGCATACATTTTACCATGCAATTCCTTTAGAACGTCGTGATATTTGACTGTTTTGTAAACAGTGATCTATTCATGGTAAAATTGTCCTTTAACTCTTTAATTACTAACGGAACATCATTGATAGACTACAGGCCCACGTCCAAAATGGATGGGTCATATGAACCACCAGGTGACGTATATAGTACGATAGAAGACCATGCAATAATAAGATTCAGCACTATGCCGTCACTTGTAAGGTGTCCAACGACTGCTGGTGAAAATTCAAAAGTGCAGGTAGGAGTGAGTACATTTTGGTCATTTATTTTTGTACGGCAATTTTACCATCGTTAGATCTATGAAAAATAATAAGAAAGCGCGCAGTGCCGTAAAAAAATGTTGCGCCACAAAGCTGGGATTTCTTTTTGATTTTCTGAAATTTTCCAGGGTACATTTGGTCATTTTATTCTGTACGGCATCAGTTTCATGCTGTTTCAATACAGCTTTCAATCCATTATTCGGCAACGCCGTAAAAAAAAACGTGCGACAAGGGGAACAATCAAGGGTTGCAACCCCATGTTTTTCCGTGCTCCGGGGGGTGATTTGATACAACATAAAATTAATTTATTTTGAAAGTATTTTATGCTTAGATAATATTTTTTTACATGCCGTACATTTTCGTTGGTCCAAAGGTTTGTAGGAGAAAAAAAAACCCAAGGAAAAATCCATAGAACGAAATGTAAGGTGAAATTCATGACGATGTTTTTTTATACGGCATTTAGATAGTTTATTTGTACTTAAGGCAATTAGTGAAATTAGAAAAAAAAAAAAATTAGTGGAAGTGAAATAAATGTTCAAGAAAATGAGCAAGAACGTGTTTGTTTTATTTGTGATTTGCCAGGTGATCCGATTGCTAACCGGATAAAATGTTTGTCAAGCGCAATTTTAAAAAAATGCATCGATGCAATTGAGGTTAGGAGTAAGCAACAGTCTAACGCCTCCAGAAGATCCATGGATGTTGCTTCAATTCAATTACCCAAAAATCTTGAGGAAAAAGGATACCATCAAAAGTGTTATAAACAATTAACAAACTTATCCGGCAAACGAAAAATAGAAGAAATTGTTGATCCCGACGCCAACGAGAATAATCCAAGGTATTAATTCCAATTTATTATAAGTTGCCAAAAATATTTAGTTCATCACATTTATATCTTTGTATTTTCGATATAATATAAGATATTAAAAAGGTAAATAAAAAAAAAGAGTGCGTGTAACGTATATATTATTATGGTACAGAAACGTGATTTATAGATTTATAGTTACAATTCTTGGATATTATATACACACCCTTTTACTTCAGTTAGAAGTCATAATGACTTTATCAGATTATCAATTGTTCTCTTCAAAAATATGTTAATACCGTACAGTATCAGATAACAATAAAGTACTACACCCTTAAAATGGTAGCGTCATTTTCTTCAGCCTAAAAGATATGGTCTGCATTAATTAAAATGTACGGCATAATTTTTTCCTAATTTATTTATCTTAATACTATTTAAAACAAGAGAAAAATGTAGAAAATTGCTATATTTTATTAATCTATGAATATTTAAACTTTTGCAATAATTCGAAAAATTGCAGTTTTTGTATTTCTCTATATTTTTTTTTAGAACGGTTTCTTTTGGACGGCAATACTATATAACAATTGTACTTTACAATATCATGGCAAAAAAAAAACTTGCCGTACAGAGTCAAATGATTTTACAGCTTTATAAATCAATTATATATCATGAAATTAAGATAATTATTAATATACATTCAAATGAACAATAATTTTTTGACGGCATTATTTTTAACAGTACTTTTGAGTGCTAGATAATGTTTTGGAACCAAAGCCGTACTTTTTCAAATCACCCCCCGGAGCACGGAAAAACATGGGGTTGCAACCCTTGATTGTTCCCCTTGTCACACGTTTTTTTTTACGGCGTTGCCGAATAATGGATTGAAAGCTGTATTGAAACAGCATGAAACTGATGCCGTACAGAATAAAATGACCAAATGTACCCTGGAAAATTTCAGAAAATCAAAAAGAAATCCCAGCTTTGTGGCGCAACATTTTTTTACGGCACTGCGCGCTTTCTTATTATTTTTCATAGATCTAACGATGGTAAAATTGCCGTACAAAAATAAATGACCAAAATGTACTCACTCCTACCTGCACTTTTGAATTTTCACCAGCACTCGTTGGACACCTTACAAGTGACGGCATAGTGCTGAATCTTATTATTGCATGGTCTTCTATCGTACTATATACGTCACCTGGTGGTTCATATGACCCATCCATTTTGGACGTGGGCCTGTAGTCTATGATACTTGGCAACATGTTTCAGATACTTACAAGGTTTGTATAAACGTGAAAATCTAGACCCCAAAGTGCATACTTTAAGAACTAAGACCTATTAAGTGTATTTTACGTTTATATTTTTATCTTTTAAGCCCTACGATTTTTTCTAAATCTGTTTTTTAAACAAATATAAACAAATTCAAAACAACGTATGTAAAAATCTACAGCTCTCTATGTAAGCGCTTTATATGAAAACTAGCTAATGGCCAAACGTTCGCGTAGCGGAAACTTGAATTTCTCCGAAGTTTATGCATGCACTCATTTTATTCATACATACACAATTACACACAAATACACACTAATTTTTGGACACACCTCTTTTTTTCTAAAGTCTATGGATTAAAATAAGTTCCGCCAGGACAACGTTCGCCCAGCGGAATCAGTTTTTGGTGAATTTCTCCACAATGGCTGCGTACACAATTTTTTTTTTACCATACACAATTATACGACGTCATACACTAAATATCTGCATAATTAATATCTTTAAATTCAACAACATTCCGCTGCGCGAACGCACACGGAACCGCGCACCTAGAGTCAGTAGTTTTTAAAGTTAACGTTTCTAAAGCGCCTATTTTAGGTTTACTAGAAATAAAAACATTTTGATTTTGATACGTCGGTTGTGTTGAATGTTTCCAGAAAGACCAAGCAGCGCATTTCGTTCGATTTCGGCGTCAACTCTGGCGAGGTGTACATTTGCCCTCAAGGCTGTTGTAATGGTTAATCCAGCCCGCCTGAGGCATTCTCTACCAGTCAACCAAAGGGTGATTCAGACAAGTAGTGGGTGCATTAGTTTGATAATTTAACCAGTAGGAGTGAGTTGGAATATGTATCTGTTTCTTTTTCAATGTTCCTCTGTACTTTTAAAGAAATATGTAAAAAAAAAGGGGGCTGTGCCAGCCAAACGTTTTCAGCACAGGGGGCCGCAAGCTACAGTACTGACGTATAAAAAAAATCATAACCCCTTTTTTAACAATGGTGATGACACTAATAAAAAAGCGCTACACTTATTTTTAAGTGTAGACGCATTATTACCAAGCCTTTAAGTAAAATGTACTCAGTGATTACCAATCCTGAATTTGCGTTGATTACTCACACCAAGTAAAAATCTGTGGTCCAAGATTTGGACCCAGTGAATTAAAATTATGCAGTATTCAATGTTTATTTTTAGTTCCCATTAAATATTAAATTGCAACATTGCAATGACCAATGGCAATACAGATCATTATGCTCTAGTTGGCAAGTCTTGGTGAGCCACATCGCAAGAGCGAAGCGTCGCCAGTACATTGCCGCCTTCGTGTTCCGGTCACACAAACCTATGATATTGTGTTAATTAAATGCAAATAAAAGGGAAATGCTCGCAGCAATTACTTTCTTTCGCTGGCGGTGAAATCCGGAATAAAAATGAAACAGCTGTATAAATGTTAGTAATTACATTTATTACCTGTCAAAAGACATTAGCTTACAATTATTTTATTTTATTTCATGTACTTAGTAAATACAATTAGCTAGATTTATTTGTTTATTACTGATACTGCAAATCATGTCACTGTAGAAGTCTCTGATAGGGCGCTCTTCACACTCACACACACGAACATAGGAGGACGACGCACGACACTGGATCTTTTCTTTACAAAATAGTTACATCTGCCGGAGCCGCTTGTTCGGCCGCTGGCCGTCGTTCATGAACCCACCCTGCTGCGGAACAAACAATTACAACATTAGATTGTATGGCGTTAAAACGTATTTCACTATTTTTTTCATTGCCTATTTTTTAATACTGATATGCTAACTAATGACTACATACTGGTTGTTCTATCGCAACTACTACAGAGTTAAGGTCATGCATGGGAAGTTATAAACCAACAAAATACATAATACCGGATTATTTTTTATGGAGTGCGTATATTCAACGAGGCAATCAAGTGCATAAAACTGAATCACTTTCCCCAAGGACCGTGGGTCGAAATCTTAAAATTGTAAATGCAATTTTCATACAGTGACAGGTCACGTGACTCATGTTTGTATGAAAAGATTTCAACTTATGTTTCTTGGGAAAAGTTGTTCAGTTTTATGCACCTGGATACCTCCATGAATATACGCACTTCATAAAAAATAATCCTGTATACTTGAATGACATGCAACTAAACAATGAAAGTCTTAAATATTACCGCAAGCCTAGATCTATATGTAGCTGACATACGTATGTACACCATCAGTTAACCCTTCCAACTTCTAAAATAAAGATGTACTGGAAAGCCAGCTTAGATCGTCTATGTACACATAGGACATGATATAGGCGCATCATTACCTTGGACTTACTGGTGTAATGTTTCTACAGGTAGTTCTGAAAAGAATGCACAGAATGTTAAAGCAAAGAGAATTGCAGAGTTGGTGTGTATTCTGTTTCGATTTTTTCAGTGTCTCGTCAATGTACTGCATTTCTTTGCATTTATTTCTATGCACTCGTTTCTATGAAATGGATATGAACATGCAATGGACAAGCATTCTTAAAAAAATATTGCAAAAAAATACAGTTCGAAAGATGTCAACGTAATAATTCGTATTAATAGAGAGAGAAGAAAAAGATAGAAATATAATACATATTTATGTTGACATCCAACACATGAAATCGACACTAAAGTATATCAAAGGTTCTCAATATAAAGTTTTAATCGAGCTCAAGCAACTTAAGCAAGATGCCAATACTGCTACATAAAAAAATGCTAGTCACCAACTAATATCAGTAATATGGTTGAGATTATATAGGAGCAGGCTAGGATGCAGTAATGAAGCAGTGTCGCTAACATGCCGAGCTAAGTGGAGGTGGTAATGGGTGTGTGTGTGAGTGTTTACCGGGCGGCCCATGAAGCCTTGCGGCGGCATGTACGTGTTGACCGGCGCGAACCCGCCGCGCGGGAACGTGCCGCCGCGCCCGCCGAACCCGCCGCGACCGCGCGCTCCTGTCACACGACACACCATTCAAATAATAATCGAGATCATTTATCCTAATCACAAAACATAACAGAAAACGACAGAATTATTAGGAAAACTCTTAGAATTTCACAAATCAATAATATGTTAAATCTTGAAAAAATTATTACATTTTGTAATATGTGACAACAATTCTCAGATACTATCTTGAAGACAAAGTGAAATTGTTTAAGCATTTGTGCGTGTGATTTTAGATGGTCGTACTACACCACCCACTGAAGAAAGCACTTTTTTAACCTATCTGTCCCAACAGTAAATACTGGTTGAACAATGGGCATGTTCTATTGAGTGACGGGACAGGTAAGGACTTACCTCTGAAGTTGCCCCTCGCGTTGAAGGATCCGCCGCGCGCGCGGAAGTTGTTAGCGCGGTTAGAGTTGGGGCTGGCGTTTGTGTTAGTGTTTGCGTTGTTGCGGTTCTGTTGCTGGTTCGGGTGCTGCCGCTTGTTCTGTACAAAACCAGAATACATTTATGAATTGAAACTTACTCGTAGAATATAGAGGCGAGGATATTAAATTAAGAATTGATATTTGAAAACATAATTTTTTTTCATTGATATTTGAATACATTATTGCTGTTTCGAAGAGCCATAACTTCGTACAGAAACAACAATGATTCAATTACAACCATAACAATTTTATGACTCTTTATAAATGTAATGAATATACTGCATAGTATGCGTCTTATTACGATACCTTGTTAACGTTGGCAGCGTTATGCGCCTTCTGTTCATCCTCATCGCGGTACTTGGAGACGGTGACCAAGAAGCCGTTGATGCGCAGCTCTCGGTCCAACTTAAGAGCCTTGTCCACGCTCTCTTTGTCTTGGAATGTCACTCGCACTGTTAAACACAAAGCTAAAGGAGTATTTCACGTGCTGCAGTGGTTAAGTTGCATACAGGAACTGTAACTATAGGGTTATACACAAGGTAGACAATAGTGTTTACTCTGTGTATATTTAAGACAGTAGTAATCTGCTAGCCAGTTGACTAGGTTTAGAAAGCACCCTGCTTTTTCATTGACATAATATATAAAAATCACAACTTTTCATAACTCATTCTTGCTCTCTTTTAACACACAACATAATGCAATAATTAATGTGACGACTCTCAGTTTTGAAAACTTTGTTCTCGCAGGATACATTTATTTACTTTGTTTTCTATAAATATCGCTATTGCGAATATTCTTTTCGATACTAGTAAATTCCACATACAGCACACACAAGATTCATTAAGTACCTAAAACATGAACACCCTAATAAACATAAAAACGAAGGGGATAAGCGAATGAGAGGAGAAAACAACATGTGTTTAGATAAAACACAGGGCATTGCTAGATCAATGCCTATTACAAGTGAACTCTATACAAACGATAAAAATAAATCTTGTGATAGATTTTTTTAAGGAGTTCACATGCCAACAAAGCGACGGGCGGCGTGATTACGTAACACCTTATTCAAGTATCACTTTGAACTCGGAGACCTTGAAAACTATCGTAAAGCATGTGGTCATTGGCCAGTACACGTAACACGCCTAAATTTACCCTTTTGTTGTAATTTTTATTCATTTATAGTACTACTACTTTTATTGATGTCGTATAGTCCTTCATCCTCTGTCCACGGTAGATTTACGAAAAACCGATTTAAACAAAATTAATAATTGCTCTATTTTAGATTTAAAGGGCCAATAAAATTTGTTAAATTTTATAAGTATTTTACTATTACATCAATAATTGCATAGTAAATTTTTCATTTCATCATTTGGCTATTTTACTATAGGAAAATAATGAAATACTTACATTTATTAGAAATTGAATAGAACTGGACATCCAAAACAATGAAATGGTCGAGAAATAAACCAAATGAAGGAACAGATCGGCGTCGAAATAAAAAGACCCTCCCCTAACAGAGGGGAGAGACCCTCGTTACAACGCCAATTTGCATATTCCTCCTCAATGCATAGGATAGATGAATAGATACATTGCTCTCAATCTCATATAAATCGATAAAAAGCGACGCTACGTCCTCGTAAATCATTTCTTATGATGATTTATCGGATCGGAATTAAGATAACGATTTCGTCTTTGCTTTGAAATGCCTACCTGAAAATGTACTTTTAATTTGGTTTTCCATAATTTTCATAAACACAAGTCGTGCCAAAATAAATCGATCACAGAATTATATTTTTAAGTCAAAAGCTGACCAAATGAAATTGCTGGCTACCATTGCGTTATAAAAAAATATATTAATTATTTTAGGCATAATATATCATTATTATATTTAAGACTAGCTGTTGCCCGCGGCTTCGCTCGCGCGTAAAGTAAAGAGTAAGTAGTATTAAAGGTAGATGTTTTGTATTGTGGGATTTTCAAAGTAAGGAGAATGTATAAAATTTTTCATCTAATATTATGGCGTTAAAATAATAATAAAAGTAAAGTAAGTAGCAAATGCATTTGTGTTATGGAATCGGAGACAAAAAAGGTACCATAAACACCCAGACTCAAGACAATGTATAAAAGTGATTTTCTACATGGACCCGTCCGGGGATCGAACCTGGAACCTTAGAGCTGGCGACACCTTAAAAACCGGAGTGAACGCCACTCGACCACGGGAGTCGTCATTATAGATATGTCTTAGATGGTCATTATCGTATCTATTTATCTTTTCATCTGTCTATCTTTGAGAATACTGAACTTCACATACCAACTATTTCAGCCCTTATTTCACCCCCTGAGGGTAGATTTCTAAAATCTACCCTTATAAATACATCTATATTGTATTTCTATATATATAAGAAATACATCTTATTTATTTCTAACTAATAACCCTTGTATGAAATTGAATGTGTCTATCATTGAAAATACCGAACTTCCCATAAAAACTTTCAACCCCTATTTCACCCCCTTAGGGGATAGATTTCCAAAAAAATAGCCTATTGCCTTCCTCAATAAGTGGGCTATCTAACAGTGAAAGAATTTTTCAAATCGGACCAGTACTTCCTGAGATTAGCGCGTTCAAACAAACAAACTCTTCAGCTTTATAATATTAATAAATTAGTATAGATAAATAATTATAGTATCTTAGCCGTGTGCAGCGCCCCTTAGTGAACTCCACTGTGGGTGACGTAACGTACGACAAACTTATTATTTGCGGTTGGTACAGTATTCGGGTCTAGGGATCGAACCGCAAAATTAAGTTTGTTTTTTATTGTATATACTTTTCCGGGATAAAAACTACCCAGTGTGGTGCCCAGGATATTAAAGAACAATTATACCAAGTTTCATCGAAATCGGACCGGTAGTTTTTGTGTGATGCCTGAACAAACAGACAGACAGACAGACAGACAAAAATTTTTTTAATCACATTTTTGGGTTTGGTGTCGGTCTAGTAACACACCCCGCCATTAATTTTTTTGATATTTTCAATGTACAGAATTTTCACTTCTACAGATTTATTATAAGTATAGATATGACTCAGACATTCCCCTTAACATGACAGCTAATACGTCGTGCGTCGTATCCAGTTCAAGGGAAACATCAATATAGGTCGCTATTTAGAAATAAGCATAATAAAATTGTGCAGTACAAATTGCTAAGAGAATTATGCGAATAAAATTTATTACCATGATTTCGACATAACATATAGGAAAAAATACACGCAAATGGAATGGAGAAAATACACGAAAGTTATGTTATAACTAAATAAATGGGTTCTGCAAGGAAGCTTCTACTCATGTTTCACCCTTCCACACCCACCCCTTTGTCGCAGTGAAAGCGTAAACTAATCCGACTGTTCCATTATTGAAAGCCGATAGGACAAAAAGCATTTTTTATTTCAATCGGATATTATTAATGAACTATCAAAAGTATGGTTTAAATAACTACCTAATAACGGAAACTAATATTTGAAAATGATGAAATCAGATCCGTAAGGTGCCACATAGAGCGCGTGATACGCGAAATGCGTAGCATAAGATATCGTGGGGTTAGAGATTCGATCGACAACCCCAGCCCTCCCGGCGGCGCGCGGCGTTCCCCGCGCAAGGGGAGCGACGCCCATTCTAATGTTATTTTTCCGAGGGGGGCGATGCAAGCGGCTTCTGACCTCGTTTAAGCGCGCTTCGCTAGGTACCTGTAGAGTCAGAGTAATAAGATGAAACTACTCACGTATTTTGTACTTGGTCTTGCTGAACTCATGTATGTGAGCGACTTCGCCGCACTGCGAGAACAGCAGCTTGACGTACTCAGTGCTGGCCTCGTAGGGCACGCCCACAAGCACGGCGGTCTCGGCGCGAGACTCCACCGACACGGAGATCTTGTTGCCGTCCAGCACCGTGCCCTCCTCAGCCAGCGCCTGCGGTTACGAGCTATTTAGCTATGGGAAACATGAGTAAAGCGCACGACGAGTACACGTTGTGACAAGGGCAGAAAACTAGCTATCTTATCTTAGGGGTTTCTTTAGCTTAGATATTCGATTGGTAAAGTGGGAAAAAAATACATGACTATACAAACTCCTTAGTGCCAACTTCACATACCTTCTGTTACAAGGCCTATAACCAATTAAGTGCTGGTACTAAGGGTATTGTCTTTACAACGCTGTTATGTACTGGTTGGAATTAATGTTCCAGTACCCTTTTTTTAAGACAGCCTATTTAAAAATCGAACAATTAAAACAAAAACACTTAATACATTCAGAAGTACTTTTGATTGTGTTAAAGCACCTTTTACCGAATAATACCGAAACATTCACTATTCGTAAGTCAGCGCTTCAACTGCAGCCTCTTGCCTATTACGTTTTTTTTTTACTCTACAATACAACTTAATCTTTTAGGAACATCTATCCTACTAATATTATAAACTAGCTTTTGCCCGCGACTTCGTCTGCGTGGACTTCAGAATTGGGTCCAAACGGAAATAAAAAATGTGAAAGTAATGAAAATTTAATAATTTTTTCACTCGTGTTATGCTTGCGCTATAATAGAGAAAAATACCAAATTTCTCAGCTGTCTGCCCACGGCTTAGCTCGTAAACTATTTTCAATTTTCCCTCGGGAACTACTTAAGGAATCGGGATAAAAGGTAGCCAATGTTCCTTTCCATGTCAAAGGCTACATGCATGCCAAATTTCATCCAAATCCGTTCAGCCGTTTTTGCGTTATTGAGCAACAAACATCCAAACATCTAAACATCCAAACATCCACACTTTCACATTTATAATATTAGTAGGATAAATGTGAAAATGTGGATGTTTGCTGCTCAATCAAGCAAAAACGGTTGAACGGATTCGGATGAAATTTGGCATACATGCAGCCTTTGACATGGAAAATGACATAGGCTGCCTTTTATCTCGATTCGTTAAGTAGTTCCCGAGGGAAAATCTAAAATTGATGAGCTAAGCCGCGGGCAGACAGCTTTGAAATTTGGTATTTTTCTCTATTACAGCACAAGCACGGGTGAAATTTATTAAAATTTTTATTACTTTCTCATTTTTCATTAAGTTTTGGACCCATTCCGAAAGTCCACGCAGACGAAGTCGCGTGCAGAAGCTAGTATTATCATAAAGCTTGAGTGATTAAAATCGCACATCGCGTAATAATGATGTACACAGTTCGATACAAATATATTGCCCTAGAACGACCCCATTACTCCAAATTCGACGTACTATAATAAAACTAGTGTGTACTGAGATCTAAACGTTTGATGGCCCTGGGCGTCGAGGCGCCGTATGTTGCGATGGCAACCGCGTGAGGTATAACAGAATGTTTAGTCTGTCAGTACGCGTGTTTACCGCACCTTCTACAAATTATATTTAGCACATTACTCCTCTGGAACAAATCTGCAGTCCATCTACTTACCTTCAAGGATCTGTGCAGTGGGCTCTCACGTAGAACAGGAGTGAGACAACAATGGTAAACATAGTTTTATGTTTGACATGTGTAAATAATCTACTTAACAATTAATTAACTGTGAATATTCCTTAATACTAAAGTTATGATATGGCATGCACAAAAACTTAAGTATAAAAAGGTGTACATTTAAAGACTTAACCTATATCATGTCATTGAAATGTATGTAACAATAGTAATGTTACACACATAATGCTTTTGACACTATCA
This sequence comes from Plusia festucae, assembly GCA_950381575.1. Taxonomy (NCBI): domain Eukaryota; kingdom Metazoa; phylum Arthropoda; class Insecta; order Lepidoptera; family Noctuidae; genus Plusia; species Plusia festucae. Next base: position 15,827,428 of record OX494432.1, on the reverse strand, counting down.
ATGTGAAGCCCACTGCACCTGTCCTTACTTACCACCACTGCAATAACACACAAAGAAATGTCACAAAATGGTTGGGAAAATACATCAGCTGATCATCTACCGGACATGGATAAATAATAATTTTGATATTACTTCATCAATACAAAGCTGCCAAACAGATGCATATAAAGTAGAAGACCAGCCTGTTCAAACATTCAAATAGTCACTCATTCTGCTCATGACTTGAGGGAGTGGCAACATTTCTGGATATACATAATTTGGAAAAATATATTATTAGCCATAAATACAGCCTCTTTTTAAAGCAGGCTATATACATTCTAAATCTACATAATGACTTTTCAATATAAAATAAAAATATGTTAATAAACTTTTGTTTACCTTTTCCAGAGACTCTTTGTTTTTGAATTCGACTATTGCCGATAATGTCGGAGTTGTGGTCAGTTCAGTTACAATGATTGGACCACGTCTAAAAAGAAAGAAAATGTGTCTCATTAATACTCCGTTCTGTAGAGCCCGTGTAACTGTGTTCTGAGTGCAGCTTGCTAGTTCCTCAAGAACACACCACACAATTAACATAATTATACTAATACATTTGAATTAGTTTTACAAATACAGTGAACTCACTTAGAATGTTTAGGACATTTCAGGGACTGATATTTGAATGTTGGCAAAATGTTGTATACTAACAGATAATGTTTTTAACAAACTCACTTGACATTGGTAACTTCTCCATGTTTTGAGAACAACTCCTTGAGTTTTTCTTGGTAGTCAAACAGGTAAGTTGACGGGAGGTTCTCAACCAGTATTTTACCAGACTCCACTTTGTCATCTTTCTTCTCCTCGCCGGCGTCGCCATCGGCGTTTTCTTGGCTTGTGTCGCCTTCGCCGCCCGCCTCGGCCAGGCTGGAATCTCCAACGCCCGCGTCTTCTCCGCCTTCCGCTTGTTCAGCTTCCCCGTTGTTATCCTCTCCTTCCACGGGTTCAGTGGTTTCCATCTCAGGTGCTTGTTCTTCGGCAGCTTGGGCGGCGGCCTTAGCTTTCGCTGCCTGGTTTTTAGCGCCGCGACCTTTCTTCTGCGCCACCATGGTGATTATCGGGCTGAAATACACACATAAACCGACTCAAGCAATCGGGCGTGCGATCCGTCACGCTCTCTCAGTAGCGAGCGTAGCGGCGTTTCCCGCCATGTCTATTTTTTGCTAAAACTTATCTTCAACACTTGGCGCCTATTCTCAGATCTCAAGGGCGTAGTTTATAAAGTGCGAAACATTATACTACGCAGATTCGCAATTTTTTACTCCTGTTTAGAAGATGAACTAATTCTAACCATGTGTAACATCACAGATAACGGTAAATACATCATAACAAGCCATACGCGCCATGAAGCATGCCTATATTCGAGTGGAAAATTCACGAAACCTTAGCGTTACCTCGTAATAGGTTCTTACAGAGGCATTATGTATTTGAAACCCGATATTTTCGTACATTAATAAAAGCTTAACTCACCAAGTATGTATGAACACGTAAAATCAATGATATCACAATTCCACAGGAAAAGACGCCAAACTACATGCAATAATAACACGAAACCGGCATCACGCAAGCGCCATCCGCCATTAAGTAGATTTAAAAAGTGAGGTTAGCGGTGTTGCCGTAGTAATAATTGGTTTTGTTTTAGTTTTTGAGAAAACTTAAAAACTATTCGTGCGTTTCATAAAATAGTTCATAACCGTTACATTGGCACCTGTTTCCATCAAATGTGAAAATTAAACTCATACTATTATAAAGTTGAATAAATTAGTCTGTTTGTTTGGTTTTTTTTGTTGGTTAAACGCGCTAATCTCAGGAACTACTGGTCTGAAACGGGAACAAATGATCTTTTGAGAGCTTTCATTGCGTGCACTGCATAACCGATCAAAGTTACGCAAAAAATATGTATGACGGGGTTGTTCCCCTTCAAAAGTTCTAATAAAAATTCTCTAAGGTTTACTGACTCTGACTCCTTTAGTTGTAATAACTGTTCAGTATTGAATTTAATGCGAAGGTATTTTCATAAAAATGATATAAACCCTTATCAAAATTAATGCATTATTCATCACAGTACAAAATTGCCCTTGGCTTTATTGGATTTTAATGAATATGGAGATATCACAGATTTAGTATAACTCCACCACTCATTCAATCAATCAAAGCAAGCAAAATATTCTTTTTTTTGCCGTATACCAAAAGCACCTCATTAATTAAATAGGTAAGAGATGATTGCAGTTAAATCGCAACACTGGAAAACATTGCTGCCAACAATCCAACTTATCTGCATAAAACCTGAGATAACTTTAACTATAACTATTTTAAGGAACGCACTCTAGTTTCACAATATAAGTCAATTGTAATTTTATTTATTACGGTCGATGTAACTTGGGGATAAGACCTACAGCGGCTACAGCTACATGTAGGCTACAGGACAGTTTGCGTAAGCTAAAAAGCGGGCGAGAAAGAGATGACAATATCTTGTATCTTTATTGAATCCGCCAAATTACATTGGCCGAAGTATAATATCTAAGATAATATCAAATTATTTTTCTGGAAATCAGATGGAAAAAGTCATTTAGAAAACCTCGCGTTTTCACCCAAATTGTTGGCAATTTCAGTCGGCAGTTTCCAACTGTTTGAAACCCTCCAGAAGTTCAGAGAATTGCCAAGAATTTGAAAAAAAAATATTTGACAACAAGCTGACTCCGCGACAAAATGTCTTCAAAGTTCAAACGACGATGACACTATCTATACACACGCCGCCGCCGGCAAGCACAGTATTTATTATATAAAATTATTGGATACTAGACTACCAAGCTACCAAGCCTGAAAGGGGAAAAAAGTACATGGAGGGAATAAAGGGAATGCTTTGTGAATAGATGATTTGTAAAGTAACTGCAGGCTTCATTTACGAAGGTACACAAACTCGAAACTTGCACGAAAACCTACTTGTAATTAATGAGCAAGTGCTTGTTAGAAGCTAGTGTGTACAAGCATTGTTATAAAATGCATGCTTATTAGGTTAAATTATCAATGAGAAAAGCAAGCTATATTCTAGCATGCCAATAAGCATGCTTGTGTATCTGTACCTGGATCTTAGACCTTACATACACATAATTACAAACGACAAATTGGAAATTCAGAAATACTGTTATCGGCTGACTGACTTTGATTTTAAAAGACTGCTCTATCTCGTTGGACGAAAGAAACAGATACTACACTCGCGAGCAAAAGTATGGAATCACTTACTTGAAATTTGCTTCGCGCAATCTGAGTACTAAATTATTCTGCTAATATTAATAAAAATGGTACCATTTTAAAGATTAAACTGTTACCTTTAAATTGATACCAAATTCATTAAAATCACACCAGTATTTAAGGAGCTATCCTGGATTAAGTGAAGGAGTTAAGGAAAACCTAAGGATAATGAAAAAATAATGAATGAAGAAAACAACAAAAATTGTGTAACAAAAACTTTAATTGGCTTTAAAATTAATTTTCAATATTTTGTGTTCCCTCCCCTCGCCCTTATAACTGCTCGAAGACGGTTCTTCATTGATCGAATCAGCTTCCGAATTGATTCTTGCGGGATACCTTCCCACTCCTCTATCAAAGCCGATTTCAGCTCATCTACACTTGAAGGAGCAGGATTTCTTGATCGGACCCTCCTCTTCAATTCATCCCACATGTGCTCAATGGGATTTAAGTCCGGGCTGAGCGCTGGCCAGTCCATTGTGGCGATACCGACTTCTTCGAGGTATTCAGTTGTGGCACGGGCAGTGTGACAACGAGCGTTATCGTGCATAAGGAGGAAGTCATCACCGATATATCCCGCGTAAGAAAGGACATGGTCCTGCAGAATATCGGTAATGTAGCGGTCTGAAGTTAGACCGCCTCCTCTTCCCCCGCCAGGCACGAAAACCAGCTCCGTTTTACCGTCGAAGGAAATGCCGGCCCACATCATACAAGAACCACCGCCATACGCCACTGTCTCAGCAAAACAACACTGTGCATATCGTTCCCCAGGCCGCCTGTAGACCCGACCTCTTCGGTCGCTGCCATGCAAACACATTCTGCTCTCGTCGGAGAACAGGACACGCTTCCATTGCTCAACCTCCCAATCAAGATGAGAGCGAGCAAATTGAAGACGTGCTTGTCGGTGGCTTGCCGTCAGTTTCGGGCCTGTGGCTGGCCTTTTTGGAGTTAAATCAGCTTGCTTAAGTCTTCGACGAACTGTCCACTCGCTGGCAGCTACTCCACGAACATTTCGGAGCTCCTGTTGGACGTCGACACCAGTCAAATGTCGATTTCGAAGAGAGGTTGACACGATAAAACGATCATCCCTCTCCGATGTGCACCGGCGCCGTCCAGATCTTGGTCTCGAGATAAAGCCACCAGTCTCCCGAAAGCGTTTATAAACTTTTGAGACACAGGACTGGCTTATGTGGAGCTGTCGTGCGACAGCCCTCTGGCTGAGCCCTTCTCGCAATAGGGCGACGATTTGGGCGGCTTCTGTAGGTGTAGTATCCATTGTCGTCCAAATTCAAGGGTCAAAATTAGCGGAGATGTGTACCGGTCAACGTTTGAAAGCAGACTGATAAAGAAAATCCGATAACACGTGCTTTTATAGGGGGTCAATAGGGCGCAAGTTGTGACCTATCAAACATATCTTTTTCCTTACTTCTTGACATAATCCAGGATAGCTCCTTAAATACTGGTGTGATTTTAATGAATTTGGTATCAATTTAAAGGTGACAGTATAAACTTTAAAATGGTACCATTTTTATTAATATTAGCAGAATAATTTAGTACTCAGATTGCGCGACGCAAATTTCAAGTAAGTGATTCCATACTTTTGCTCGCGAGTGTATAAAGATCGGCTATCTGCCAGTGAAAGTCCAGTCATTTCAGAGATTAGCGGGAACAAACAGACAGACCAACCGACTGACAAAATTGAAAAAAGTGTTATTTTGGTATACGTACCGTATATATATTCATAATACATGTAGCAAAATACGGTTATTTTAATATCACAAATGGACGTTACAATTTTAGTGTAGAATATAGATGTACTCATGTACAAATTACAGTAATATATTGTATAGAAAACAACTTGGATTTCGTGGTGGCCTAGTGGTTGCAGGTTCGAACCCAGGCAAGTAAAATGTGACTTTTTCAAATTTATATGTACTTTCATGATTCTAAAACACCATGACACCATTGACAAACGGTGAAGGATAATAACATCGTAAGGAAATCTGGATTACAAAAATTGGCATCTGAAATCGCTAACCCGCAGTGAACTAACGTGGTAATCAGTGCTCGTACCTTCTCTATATGGGAAGAGGCCTGTGCCCGGCAGTAGGACCTATATAGGCCGGTTTTATATCAAATTGATTGATTTGTTCGTCTACGTGTGAGATATATTTCTTTTTGTTTCCAACTGAACATCTCCACTGAGCTTGAATATTATCTACAAATAGGGTTTTGTTTTTATGTTTACCGCCAAAAACAAATGAGAGCAGTGTTTCTATACCTTTTTTTTTTTTTTTTTTTTATTTACATTGGCAAGTCGCTATTTACGCAGTGCCACTAACAAAAACGGGGAAACTTAGGGTAGAAATTAAAATGAATTTAGGAAAAGGAATTTTGGATATTGGCTAGGATTATGGAAAGATGTAAAAATAACAAAAAAATTAACTATGACTATCATATATGTAACTTATTTAAAGTTATAAATAAAGACAAATACTTATATATTAAAATATCATTCGAAGCTAACAAAACAGGAATAGATGAAGGAAAAGGAATATTAATGGAAAGTAGTGAAGCAAGAAAGGAATCACGATTATAAATACAGCAAGAAAAGAAAATGTGGTTCAAATCTCCCACATCTTCGCCACATTCACAAAGATCACTATTTACAATTTGGAGTCGAGCAAGGTGCGCTGGGGTGGACGTATGTCCCAACCTCATTCGAATAAGGCAACTTGAAGCAACTTTTCCGACATTAAATTTGTAGTACCAGGGTTTTTTTGGAATATAAGTCTGAATTAATTTGTAGTATTTCCCTTTGTTACTGCTACTATCTGCCCATAAATCCTTCCAGGTCTCCCAAAGAAATTTCATAGGCAGATTCACAAGATCATGGCTAAAATTAACAAAAGGAAAAATGTCCCCACAGACAACAGCCTCATTAGCCAGTCGGTCGGCTATAACATTACCATGAATGTTCCTATGGCCAGGAATCCACGCAAAAGAAATTATTAATTTTAATTGAGAACACTCGTAGAGAAGATTCCTTATAAATAAAATGATAGGATAGATTGGCTTACATTTAAATGGATTTTTGTTAACCGCTTGTAATGCACTTAACGCGTCAGAAAAAATAACAGATTTTTTCAATTTCATTGTAAATACATATTCTACAGCTTTAAATATCCCATAACATTCACCAGTAAATACTGATGACTCAGAAGGAAGTTTGACTTTCTGAACTATATTATATTGCGAATGATAAATTCCAACTCCAACAATACCTGAAGTGGAATGTTTAGATGCATCAGTATATATATGATGACAATCGCTCCAATTATTGTCCTTAATATAATTAAATGAAAAATTAGCAAAATTATCTGTTTTATCTATACCTAAATTAAATACGATATCAGGAGAAAGTATCAATGACTCATAGCTACTGGTAAAGAGAGGGAATGAATTTAAGCAGTAGGTTGGTGCCTGTAAAGCAATAAACTTTTTATAACTTTGAACTAGACAAGGAGGAGATTTGTGAGCCCAATAACTGGAAGAGTTGATATACTCTGTTAGGATTTGAAGATTAACACGTAATGGATGATTAAGGAATTGAAAAGAACGGAATAAGAACTTGTCAGAAAGATACTGGCGTCTAAGGGAGAGAGGTGGATCTACACATTCAACCTGTAAGGCGTTAATAGGACTTGATTTCATTGCTCCTGATATTATTCTTAATGCTTTTGATTGAATGACATCTAATTTCTTTAATGCAACTTTATTTCCTGGTTCTAACAGGAATGACCCATAATCTAGAACACTTCTTACTAAAGCATTATATAAGAGTTTTAAAGAGAAGGGATGGGCACCCCACCATACGCCTGACAAACATCTTAATATATTTAATCTTTTTTCGCATTTTGCAGCAATATACTCACAATGAGGTATTCCCGAAAGTTTACTATCTAAAACAACACCTAAGAATTTAACGCTGGAATTTACCGGGATTGGAATACCATCATAATATATAACAATGGGGGGAGGGAGGCGCATTCTAGAAAATAAGACAATTGAGCTTTTAGAAGCAGATAATGCGAGGCCATTACAATTAAGCCATTTTTTAAGAAGACTAAGAGAGGAAGACAATGTAGTGCATGCTGAAGCAACAGAGCGGTGAGGGCAGTAAAGGAGCAGATCGTCGGCATATTGAAGCACTTTGATTTCATTACCTAAAAACGATTCAAGGTCATGAGTGTAGATGTTATATAACAAGGGACTGAGAACTGATCCTTGTGGGAGACCTTTCCATATGAGTCTAGATTCACATGAAGAGTTCACCAGTGAAAGATTAATGCTGCGCTCAGACAAAATGTTTAATATGAAGTTGGAAAGTAGAATGGGAACATCTAATTGTTGGAGTTTATTTTTTAAGGTGGATATAACAACATTGTCATAAGCCGAAGTTATATCCAGAAATGCTGATACGATATTAAGATTTTCTGAAAAAGCTAACCTAATGTCAGTGACAAATATGCTAAGACTATCTAAGGTACTTTTGCCTCGCCTAAAACCATATTGGCTCTCACTTAATAATTTCCGGTTCTCTAAATACCATTCTAGTCTATTTTTAACCAAATGCTCCGAAATTTTTAGTAAAACAGATGAAAGAGCAATTGGACGGTATGACGTGCTACTTGATGGGTTTTTGTTTGGTTTTAAGATAGGAATGACTAATTGTGATTTCCAAGAAATAGGAACGTTCCCAGAAATCATAATAGTATTTACTAGTTTTAAAAAATAATTAAGAGACAGATCACTAAGATTAGAAATAAAAGAATATGGAATACCATCTGCACCCGGAGCGGAGTCTTTAGTATGAGATACTACACCTTTGAGTTCAGCAAAAGTAAATGGTTTATTGAGATCAGAAAGATGATTTACTATTGAAGGAGGGACGGAATATCTATTGAATTCTTCCGGAACATACGAAGGAGCTAAATTATCTAAAAACTGATTATTTAAGTGCGAAGGAAGGAACGTACTATTAGAATCGGTAAATACTGATCTAAATCTCCTAATATTACGCCAGACTATAGAGGGTTGAACATTAGGAGATATAGTCAAACAAAAAGATCTCCAACTTTCAAATTTCTTTTTTTTAAATAATTTCCGAGTTTCAGTAATAACCGTACTCAATGTGTTAAAATTTTCTACGGTAGAATTTAATAAATATTTTTTTTCTGTATCTTTTCTCCTCTTTATTGAATCTGTGCATTCTTTATCCCACCATGGTGGAGATGGAATTTTATGTTTTGCAGTATTTTTAATAGGAAAAATGTTATCAGCAGTTTGTATTATGGCTTTAGACAGAGCTTCGGCACAATATCTTTCATTACCAGTTCTAATTTCAGGTAGAAACGCGAGTGCATTGTCTAATTGTTCCCTAAACGTATGCCAGTTTGCATTTGTTAAATTATACTTCAACCGGGGAGCACACTTGGGTGAATGTTTATTAGGGAATGGAAATGTTATGACTATAGGGAAATGATCGCTGCCATAAGTGGAGGATAACACTTCCCAAAACAAAGAGGACGCTAATTTAGAGGAGCATATAGATAAATCAGGAGCACTAATGCCTTCATTTGGAGCAGTACGTCGAGTTGGAGAACCTGTGTTTAAAATACAAAGATCATAACTGTCTATAATATCCAATATGTCACCACCAAAACTATTGGATATTGAACTACCCCAGGATTGATGCTGAGAGTTAAAGTCACCTAAAACTATAAATGGTTTAGGAAGAATAGAAAAAATATTTACAATTTCTTTAAAGATTAAGTTTGATGGACGAGGTATATATACAGACACAAAACATATGTTATTTACAACTGCTGCAATGATGGAAAAATCATGATGATGTGATGGAATTGAAACTAATGAATATGAGTGAGGATGTCTGATAAGTAGTGCTACTCCACCATACCCATCAGACCGATCTTCTCTAAGACAGGCATACCCAGGAATCTTAAACAAAGATCCTGGTTTAAGCCAAGTCTCTTGAAGAGCAAAAATAAAAGGTTTAAATTTATTTACAAGATATAATATATCAGATTTTTTAGATATTGCACTTCGGCAATTCCATTGGAATACCTTGGCTAGACTGTCCATTATTATTATTTGAATATTTATAAACTGCATTGTATACAGGGCCTGCGATGGACGGTGAAATCAGATTAGATTGTGACAGAGAATTAATCAAAGCAATTATTAAATCATTAATAGATAAAGATGATAAAGAATCCTTAGGAGGGAGCGCACAGCCATCTTTTGGATCAGGAATTCTACTATCTCTTGCGAGACTTTGGTGGAACTGCTGATCATAACCTTTAGAAGGGGAGGATGGAGAGCGAGGTTTAATATAAACGGTTTTTTTATATGATGTTTTATTTTGTTTAGATGTAGAATAATCCTGTGGAACAAAAGCACTAATATGGCTTGAAACTTTAGGAGAGGAAAGTAAGGCGTCAGCATATGAGATTCTAGAAATGGAAGGATGTAACTTGGAAGCTTCTGCATAGGAAATACAGGATTTAGCCATGGATTCTTTAATGTTTTTTTGTCTATCAAATTCTAAGCATTTCTTACTGGTGGCTTCATGAAAGCCATTGCAGAGACAGCATGACAAACCCTCTTCTGAGACTGTGCAGCTCTCTCCAGAGTGACCCTGACCACATTTAAAGCATCTAGGCTTAGATCTACACATGTTTTTAACATGACCATATCTGCAGCAGTTGTAACACTGGATTGTGGGGTATATATACAGATTCACAGACAAGGAAGTGTAGCACATAAATACTCGTTTTGGCAAAACTTGGCCATCAAAAGTTAAAATAACTGTTTCAGTATTTTTAAATTCCGTCTTTCCGTCATTTACTACTTTCCTTTTAATCCTCCTGATTTTTAATATATCGCCACAACCAATTGGCACAGATATATTTTCTTTAATATCCTCGTCCGACCATTCTGAAGGAATGCCTCGGACGACACCCATACGAGTTACAGAAAAAGATGGTATAAAAGCTTTATACTTTTCTCTCGATAGAACATTACTCGCTAAAAATGTATTTGCATCTTTATAATCAGAAAAAGACAAAACTATTCTATTTCGCCCTATTTTTTTTAAACTTCCATTTACGATATTATTGAAGGAATTTCTTTTTAAAAAACGGCCGAAAGAAATTGGATTTAAATAAACGTTATCACTGCTTGATATTTGTTCACGTTGAACATGTACATTATAAGGTGCCGCATCCGACACATTATACATTAACCTGGCTACCGAGACCGACTGACCAATTGGTACCGACTGGGGAGACACATTGCTTTGATCTAAAACATTTTGGTTTGGTGACTGAGAAACGACTACTGATGTCTCCATATCATCAACACAGTTGCAATCAGATTGCCTTTTGCCGCCATTTTTGCGTCTTTTTTTGTTACAATGTTTGCATATCGATGTACGAGTGGAAACACGTTTTCTCTTAGAGGAATTAAGGGTGACAGACCCATCAGTATCAACGCTAGTATCGTTGTTAGAAATAGTAACATAATGACCTATATCTATATGGGTCCCACCGGGGTCCTCCGGCGGGTCCATTATAAGAAAAAACGAATAAAAACTTACCAAATAATGAAGAAATCACTTAACTACTATAAATAAATAAAGACTAAGGCTAAATAATTACTTTAAGATAATCCAGACCAATAAATAATAAAATTTTAAAAATTGCCACCAAAAATCACGACCGCCGAATTTGAGGTTTCCCGCGCTTTTTACTTCTATACCTTCATGTGATGAGTTCACAGTTCATAACACAGATAAGAGTTCTAAATCTGAGTTCTGCACTATTCCCAACATTTGTTTACAGTTTTTGTTGCCAACACAAGGAAATTACATTACAGTAACTTTCGGAACTTTCGTCACCAACACGTGTTTGTTGACACAAAATATGGCATTTTTTGTTCGGTGGAGACGCGACTTATATTACGCACAAATAAAACAAACTGTTGCGCGAGTGTATTTTAATTTATAAGACATAAACGTGATAATTCGCATAAGAATCAAGAGGCCAAATATGAAGATTCTATTTTGAACTTAATAATTGAATTGATGAATATTAGTATTGAAAGAGGAAAATAATTGTACCTTAGATGAATAACCAACACCTTATTAAATCTTAAATTTTGCTCAACCAAACAAAAATAGCAGAAAAAGAAAAATAAATTCTCGAAACTTTGACATTTATATTTGCAGATTTAGAAGTTGGCAGCATTGATTTATAGCAGGCAAAACATAACCTCCAATTATTCACAGCACGTCCTTAGCCTTATCATGTGTTATTACATATATATTGTTTCAAAAACTTGAATCAAGAAGTGCTTATAAGCAAGAAAAATGAAATCTAAGTCATTTGACTTAAAACAAGCTACAACCGATAAGCACTCATTTGACAAGACGGCAGATTTTTCAGGTTTCTACAAATTAGCAACTGAAACACATAAAGTTGCAGAAAAACGCAAACCTGACGAAATCGCCAAGAAAGAAAGTTTGAAAAATAAGATAGTCACAGCTAAACGTGAACGGTCACCTAATAAAAATAAAAAGAAAACCAAACAGGACCTCATTGATTTAGCCCAAATTAATATTGATGGTGCCAATATAACAAACTCCAGTTTATCCACCGCCAGTGCGGGCCGAGGTAGTCCGGTTAACGACGTTAAGGTGACTTCAACGCCCAACACTTTTAAAAACCAAGGTGGCAAAGTTAAGTCAATCATGAAGAATAAATCACTTACCGACGAGTCCATGGATAGTCCCAGGTCGAACATGTCTAATGGAAAGCCCAAGAAGAGGAATAAGTCCGTGAGCTTCATGCTAGAAGACCACGAGGAAGTCGTAGTAAAGAGAACTAAGTCTGATGATTCCATTAAAGTTAACAAAAAATCAGAAAACACTGCCAAACTTAAGGTCAAAGATAAAAGAAAAAATATAAGGAAGTTCAAAAAAGATCAGCAAGCTGAAAAAGAAAATAATGCTGCTGATGTTAACAATCAAATTATGGAAGTTGACAGTCAAAAGCCTTCAAGGTTGAATAAAGCAAAGAAATTACTCCAAGCGACTCCAGCTTCACATGTAGGAGGAGATGCTGAAAACCTCAGTCAAGAAGTAAAGGAGAAAAAGAAAAAACTTAAAAAGGTAAAGAAACAAAAATCTCAACCAGGATCAGAGGCCACAGACACAGAAAACAATAACAATGATGTAGCAACAGAAGTGAAAAGTAGGAAACCAAGGAAGAAGAAGCAAGCAAAACCACCACCAGCCGATGTAGCAGAGGGTGAAGATGAACCTGCTGCCAAATCCCGAAAGAAAGACCCCAAACCGGACATTGCTGAAGATTTAGAGAACCTTAGCATAGGTGACAATGCTCACACTTTAACAAACCTGCTAGATGAAATGACCGTAGTTGATAAAGACAAACGTAAGAAGATGAAGGCCAAGTTCAATAAAAAGAAGAAGCCTAAAGGTCACTCCAATAAAGATGATGCTGAGAATGGAGAGGAAGTAAAGGAGAAAGTTAAGTGGAAGAAAAGGAAGTGGAACAAGGACAAGAAGGGAGATGCCGATGAGGACTCCGTGGCTAACACTGTGATCATTGAGAACCTGCCAATTTCTATAATGTTGATCTATAGGAAACTCCTCACAGAGCACTTCCTCAAATATGGATTGATTAAGAAAATTGGGTATGAGTTTTTCTAAATACTCTTTGATAGCACTGACCTGTATTGCATATTTTCATTTTTATTTTTTATATTATTTTTCTAACAGAGATCAACCCTCAATATTTAATTGCATTCCATAATCCAAATTCTTAGGTGGGTCACTTATTTATAGCTTAATTGATATACCATATAGTTTACATGTACACTCAAAACAGAGTAGAAACAACTTTATATAGAAACATTCAAAGGTATACATAATGTTTTGTATATTTCAGCATTGCAGAGGTATATCCCACTCAAGAATCTAAGCCAGTGTTCACAACTACCTTAAACTTTGGTAGTGATGGAGCTGCAGAACAGGTAAATTGAATTTCCCACTGCTGATGATGCACTGATGTGTGCCCACATCCCATAAAGAGGAGGAAATTTGTGACAATTTGCTAATCAAACTTTGATATAATCGTCAGGCATTAAAAGAAAACAACAGTAACTTCGAGGGCAGTCGGATCCGTGTGAAGCGAGCCTTACCACCCACGCAGACAACGTTGGTGGTGCGCTCGTACGCCGACCTGACAGACCAGGCTCTCAGCTCTCTGTTCCTGGGTGCCGGCAGGATTAGGAACATACGACATCTTGTTAAGGGAAAGAAAACCATGGGTAAGTGAGCTAGCTTTACTTTCAGTCAGGAAAGCCCACCAAAGCTAGTATTATGATTGTTTGTATTTGCCTAGGTTTAGTAATGTCTTCTTGTCATCCGTGAATAGTTCTTTGTATAGGTACTAATTTCGCAGAATAAAATAAAGTCAATTTATCTATTTACAGCCACAACTTTCATCGAGTTTGATGGCCCCGAGACAGTGGACCGAGCAATTAAAATAGCAGGCGACGCGAAAATCGGCGGAAAAAAAATTCATTTATCCAAGTTCGAAATACGCGGGAAGAAAATTAAGAAGCACAAGGATGGCGATAGCGCCGCCGATGCGGACAGCGAGGACTCTAATGATTAAATTAGGCTATTTTATACATTTTATATAATAACAAAATACAAAGAATTCAGTCACGTGAAATCTAAAGGAAAATTAAATTGAACACTCCTCATGACAACAGAAACACGACTGTTTTGATGGAGTGCTTGCTTCAAATCGTCAAATAATAACATTCTGTTGATTGTATGAGTATAAGTAATATTAAAATGAATTGTGATTATATTTTGTTAAATATTATTTGTATTCCCATTTTTGACAGGAGCGAATAGTCGTGTTTCCTCCAAATATACCGTAAATACAATAATATGTTATTGTGTAGCCTATAGTAATATTACAATATACACATTTTTGATACTTTAATACTTTGCCGTAGTGTAGACTAACGTAGTCTTAGTATACCTATGTAATGTAAACGGGGTACAAGCACATTAGACAATACCTCACAGAGGCAAAGCTACTAAGGAGAGCATAATTTATGCCTATTTTGATAGGGTTGTCGCATTGGGGTAAATAAACCACTTTTTTTGTTTATTTCATGTTCTTTAATATGTACGAATACAAATGAAAACAAGTCCTAGAATAAATACTGTGAGTTCCATATAATGGAACAGAATACAACTTGAACAAACTGACTTCTTTAAATCACCTTAGACAGTCAAATAAGATTTATTGTTTGTATTCACTTTTTATTTTGTTCTAGGTAGAACTATGTAGATATTTCGTAAAAAAATAAGAAGTGCGTCAATAATCTCAACGCTCAATCTACGCAGTGATATGAAGCTTTACCTCTGTAGGGTATTTACTCTGTATTACATACATGTAACGAAATAAGACATTTAACTTAATCAACATATAGAAAAAAACATATTTTGATTGATTTTCAAATGTTATCGCATAATATTTAGACGTATTAATATAATGTTACCTTTTAAAGTTATTTTTTGTTGAAATGATGTATTTTCGTGTTAATTTAACAAGAGGCATAGTCCTTCCAGCATATCAAATTATAAATATGTAACAGACAGTTATTGGATATTGAAATAGAACATATTATTTTTGTTATGATCATGCCTGGTTCATTATACTGAGAAAAAGTTATCAAAACTTTTGTTAAAGAAAAATTGGGTTTAGGCCTTATTGCATGATGTAGTAGGCGAATAAGTTTTGCGGGACGAATATTATTCAATAAACAGACTCGTTGTTTTACAGTTTCTTTTTGTCTTTTTATTTATTTAACTTACCTGAAAATTATAAATTAATATTTCTGGTCTCAGGGTCTCCCACTGTAATCGAATTCCGATTAAATAATTTAAAATCTCAAAAACAACGAACACCAAAAAGATCTGTTTCCGCCCGGGATCGAACCGGGGGCCTTCTGCGTGTTAGGCAGATGTGATAACCGCTACACCACGGAAACTTGTAGTTATATGTCGAAATTATAGAACGTTATCTAGTAGTTTTGCATATTATTTTGATAGCATACAATATTATGGCCAAACATAATAAATTGTTACATTATTTAATTATAATGATTTAAATGCATGTTCCATTACATAAAGTTATAATTCGTTAATTTACCATGTTATTTAGTTTCAACCAGGGATAGTAAATTACTTAAATCACTGTTCAAGTTTTAGGTACTTAGTAGTTACCGAATAAAAAAAAAACAAAATATAAATTGAAACAATAATTTATTGTGTTCTTAAAGTTAATAGTTATACGTTAAAATTAATTATACTGTATACACAAGATTCTTAATCGTCCGACATTAAACTACGGTTCATTACAATTAATTATTTACAATAATTACGAATAAATTACATTAATGTTTGCCGACACGACTCGGTTACAACTATTTATATCGTACAAATAATACTTTGAAACATATATTATCACTATCACTTTATGAACTGTTGAGATAATACAAAAATATTTTTATATTTCAGAAAAATAACTTGCATTCGGATTGGTGCGTCTTTGTTAACATTGTAGGAATATCTATTGAGTGGTACATACTAGCGACTTGCCATAATTATATCAATACTATAAATTATTATAATTGAGTTTTTCGCAAGACTTTAATCACGTGTCATTTTCGAGAACATAAATTAAGATTACAAATTGAGTTAAGAAAGAAAGATAGGAACCAAAAGAAAAATCAGAAGAGGAGATCTATTCAACATTTTATTGTTTACATTGATGTTTTATGTGGCTTAGCTCGATCAGTGATTCAGGTCAAGCCGCATATTCCTAGCTATTCATACACGTTAACAATAACTTTGTTTCATTAGACTTAGAATAATGACTCGTCCATGTGTGGCAAGCTAATACACTTGTTACTTCCTAATGAGAAACATTATTCATTATGTGTAGTCACTATAAAGGCGAATCCTTAATTCTTATATACATATACACTTGTCATCGAAAAACTGATTAAATATTTGATATATTTATTCTGCACGTGGCGCATTGAGCTAAAATATATCAAAACAAAAGAACTTATTAAATTATCCCATTGTATAAATGTGGGTAAGACAAAATAAATATGTTTTTTTTTTAACTATATAATAAATAAAAGTAAATCCGAGATCGTAAACATATCGACAGTAAAACCTTATTAAATATCGAGTTGCTGTTATAACAGGCTGATAAACAAAATCACTTTTCACCATCATCGCATATTTATCAAGTCGAAATTCATTGAAATAGTCGTAATTATAGAATTACTTGCAACTCACAAAGCATATTATTATCAAACCTTGAATGAAGAGCGATTTTTATAACAATATACAGTATGAAGCAGAAACAAAACGCTTACTTCAAAACTTATATTTGTCGAGCAGATCCATTAGTTATCCGTCGGCAAATAATTACGCTGTCCTTAACAGTTGATTATTGACTAAGTTAAACCGACTGTATCCGAACTGCGCGGGTCAAGCCAGCAGGATGCGAACGTATCAACGTTATACAGCGACAAAAATGCATACTTCATAAGTCGTCAACGATCATAAGAAAAATATACGCGTTTTGTCCTTGCCGGCATTATCACATTTTGCACTGAAATCTTGCAACTATACACACCACTGTCCTCAGTTTTAGGTTAAGATAATATGAAAGTCCTCTGTAAATTAAGCGGTGCAGACATATGAAGTAGTCTTTTACATATTGATCAGAACATGCTTCGTCAAGGAACTTTAATATTGCAGAACATCTTAAAGGTCCGTTGCAGCGGTAGTGTGGTGCATAATGATGCATGTGTAGTGCGGGGCGTGAAGAGCTACGAGGTGCGTGCGGGCGGGGCGGGGCCGGGCTCGAGAGGGGCGGGGCCTGGCGCAGAGGGGGCGGGGCCGGCGCGCGGGGGCGGAGCGAGCCGCCCGCGTCACGCGGCTAGTTGTAGCCCTTCAACAACACCTACGGGTGCCGCTGGTTTGGCACTGGGATGCTGTTGATCAAACGAAGGTGTAATTTAAAAAGCGTATTAAGCCCATGCCATCAAATAAGGTCCCAGTTGAGCATCCTACTTAAGCTATAAGTGCCAATATTTTATAGGTATATTAGGTATAGATAATATTGGGTACAAGAACAAACCCATAGAATGCTGGGAAGTTAGTGTCGGTGTTGAACTGGAAGTTGACGGGCGTCTTGGGCGAGGCGCAGCTGTAGCTGAGGTAGTCGTCGGAGGCGTGCAGCTGGCGGTTGAGGTTGGGCTCGGACGCGCTGCGGGTGATCTTGGGCATGGCGCGCAGCATGGCCTCCAGCGAGGCCAGGATCTGGCGGAACAGCGGCCGCTCCTCGCGGTCGAACTTCACGCAGTCCTCGAACAGCCGCTTGAGCGCCTGCGGGGCGTCCTGCCGCAGCCGCCGAACGTCCGGCCGCAGCAGACCGCGACCCACCATCCATAAGATCTGATTACACATCATAAGCTAAGTATTTATTTAAATATGGAAGACACAATCTAATATAGTCATGTAATCGACAATATATATGGTGGCAGTTTTAAATGATATATATATATTTTTTCCCGCAAATTCAACCTTATTCGCATAGTGTAAAATTGTTCTTGCTAGGCGAGATTTTTTCCTATGACTTAATTTCTGAGGTAATTTTTTGAGGATGGATTTGGAAAGAAAGAAAATGCATTTATTCGTGCTATATATCTTAAAAAATATAAAAATAACAATTTCTAATATGTTCGGGACTTGGGACCTAAAATTTAGAAATGAAACAAATATTCAGGATTTGCTCACGTCTACATATAAGTTCACGTTCCTCACATTCCCAAATTGCGTCTTATGAGCACACAACCATAATGATAGTAATGTACAGGCCGGGTGACGGTCACGTCAACGTATTTCCGGTCGCTAGAAACTATAGTCAGAGACAAAAAAACCGCTGGGGTATAGCGTAAAGCATAGTATACCTGGTCCTTGTTGTTGACGTGCGCGTGCGGCAGCTCGCCGGCGCAGAGCTCGTACAGCACGATGCCGTAGGCGTACACGTCGGAGCGGAAGGTGTAGGGCGCCGGCTCCTCCATGCGGATGACCTCGGGCGCCATCCACAGGATGGAGCCCGTCGGCTGCTGCCACTGCACGCCGCCCGCCGTCGACGTGTCTGTACACCACACGCGAATATTACGCACTATACTAATTGCTACGCTGATTGACTATTCCAGGTAACATCATTTTCTTTTGTATTTGTATTTGATGCGCCCACTAGTTAACACCCTCATTAACTGGAGTGTTACGCTATGACATCATAACTCCCATTTTCTTTAGTTAATTTTGTTGTTATGATGAGTGTTTTCATTTTAAAGCAAGATGATTTCCAGCTTTTTCAAAATCAAATTGTGGATGTTTATATAATTAGATTAAAATTATCCTTTAGGATCACCATGATAAAATTTATCATGGTGATCCTAAAGGATGATTATTAATTTATTTTTATAGACCAGCCTCCGATGTGTTAACGCAAGTGATATAAAATGTTAGTATGAAGATGTTACTCACCTGACCACCGCACCTTGGCCGTAGCTAGACCGAAATCTCCTATTTTAACAGACCAGTCGTCTCGAAGGAATATATTGTTTGATTTTAAGTCCCTGAAATATGAAAATACACTGTAAAGCTCCCGTGACTTAAAAATAACCATCAACGACACTCGAATCCTGCACACCATCGTGTCATTTGCAATCGCGAACGTTAAACCAATCGCGTTCCAAACAAACGTCAAAGAACCAATCAAGTAAAACAATAAAATATACAAAGGGTTATCCCCAAAATAAATCAATAAGGCGCGTTAAAGTTCAGGAGAGGGGACTAGTGACGTCAGAAGTTGTGAACATAGTAGCCAGAAGTGACGTGGCGACCCACTTGTCCTTAACTCGAATTCGTTTTATTTAACTAAATATTCGTTATTTTGAAAAAGCAAAAACTACTTGTTGTTTACTACTTGTTGTTACGTGTCTAATATATATTTACTATCTAAAAACCGGACATTGATAAATAAAAGTTAACATCCCTATTCATTATTCACGAATATTATTGTGTAAACAAATTCAGGGTATGATATGGTGGAGGGGTTATGGCGTGCCTGTGAATAATGTTCTTGGCGTGCAGGTAGTCCATGCCCTGCGCGGTCTGGCGGGCGACGTCGATGAGGTAGAGCAGCGGGAAGGGCGTCTCCAGCACGTGCAGGTGCTGGTACAGCGAGGAGCCCTCGCACCACTGCGTCACGATGGCCAGCGACGGCTTCGACACGCAGCCCATGAACAGCAGGATGTTGCAGTGCCGCGTCTTGCGGAGCACTGCCACCTGCGGAAACACCAAACATTCTATTACAGTTCTATCTCAGTAAAAGTTAAAAAAAAATATATACAACCATATTACAACCTCCTCCTTTTTGAAGTCGGTTAAACAAAGAAGAAGGAAATAAATTTTAATTTGGACACCACAGAGACACTAATACGAAACATTACACAAAAACTAACAGAAAATAATTTATGTAAAAAAATATATTCTATTTTAATAAGAGAGTATGTTCGCGCAGAAAAACGGAACCTAACGTCGGCTAAAATCTAACAAATACAAAATAAAAATAGGCCTTATTGCTGTATGTTAATACTAAAAACTGGCAAATTCTATCGTGGCACTTCCAGTTCCGCGCGGAGGCGGGGGACGTAACGAAATTGTAACGGCGCACTAATGAGGCGAATGATGCTACGTACGATTTTGCCAAGCTATAATGTGCTCTCTATCATACCAAGTTTTATATAAGATAATATTGCGGTCAGTAGACCTCTCCAACCAACCACAGCAGTTACTAACAGGCCCTTTGGACACAGTACAGGTGTTTACCTCATTCTTGAACGCCTGCAGCTGCGCAGGAGTGGGCGTCTTGACGTTGAGTGTCTTGACGGCCACAGGCCCGTGCCAGTGCGCCTTGTATACCGTCCCGAAACTGCCAGAGCCTGGTCGCAACAAGTATCACCATTATTACTACTAGCTATTTTTAAGGAGTTAGTAAGGAGACAGTGTTGAACCTAAGAAAGATGTTGACGTACAATTATTGCTACATATTGGCCTAATTTTAGATATATGAAATTTTTAATTTCTTTTTTTTTACACTAGGTATATGCAAAAGGAACTTTCACAGAAACTCTTCTACGGCCACCTTCAATATAACTTATCAGATTACCTCTAATATTCGTATTAATAAATCGACTATAAAAGATCTGTTTTTGGATGATAAAGTATCCAATTTGGAGTTTCTTCTTTTTTTGCTTAATATTTTTGGTTACGGTAGCCACCAGTTAGGTAGAGATGATCTAGTATAAGCCCGACCTATCCTGGCGCCGATGAGTATCTCGTCAGCATGTATGACCCAGTCGTCGTAGCTCTCGCGCGGCGACAGCGTGTTCTTCCACGACTCGTCGGCCGAACGCGCGCGAGCCCGCCGCGGCCGCAGCGTGCCCGTCGGAGACGCCTGCCAACCAGCAAACAACACATCTATGTTTATTTTCGCAAGGCATCTTCAATTTATTAACTAATATAAAATATTAAAAACATAGGAGCATTACTGATGGATAAAACCGAAGATGGCTAAAAGCTAATGGCCCTGGTCGCGACTGAAACAAACTGGGCTTTACATCGAGTAAATCTTAGTGCAACAACTTCCTTTTCAACAATTAATTCGTCAAGTTATAATGCTCAATGTATGGCTAACTAAATTTTAAAATGACGATAAAAGTTTAAAATTATTTGAAAGAATTAATACTATAACCTTTATTACTGTCAAACCTATTAGCGTGCATAAACGAATTCAATGCGGTTGGTGATGTTATACTATGCGAATATTGTAAGTTATACCGTACCTGTGTGCTCTGACTCTGTTGCTGGTCTAAGGCCTTGTCTTTATCTTCCTGTTTGTGTCGCCCCGACGTGGGATAGTTGTGTGACTGTGGCGAGTTGTTACACTGCAATCATTCAACAATCACGTTAATAATAAGTCCGCCATTGTACAACTTAATTGTGTGCATTAAGAATAAATAAAATAACAGTCTAATGTTTAATCACACAGTAACTAAATTTAAAATTATTCTGATTTAGATAAAAAAATTGCCAAGCAGTGGGACAATAATTAGGTAACATAAAAAGAAAAGTGTATTTGCTTCAATTTTTTTTTTATCTTTTGAAACTCCATGATGCTAGCTGATTATATGGTTTCATTCCCTACTATTAATAAACCAATCAAGTTTCTAAAATCACTTAGCCTTCAGTGTATGAAACAGGTGGTTTCCACAACCAATGGGTCCTGAAGCGTTAAACTACTACATTTTAGAAACATTTATAACTGTCAAGTATCAATTGCACACATAATTAATTACACGCAATGTGCGTGTGTATAAGTTTCAACACACTACTCCCTGTCCAAAAACTAATGTCGAAGAAAGCTAACAAGTGTATTAACATCAACTTTTTAGTAAACATTACAAATAGTAGTAGAAATGACGTTGACGGCGCCTTTATTACAAGAGTATAAGGTTGATTTTTGTATATCACTTTTATCTCTATAGTGTGAACCAGCGTACAGAATCGTGGTGAGAGATTGACAGGCCGGAAACGTTGAGTTGCGTGCTCAAAACGTAGGTGAATTCGTGCACTACTCTATGTAATAAGATATTTAAAGCCACGAGTCTATACCCTTAAATATCCAGTATACATTGAACTTTAAAAGTCTCGTTTGTTTTATGGTCAAGATTTCTCCATGTAAAAATGAATCTGCTTAAAATGAACATAGTATATTATCAAGACCCCATGCTGAATATCACTCAACTTTACGCCTTTAAGACCTGTCCGCTGTTCTCCGCATCACGTCCTACCCTGTTCTTTTTATTGGTCATCGGTAAATAGTGAAACCATACGCTCTTCATAATCCATCAGAAAATAATATTATGTCTTGCACTATAAATATAATGCCACATACCTGATTGTATTTCCTCTGGTGTTCGGCCAGGGTCATGGGCCGCTGCACCATGTTGATGCAGACGTTGGGCGCGGAGTTTGACCTGTCCTGCTGGTTTAACGAGCGCGGGTGTTGCTGCCTTCAATAAAAATCATGATAAAGTAAATTGGCCGTATTTATTTAATTGATGTTTGGTGGTATGGTTATTATTATTATTTTAATTACATTTTCTAGGTGCATTCTAATTAATCGGTTATTTCAACACAAATCAAAATTACAAATATATCTATTAGATTTGCAAAAGATACTTGTTAGATGTCCACTCAAAAATATACAAGAATATTAGACTTATTAGCTAAGATGTCCATTGCATAGAAACAGTCACATATACAGACACTGAATAATGTTATGTCACATATAATATTGTATATCTTTCATAAACAAAAAGTACTAAAAGGCAAGTAGTATGTGGTTCGTGTGAGCACGGACGAAAGTCTGACGGAAATTAGTGAAACTGATATGATTGTAATGATTTTTATTCCACTCAATCACAACAACCGAAAAAAGAAGTACAATATGGTTTTATTTCAGTTCATGAATATTTTTATTCAAGCACACTTCAAAATTCCTTAACACATTTCGATGTTAGGAGTATCGTTAGAAATCTTACGTAAATAGCTACTCTTAGGCGCTTTCGATAAACTTTCGAGGTCATCCTTGGAAAGTTTTACGAAGTTCCTTTCGCCCACGTGTTTTTTTATTAATTTCCTTATTGCGATTGTTTTCTTACTACGTCAACTCCCGTCATACGTTTACAGCGAGTCAGTGTGTGAGTGTAAATACAATGCGTTCACAAAAGCAAGCAGTGCCAATCTATTGTCTGATATTCACCAATGGACCTCAAACTCCTTCATTTTCTTTGCTGGGGAGATAGACCTGTACATCACATTAGTCTTATCAATTTTTTCAGGTTCTCTTATATTTCGCCATTTTAGATATTAAAGTGATAGAAACAGCATCAAAATCAAAATGTTTTTATTTCTAGTAAACCTAAAATAGGCGCTTTAGAAACGTTAACTTTAAAAACTACTGACTCTAGGTGCGCATGAGTTGAAGAGGCTAAATGGCAACTTAATATAAATTATAATTGTGTTGCGTTTTAATATTTGGCAACTTGAAGGTACAATATATCTTACTTTTCTAAATATCAACTGCAAAATATTTTTTAAAGAAAAATAATCATGATGTGTTTATGTTTCTACTTTATGACGACTAAGATTTTATGGTACAATACTGACTTGCTTTGGTCGCCCCTGGGGATCATGTGATGGTAGCCGAAGTGTGGCGGGAAGTGGAGGATGCCTGCTTGCGTCTCAGGATTCTGTGCCAGTAGCGCTGCGTAATACGTATCCGTCATACGCACCTAGTAAATAAAGAAATTTTGTTAAAAATCTGTTTTCAAATTAATAGACCTATGTGTATGTGGGCGAAAGCCACAACAGTTTGGTTCCCCAACAGACGAAGGCCACGTGGAAGACCCAGGCGGAGATGGACGGACGAACTGGACGCCTTTAACAAGGAGTGGCCTCAATTGGCCCTTCAGAGAGAAAAATGGAAGGAAGAAAGGGAGGCCTTTGCCCTGCAGTGGGACAGTTCAGGCTCAAAATATAAAAATAAATAAAAAAGAATGTGTATGTGTTTTAAATTAATACGAATAAATGACTACGAGTCATTTTAATATACGTATTCATATAAAAAAATCCGGATAATAATCGTATTATCCATGTACATTTTTTTAAAGATTCTAATTTTTTTTTCAGAAACAACAATATCCTTAAATATTTATTTATATATCTTCATACATATTTTTGAGTAGGGTTTAAATTTGTCTATGTCTAATATGGAAAGTCCTTGTAGACCATAAAATATAAATCAATATCTAATTTAAGAATTTTTCACAAACAAAACTAATGCTCAGGTAAATAAATTTAAGTGGGACCACTACTCATATATTCTGCTGAACACTACTACAGAAAAAAAAATGAATATAATGCGGTGCTCTCCTTTCTTTGGAAAGATGGAGAGTGTTACGCTAGTATTTACCAATATGATAATATTTATGTTAAAGTGTCTAATGTGTTTATGAATACTGTTCCTAAAGTTAAGTGGAGCTATTTAGATACTGGGGCCACTTGCAACAAAAATAATGTCGACATTTTTAGATATGTTCAAAAATATTTACAAACTTTTTGCTAGTTGATCTATAAACACTGAAGACCTTTATTCCCTATTCTTAAATAATTATTATAAATTTTTACTTCAAGAATGAATAGCAACTTTTTCTAAGCTCAGAAAATACATACCTGATGACAAATACTGGGCACCTTGTCAGCACATCTCTGGTGAAACTTGAAGTTACATTGTGAGCAGTAGAAACCATTGAACAGCAGCCTCCGGCAACACTCACAGAAGGCTAGTGTGAAGAATGTTTTGCGAGTGAACTGATGTGATATGTGGGACATAATTGGCAATTTGTCCAGCGTCCGAACCGTCACCTACAAAAAAAATGTGTTAAAATCTTTGGTTGGTTCTGACTTCAGAATGTCAATTTAAAAAAAAAGTATCAGTTATTCATGCTATCTGGTTCTTTGTGCCTATAAGCTTTGATTGCATACCTTACAGAGAATGCAAATGAGTTTTATTTAAAAATCTGCATTTCTCAATACCTTACATAAATCTATTTCGTAGCATATTCATAACAAGGTTTATCACTTTTAATTGATAAATCAGTTAATCATTTTCCTACTCTATTCCTATTGGTGACAAGATGAAAATATTATTACATAGATTAGGCTTTTATCCTTATGTATCTTACCAGAAAAAAATACATTTAAACAGGTAGTCTGAAATTGTTTTCAACATTTTATGATTTTGTTGTCCCAGTGACAACTATAATAAACTTTTTAATAAGACACAAAAAATCTAGCAAATTCCATTAAGTAAACTCACAAATGACAGAAACCAGGATTTAGATGGACTACATCAGAATAAAATAATATGGAAAGTATCACAATGATTGTAAAACTATGTGACTCACATTTGTATGCACCAATTTGTAAGTACACAGGCTACTAAAGACAATCTACTGTTAAACTATTAATTATTTATAAATAAAATGAGTGAAGCATTAGTTTTAATGTAAAACAGGAGATTTTTTACTTGCACTTCCTACAATGATCTATCTAGACTATTTTACATATTTAGATAGCTACTTTGATGCATCTAACATGCAGCCTAATAAACAAAATACTTATTTCAGTAATAATGTTTTTGCAGTAGTTTTATCATTCAAATATTGCATCTTTTAAATTATGGCCTAGCCAAGAAATGTTCTATGAAAGCAATGTTTCATAGATAACACTAACAGATGTTGACTAGTATTTGTAATTTTGTGATAAATTCCTGTAAAGCAGATTATGAAGCAAGTAGATTAGAATGGCTACAGAATGTAACTTCAGGGAAGTTAGTTATTTATCTGTCACTCAGTGAGCTTACCAACTTACCACTAACAAAACAAAGATAACAACACAGCACTGACCTCCTCGGCGTCGATAGAGGTTATTTCGATATCCCATGGTATCACTTGGTTATTGCCTGTCCGCACTACTTCACACATCTCACAAGTCAGGTTCCGCAGCTTCAGCGCCTTCGAAAGAGCATCCCGCAGCGTCAGACCCTCCTTAACCTGTACACTCGTCCGCTGCTGGTTGGGCAGGTGCGCTCGAAGAAACACCTTTGGTTGCCGCGTAAGAGTATCAAACTTTTTGCTGTCATCCTGCAATGAATACTCCTCACTTCTGTCCGGCGACTCAGACTGTAGCAATTCCCTCAAAGTCCGTTCTCTTAACTCTAAATTATGCAACTTCGACGTAAGCTCCTGATATTCTGATAAATACAAAGACGGTGGATGCTGGAAACCAGCAAATTTTGCATTCAGAGCGTCAATGTTTTCACGGGTTACGTTTATGATACTTTGAATGTTCCTAATTTCATATGTTGGGTCCGCTACGTCGTCACTATCCGTGGACGTCGACATATTATCACTATTGAGAGATAATGCAGGTATATTTCCATTAATTTTTCTTGAACAATTTTCTTTCTCTCTAGTAACTGCCATTTCTTTTCCTATTATTTTTTTTTATTTTTCTGCGCACACTAGCGGCGCAAGACAAGGAGATTGTTCATTGTTGCCATATGTTCATACTTTTTCATATAACTTTATAGGTCTGAGGTCATACGAACGACGATTTAGATAATTTTAGGCGATCATGAATTTCATGATACACTTTTTACGTGTAAATATTATTGACTAATTTTACCATTACATATTTTGATTTTCATAAAAATTACCCATATAGGTACGCTTTGAATGAATTTACGATTTAAACTAAAAAAGTTTTTGTTATTTTATTCTTATGTACTCGCTCAAACCTAATCCATTCATGTATCGGATAATGGATTTCCTAGCCTTTCACAAAATCATTCCATATAATATCCTAAAACAACTCGGTGGTTGTACGTTTGAAAAAGAAAATGTCGGTAACGTAACCAAGAACGTAACAGACCAACTTCACAGAGTAAATTTTACATCCAACCTTTAATATCTGTGATCTGTGGTGCAAATTGACAGCTGTGAGCAGCTGACGGACGAGTAATTTAATAATATTCCGCGAGTTGCTTGTTATTTTTATAGGTATTTATTTACTGAGATTTAAATTATCATAATAGAAGAATATAAAAGTGACGAATATCATTCCAGAAAGCCAAGGTTAGAAACATTCTGGCTACACTGTATTCAATAGGGCCTGGCTTGTTACTAAATAATGATAACAATAATTAATTTGTATGTATTAGTATTTGTGTTGTTACAGAAATCGAAATATCGCCGAAATTCGTTTTAACTCTAAAAAAACCCTTGACTATACCCATGTGTGGTCACTACGCGAGACTGGAAGAAATTGCCAAAAGCAGATTGCCCTATATTTAAAAATAAATAAATACTTTAATAGTAAATAAACACATTTTCGGACACAACAATGAGTAATAACAGTAAGCGCCAGCTCGTATCATACGAACAAATAACGGCCATTATAGACTTTATGGTCCATCATGCGGACTTTGCATCTGGTAACTTCAGGTCAACTGAAGCCAGACATGAATCAAAGAAGCTATGGGAAGAAATCGGCAAGCTGCTAAATAACTGCAAAGGAGGCACAAAGAAGACCCCATATGCCTGGAGTAAGGTTAATACTCAAAAACCCACAACCAATGAGTTGAAGTAACTAATACCTGAATCACAACATGGTGAATACATAGTCAAATTATTATTTTTGTCAACAGTTCTGAAGTGACTTCAAAGTAAAATTAAAAAATAAAATTTTGCTGCAATGAAAACAACAGTCTGGACTGGGTATGTCGGAGAAGAGAGCAATTTTATTGCTGTATTAGGACCTGGTTTTGAGAAAAAGATTGGAGATTATCATGAATACAGAAAACCAGTATGCATCAGAAGTCTACTAATCACACACTCCTTATTTATTTATTGAAAGTTCTCCAAATCCAAATGATTGCCAAAAGAACATACTTTTAAACTTGGGTTTGTTTGGAACCCTTGGTGCATGAATCCAATTCTCACTTGGCTGGATTTTTTTTTGTATTAATGAGGATAAATGTCTTATTTATGTTTCAGAGAATTAATAAAAAGGCTTTAGCTAAAATAGAAAGACTGCAAGACCCAATTCATGTGGTCAGTAATGACAACAATACTAATTGGAAAGACTTCAGTGAATCAGGCAGCAGGGCATCAGGTACTTACTAAGGAACTAAGGATAGTTAAATAACAGTAGTCTGTTTTCTACTTACAAATATTAATATTGTTTATCTTTTGGAAACAGAAAAAGCCCTTTTGTGTCATGTCTTTTATTTTAGCTTTTTGCCTTAGCCTTTGTAAAGTTGAACATACCTATATTAAATTAGCAGTGTATTTATAATTCTGTGGACAATCTAAAACTTATAGTCTCATTGAAGTATATTAGGTAGAGAATAATTAAAATTTAATTAGGCTTAAATATATTTCCAGGTGATGATGAGCACAGTAATGATAGTGCAGCATCTTCTGGTCTGGAATTTAACAAAGATGATGATGATGAACCCATTGCCAGTAAGTCAACTTATATAAATTGTTATTTTTTTACAACACAAAAATGAAAACAGTTTTATAAACAATATTTTACTTCTATAATAACTATCATGTGCAGATTTTATAACTTGTGACACCACTGCCAACACATTACCTCATGATTATTGGCTCCTTTTGAGTCTGTAACTAGTTGGGCGATCCCAAAACACACTTAAATAATGTTTAATATAGTTTGTTTTTTTTTGCAGTATATCCAGAATGGCTGATAAATGTAAAACGAAAGTGTGCGGAAGCTGAACTGATAAAGGCAAAGGCTGAGGAGCAACGTGCCTCTGTCTCAGCCCAGATCGCAGAGGCGGCACTATTACAGGCTGATGCTTTGAGACAGCTTGCTGAAGCAGCCAGGATACAGGCAGAGGCAATCACGAGGATAGCCTTAGCGCTAGAGAACAGAGGCGATAGAAAGTTGCTGGAGATGTGACAGCCTAATTAAAATTAAAAGAAACAATAGTACCTCTGCAGTTGCCAGTGACCAAATGAAAGCTGGGTAAAAGAAATGGGATAGCAAATTGCTAATACAACCTATTTCTAGAAAATTGGGAGGAGTTATTATGATCTACTACAACTACAACAATATGTACAAGTAATAGTAATTCAAACCTAATATTATAATTAACTTTCATCAGCTTAACTCCTGATGTAGAGTAAAATAAATAAAGTTAAAAATTCAAAGCAAAGTGATAAATTATTGTGTACATAGAGGATATGAATAAGATTAAATGTAATGATAATTCAATCACTCAACTTTTTTAATTTTCCTCAAATATCTTATACAATCATACATTTCAACACGTATTTACATCACTTATACCAAATTAAAATAAGCGGCTACACCATTTCAAAATCATCCCTCTGAAACAAAAAGAAAACAAAACATAAATATAGGACACACAGATAGAAGTAGATAATAGGCTCTAAGGACCACTTCATAAGGTCATTATTTACTCTGATATTATCCAGAACCAATACTATATTGTTAAATATATTTAACCAAATTCCAAAAAAAAGTAGGTTCTCATTTCGACCTGTATGTCTGTATGTTGGTATATTTGTCCGCAATTATCTCTCGTTTGGCTGAACTGATTTTGATGCGGTTTTCAGAAAAGTGTTTGTTACATTCTGGAGAAGGTTTTACTGTATAACACTAATGGATATCCCGTGACGTTGCCTGCATGGATCCATTTTTGCTTTACATGAATTGTAGATTTTCAAAGTCGATTGTGTTTTAAGAGAGGCCTTTGCCCAGCATAGGGACAGTTATAGGCTGCTTTGTTACTGGACTGAACCCCAGGAGGGTTATATTTCTTGAGTGTACTAAGTGTATAATTATATCTATGGCACTCACAATTATAGCTGAAATAGCTTATGAGGTGTAAGCTTTAGAGTTATCATTAGAATTATCTTAGGTATGAAAGTAACAATGAGATTTACTTTTATTACATTTGAAAAATACATGCAGTAAGGTCAGGTTTTTTTTTCACTGGTACTGGTTTTCTAACTATATTAAACAAAATTAAATAGTATAGTAAAGGTATTACATACCAAATCATTATACTCCATAACATGTCTTCTGATGGCTGAGCCGTCAACCCAAGTGACAAAGTCTTCCAATGCCCTGGTGACCAAGAATGCTGGGTCCTTCACAACCTCAGGTCCAACCCTCACATGACCCTGTTCTATGAACTTTGTGGCTTCCTTTATGCTCTCTGACATTTTACCTGTAATATACATGCAATTTTATCACTTGTTTTCTTGTATAAGTACAGTGATATAGGTAAATTTTTCCAGTTTGGCACATAAATGTATACTAAAAAACTAAATAGGATTATGCAAAGACTAACATACAATATGTGTGTAAACAAAGGGACTATTTTGTTACATATATATGCTGTTTAACTATGTAGGTTTCTATGTTAACAAACAATAACTATTTCTGAGGTTCTTTTTTTACTTTGCTTGTTATTGCTGATACATGATATATGATAGAAATAGTGTGACATTAGTCTGGCTACCTGAACTCTATGATGATACTCACTTCTGACCATAACAGTGGGCAGTCTTCTGCGACAGAACGAACTAGCTGATACGTTGGTGGCCAGCGCTAAATCCCACCGCGTCGGTATCAGACCCATTTGATACAACTTTTCTAACAATTGCGCACTGGATTCTGTACGAAATTCACTGCTAGTGTCCAAATCTTTTATCTTGTTCGCGAGATCGCGGATGTCCCTCGACAACTTATTGTATCTGTAAATTAAGGTGGTGTAGGAAGATGCATAAACACACAATTTTTGAATATTAATTTAGTAAATAAAGAAAAGTGTTGATGCAATTCTAAATTCCTTACTTCGTGTAGTCTTCACGCCTTTGAATATGATACTTTTTCATCACTTTTACCTCGTTTAGGTTATTGTCGACTTTCCATGATATGAAATCTACTTTTTTAAGCAGTTTTTGCTCATGAAACTTTAATTTTCGTACCATTTTTTTATTTTTTCCCCACTTTTTCGATCAGTAAACAACAACACGTGTGTTTATCCGTCACACTCAAAATGACATAAGAAAGAAGAGCTGCTTTTTTTTTTTTTTTTTTTTTTTTTTTGAAAAGGACTGCCGCAGTTAGCCTCGAGGGAGGCTTTCACTGCTTCACCGGACTAAGTTGGCGAGACTATAAAGACGCCTCCAGCCAGGAGCAAATTAAAGAATTTGCGCTAGCAACGACAGCTAAGGGCGCCCCCTGCGGGACTCGGACCTCGACTTAGATCGTTGCTAGCAATCGAAAAAATAAACAAAAAGCAAGGGATAGCTGGATCAATGATTTGATTATTTAGGGACTTTTATAAACTAGTTTAACCGGCTCTCGGACCGGTATTCGCTAGGGACGGGAGGGCAACGTTACGTTACGTTACTTATATTATTATTATCTACTCGCGACGGGCCTCGCCGAGGACGGCGAGGACGGACACGATAGTGTCGGCGGCGGTTTTGTGCAGTGGTGCTAGTTTGAGTGAGGCTGAAGGCCTCCTGAAGGAGCGTAATGCTATCATCGGGATAAGTTAGAGCGTGCCTTGGGCGCCTAGTGCGCGAGATGGCGGAGGGTCGGTATCGGGACGCGGCCACGATGAGGGGGTTCCTATGCGATTCGGCGGAATCGAAGAATCTAACGGACGCGCGTTTCATAAACTGTTTGATGGTCGGCAGTTTGAGGTCGCAGTGAAGCTGCGAATTACGCACGAACCACGGGGCTCCCGTGGCCCTGCGTAAGAAGCGATTCTGAAGGGTTTGCATCCTACGGAGACGACTGTCGGACAGGTGTGCGAACACGACACTGCCATAGGTCATAATAGGCCTCACGCACATTGTGTAAATTCTCAGCTTACAAGTAAGTGATAGTTTACTATGCACGTTTAGAATACTATGAAGACGGTATAGGGGAAGAGCTGCTACCAAGGAGTTTATATAGTATAGGGAGTGCGCTTTCTGTAAAAAAGTGTTCCCAATTTTTCTTAGAAAGAGAGGCACCCAAGTTGGTATTTCGTACTCTTCTGTCATTTCCCATGTGTTGACCGTGCATAAAAAAAAAGTCCCACTTTAATGAAATAATATTTAATGCTAATTTATATTTTGCAACCGAATAAACCTAATGAAAAATAAATATTAAATAAATGCTCAACCATTACCAAAATATATTTTAAATATAGTTATAATAAGTCACTCTTATTTTTTTTACGAAAACTCGAAATATTTTTTCCCCAAAAACAAGGAGGTGTAAATAATAATTTAAATGGCAACACTATTTTAAATGTCATATTGTAAAAATGGCGTCGTTTTGACAGTTCTCAGTTTTTTTTATAACACTATTTTATTTTGGGTAGGGTGACCAAACTGTTCGTAAAATTTAGAGATGTCTTCATACTAGAATTAAAATAAATAAATTATTAAATCTATGGCAAAACTAAGTTCCGGTAAACGCAACAATATCAAGCTTAGTTTATTGTAAAGGCTTTTTTTCCTTGCCACTCCATATTTTACGTAAAAACTTGTTGATATATATTATGTGGTTATTATAATCGGGTTATTGTATGTGATTTTATTACTTTATTAGACAATTTTGTTTAAGCACACTTAATATACAGCGTGTAACAAAAACCCTGTCCGATCCCTGAGAGTATTATTCGGTATCGTACTGCGAACACATATACGTACCTAACTATTAAATGGATTGGAGATTATAATTTCTCCCCAGTCAAAATAATTAAATACAAATAAAAACTGATCCAAGACAACAGCTGAACAACTGACCGCTCCTCAAAGTTCACGTAATTAATACCTACAGTTTTGTGTCAAAGGAGCCGTCTATGCGAGACGGTTCATGAAATAACACGTATACATACGCGTTTATTGGATCTGACAGGGGTTTTGTTACATGTTGTTACATATATATATAGTTTTCCCGAAACTAAGCACTTAGCAATTATGACAAATCCAAATTTAACAGAGTAGGTATAAAGATTTGAAACTCCAAAACACTTATCAAGTTATTTTTTAACATTTTAGAAAATATATTTGAGGATATTTATTTATTATCCTTAAATCCATAAGTGTACAATATGACTAAATGCCAGAGGCTATCTGTCTCAGAATAAAATATATTCCTTCGAACGGAGTTCATTCTTTTATAGTATCACGTTACCGTATCGAGCATTTTCTCGAGAAACATTATTTCATGGACACCTTATTAGAATGAGACGAAATACCACACTGGGTGCCT
This sequence comes from Plusia festucae, assembly GCA_950381575.1. NCBI lineage: Eukaryota > Metazoa > Arthropoda > Insecta > Lepidoptera > Noctuidae > Plusia > Plusia festucae. Next base: position 15,793,890 of record OX494432.1, on the reverse strand, counting down.
TTCATTCATTTCAAGGTCACAGAAATCGGACCGTTTTACTTGTACGAAGCGCTCACCAAAGACATTGTAATGTATTCTACTAACTAGACTGTGCACTATGGCGCAAAAACCGGTCCGAGCGAGAGAGCACCCGATGGGAGTGTGTCTCTTTCTAATGGGGTGACCATGACCAAACAGAACCCAGGACAAATTGCTTGTAAAAACAATTGTGTAAGTATCCTGATATATTGATGCTACCTAACTACGCTACCTATTTTAATTAAAGTTAAAAAAAATAAACCTATACATAGTGTGTATATTTATTGGAATCTACATCAATTACCCTACACGTGGGTTAAGGGTCGAAAGTACTTTTTTCCTCTCTGTATAAATAACAGGTAGTATCATCTGACCTGCCGTTAATTTGACAACAGCCTAACAAACCTGTCGCTCCATAAAGTACAAAAAAGCTAGGTATTTTTGTCAAATGTGAGATATAATATACAATGTGCATGGGGACATTTATGATGAAATTAGTGTTAGTTCAAATGAACGTGATGCAATATTTCAGACAGAAAAAGACTAAAAATTTAATAAAATTTTCAAAATTCAAAAATTGAAAATTGTTTATTTGTAAACATAGGTAAGTACATGGGATGTTGATGATTAGTTTAGCGTGTTTTGCATTAGAGCGTACAAATTCAAATTTACATACATATAATTATGAGAAATACAAATCATTGGTTTTTTCGAATTCATTAACAATAATTTTATTGATTTGTTTTTATACATTGCTGAACAATACAGTTTTACGCAATTTTTGTCGTAATGTAGCTTTATCACCTACGTGCTTCAGGGTTAAGGACTTTCCGTAGCTCCTAAGTCTTTAATTTAAGTATTTTTGCCAATACATTTAATCAATTCAATTCGTGAGATTCGTCAGAGCTTGGATGGGCAGCATAATGTGCCTAATTTTTGGGGAGAATTGATGTAACGTCATATTAAGCATCTTTTTCATGTTCAAACTCTGTAAATCACGAGAAATTAGCAAAATTGTCTTTCTATATATTTTATTATATCGAACACAAATGTCGAAGCATATTTTAGCCCTCCTCTGTCTACAAAGGCTGTGAAAGAAGAGAAAATTCACAAACATTAATGAAGTAGTCATGATTTTTATGTGTGCGATGCGTTATGACCAAGGCTCGGCAATGTTAACATGTTAGTTTGTCTAATATTTTCATTACGAAGTAGCCAAGATATGCAATAAAATAAAAAATAACACGATATATCCACACACGCACTCAGATGATTTATTCTAACGTTAGGAATTTTTTTTTTTTTTGTTATATATAAAAATCTAAGTTCCGGGTTTCACCCCTTTTGTAAATTCTAACAGTACATCCCCCACTGATAAGAAAGTCGGTACGTATCTATCTACCTGACTATGAGATAGTAAAAAAATCTTTGATCGGAAAAATTCATGGTTACCCTAAGCCCTAAAGGATATGATTGTTGTTTTTTTTCTTACCCGTGGAAAGAAAAGTGGCTACTACTACGGCTTTATTAATGCTAAGACTCATTTTAGTACCCTGTCACACAATAAGAATTCACCATTTTTCATGAAAAACAAACGGTTTTAAGACACAATCGCAAATCGAAGCACGGCGATCAACCAACCAAGTGAGCAAACCGCCCAGGCCCAAACATTTAAATATTACTCATACTCAGTAATAATGAATTATTTTTAAAATAAAACGAATTGATTTATTAATGATAGGAACTGTAAAATATTTAAATACATTTCAAAGTATAATTAATCATTCGTTTTAGTAAATCATAAAAAAGAAAAAAAAATCTACCATTTCTACCAAACCCAATGATTAGTTGAGCTGGCAAGACGTCAGACAAGGACACACTCCCAGCGGGTGCCCTCTCGCCAGGACCGTTTTTGACTAGCTACCGCTTACAAAGAAATAGCTATCTTATGTGTACGGTATAAAGCTCATTTTAGATAAACAATTTTTTTTCGTGCACTGTCTAGTTAGTAGAGTACAATGTCTTTGGCGCTCACTCCCTTACGGCCCGTTCACGACCTTGCCGCTGTGAGCGGCAGCTAAGCGCGGGGCGGCGAGCGGTAAGATCAAAAGTATGAAAATGTTTGAAGCACGCCACGAGACGCCGCTCATAGCGAAAACGCGCGCGGTTTTATCCGAGCGAATCGCTACGGCGGCGCGCGGTGCGGTGAGCGGCAGGAACAAAAGTACAAGCGAATGAGTGCGACGCCACGAAACAGAGCGGCGTGGACAGCGGTGTAGAAGTGACGTACTCAGAGGCGTAATTAAAAACAAAAAAATTGATAATTTTGTGGCGGTTATGGATACCGAGGCATTTATTACAGACATTTTTAATCGACTGCCTATATTGATGTCAAAACATCCCAACAAAAATATAAAAATATCTTATAAAAAGGTTGTGGGAAGAAATTAAACAATGTTTTAATTTTTATATCATTATTATATCTCTATTTAATGTTTATATCTCTCATATTAAGAATGTCTTGTTTTAAAAATGTACTGCTTTCTAAACATAGAAGGGATAATTTTGATAACGCCATGATTTTGAGCACGATTTGACTACCTAAATACGTCCACCGCGGCCGCTACAACCTGTATAATCTATGGCTACAACTATCTATTCGCTACTGAGGTACGTGGCGTGCAAAACGCACCGCTCACCGACGCCGCACCGCCCGCCGCGCCGCGCGCCGCTTAGACCGAAGTCGTGAACGGGCCGTTAGTATACAACCTCCTTGGCTGCTAGCTTCTACAGAAGTAGAAACAATGACAATAAAAGTACATGGACTAAGCATACCTAAAGATTGAGAGTGCAATGTGTATGGTGTACAAGTAATGGCCGGCTGGCCGCCCAGCCCACGGCTGACGGCTGTAAATTATAACCAAGCTACAGTTTGGCAAAACAGTCCTGAAATGGACTTAAAATATTTGATTATTGGCAGCACTTGCTTGCTTAGGTAGGTAATAGGTAATAACTCAGATAATATTCCCTATTTTCCTATATTTATTTATTTAGACGCCTTTGAGATGTGGGGCTGGCAGCGTTTGCCGAGGTTAAAATGAACAGCTCGCCGTGCAAACGTTTCCATCCTGAAGGAGCTTCGTATCAAACAAAGGCTTTCGTCGATTGTGGACACATAACCCTTTAGCCTCAACGAAAGAAGCTCTTTAGAACGTTTAGTGGTACAAGGAAGAGTAGATGGCCAACGTTCTCGAGGTTGATCACCCACAAGATAGACTGACATCATTAAGTCCTCTACGAAGTGTTCCCTCACTGAATGTACACGCTGTGCCACAAATAGGAAGAGATGGAGAAGCATTGCAATAGCCGCAACAAATCTAGAAGACGATTTAAAAAAACGACCTCTCTGTCTGGAGTGTACGACTAAAGGTGCGTACAGACCGGCCCAACGAACGCCCAACGATGGATATTTATCATTCGCTAGCGTTGGCTTCCGCACGCTCGTTGGAGTTCGTTAATACATCCAAATACATTTAGTGCTCGAACAAACGTTCGTTGGCACTTGATTCCGGTTCTTTTCTCTTTCATTCGTCTACACGCTACGCTCTCTTGCTTCAACTGAGCGTTCGTTCGTTGGCCTTCGGCGACCGTCCAAACAGAATTCGTTCAAATAGCTCGATTTCTTTGATGTTACCGCCACGCTTCGGACCGCCGGCACACGCCAACGAGCGATCGTTGGCATTCGCTAAGCCGTCCAGATTGCAGCAACGAAGGTCAACGAAACCCGTTCGTTGGCGTTCGTTTGGCCGGTCTGTACGCAGCATAAGAAGAAGAAGACCACAGAAAAGATGTGGAAGCACTGGTTATTGAATAAATTCATGGAAAAAACGATAGACTAATAACTATTGAAAGATTTCTTTTCAAAAGAAATCTATCAATAGTTAATAGTCTGTGTAGGTAGCTCGCCTAGAGTGGTAGTTAGTGTGTACTTGTGTAGTCTGTGGTTAGAAACGAACGAAAAATAAAAACAGAACAGCCTGCAAATTACTGCTTAATACTAAAAATACTTAAAATACGCTTTTGCGAATAATCGTATCAGAACAAAACAATTTCTTGATTTTCCTATTACTACCTGCTTGGAGAGAAATGGGTGAACGGCATAAAATAGATCCACAAGCTTTTACCGATTATTTGCAATCGGTAGTTAAATTAGATGCACTAGAAAAAATGACTCAAGACTTGGATCGGGAACTTGCAGATTCACAAAGGATTATGATGGAAATACAGGACATGTACAGTTCCGTTTCTACAGCCCCGGTTAATAGGCCGGTAGTTCCAGCACCGCCAGTTTGCAATAATGTATTGCGTCATGAAGATATCTCGAAGTTTTTAGAAGCCGGGGTACCAAAGTTGCTGATGCCAGACATGACCGAAGACACATTGAATGCCGACATCGATGATGTTATTGCTACTATGAAAGCATACGCTGAGAATCTGAAAAAGAATTTAACAATACCAGAGCCATTAATACCCAAGCCTAAGGAAACGGCAGATTTAAACATGGATCAATATGCACAGAGTTTGGATCAGCTTGGGAAACGTCTGGCAAATATTAAATTGAACAAGAGAGATGACTTGAACAACCGGAGTATTGAACTGGAGGGCAAGTTGTCACAGCTGTGTGAAGACGTCACGATGTTTACGAAGGTAAAGTTTGGTATCAGTGTATTGAGTTCTGTAGGTAGTCTTCTTCCATCTTTTACCAGCCAGTTTCTCAATAAAGAATTTCAACTTGAGAATTTCTCGAGCTCTGATTACCCAATTGTGTGACAGCTTGTGAATTCCTTGATCAATCATGTCATTGTGGCATTTGTGGCCTAACTAATGAGGTAATGTCATTTCGGAATTCTCAATTCGGGAGACAGCTGGATGTCTTACATCATCAATATTGTAGGGTAACTCAACATTCAAGGAGCAAAAAAAAATTTACTTGCTCTTTCATGTAAAATTAATATGCTTAACAAATTACTAAGTTTTATACAAAGTACAAATGAAAAACTTAATATTTATGGTTTTATTTCAGTTGGTACAGGCAAAGACTGCTCTGAGTGAAAGCAACAAGAATTGGGTGGGAAACCAAAATGATGGCACAGCCTTGCAATATGATAACATTATCAATAAGCTGCTATCTGGCATAAACGAGGTTACATACCTGCTGCAGAACAGAAACTAAATCAACTGAGCATCTGAGCATCGAGTATGTGGATGGAGGATCACCAAAAGCCTTCTTTATGATCTTCAATATGCAAAATGATGTAAGATAATGTTACCTATAAGATTAAGTTTTGTATGTTAATCTTTGTGATAATAACAGTACTGAATATTCTCAATGAAAAGTTATTCAGTACCTGAATGTTTATGGTTAATCAATGGTTTTTATAGAATAAGAAGGATTCAAGGGTAATGAAGTCCATTATATATTTTGTGGCTATTTGTTTTGCATTGTAGTAGCTCTGATTACTTTTCTTTTCCACATTGTGTTAGTTACTAAATCCTCATGTCTAAAAGGCTGAAGAACACAAAATTTTTAACATATTGGATGTTGCAATAAAGAATGTATTGGTCACTAGGGACCACCAGCATACAAAGGCTTAATGACCGGTCAAGCCTCACACGAAGTGCTGGGTTTGGATGAAATTTTTCCTCATCCAATCAGGTGGGGTAAGAATAGAAGATTGTCCATGTGTTCATTTGAGAAATTTTCAGATAATATAACGATGACCAAAACAGGCACAGCTATTGGTAAATTTACGTATATCCATCTCAAATGGGATAATATTGTGTTGAATTTGATTTACATAAGATATAAGCTATTATATATAATGATGCAGGCATCAATTCAATTTGAATCTTGAAATTATGATCCTTAATATATATATGCATAAGTATAACCAGTGAAGTTTGATTACATCCTATTGATTAGTATTTAGTTGCTCATATTTAAAGTCTAAGGAAAATACCCTGCATGTGATGTATTGGCTAATTGCCCATGTATAACTAATGTGGTCTTAGAACTAAATGTCTAACTACCTACATTGTTTGCAATAGAAAGGTCAGTATTCTGTTTGTTTAAATTTTATTTAAGATTATATTTACAATTGATTTTTATTGCAATTCATTATTTCATAGTTATTATAATTGGTCATAAAAAAAGTGTATAAATTTGTTTTATTGATGTTAAATTTAAATATTGTATAATTTGATTAGTTGAATGACATTTCAAATATATCACACCAAAAATGGTAAGAAATCAGACAAAAAATAATCTGTGTACAGTCAGTCATAACTAGCACCTATTGTTGAATAAATAAAGGATTTAAATTATAGAATACTGTCTTCTAACTTAACAACAATATTACAACAGCTCTGTCAGATCTGTACTTATTATCAAATGATTTGAGTATCTTGCATTGTCATTGACTCATACTGGAGTCTCCATCATCTAACTTTATCCTCTTTCTGTCAGTATTGTGGTCTGCACTGCTCTCATTGTCAACATTCACTTTGTCATCTTTAGATGGTCTCTCGTCTGCCTCTAACACCTTCAGTCTTATGTCACACAGTGTAGCACCATGCAGCGTTCTGATTGCCTCCTGGGCCGCTCTTACTGATGCATACTTGGCAAATCCAAATGTTTTGTTAGGAAATGTTGATACGTCTATGAGATCCCCGAAGCGACAGAAGGCATCTTTTAGCATATGGACAGGAGGAGGGTGGGGCTTGAACACTAAGAAACATCTCTGTGCTACCCTGCTGTTACTGCTAGCTAGTGGTTGCAGAGGAGGAAGACTAACACTACAGAAGGTCTCCTGCTGGGTATCTGCTTTTGCATCTCTGAGGGTAGGGCCAGATGATGTGGCTGCTTTGATCAGTGTAGATGCTTGTGCTATAGCATCTGCTAGCTGCACCAAGTCAGGGTTAGTATAATCTATAGCATTTTTAAAACTATTGACTATATTAGTAAGGTTATTAGCTGCCTTGCTTAGTGGGTTATCATCAGGTTTTACAGATATTATCTCTCCTGAGGGAAACTCAAAGTTATTTAACCTCTCAACAGCGTAAGCTGCTGATTTTTCATTCTCATAAGTTATAACTGCTTTGCAGAATCCATTGAACGAGTCTGACGTATATTTACATGAGGTCATTCCTGGAATAATGTTAAATAATTTGTCAATGTATTTCTGCTGTACTTGTGGGCTGCAAGTCACACATATTGTGTCAAAGTCGTGAGGTTTGGCCCTAATGAGTGATGTCATGCTGTCGCGTTTGTGCATGTCACCCCTTGGGTGACTGTAATGTTCACTGTAATTATCTTTAACTATGCTAGAATTGCTTGAATGAAAACTTTCGGTGAAATTCTCTATGCTATTTCTACTTCTTTTTAATTCTTCTTTTGGAGTGGCAAATATTGCTTTATATTTCCTATCACATTCTTCAAAGGCTTTGGCGGCATCAAGAAATGACATGTAATTGACATAAGCAAACCCCCTGCTCTCATCTGTTACTTTATCCCGTTGGAGATGTATGGTTTCTACTTGCCCAAATGTAGCAAAATGTTGTCTTATCTCACTCTCAGTGGCTTCCTTGTGCACTTTAATAAAAAGACGCTTGTACTTGTCTTCGTTAGTGTTATGATTATCATTCTTATGTGTAGCTACCATTACTCTGATGGGTTTGTTGCTGTTCTGAATCGTCTTCAAGTGCATTTCCTTGATAGCAGCAGCGGCTGAGGAAGTCTTACTGTACTTTACATAAGCTATGCCCTTAGACTCCCCCGTATTGCGATCCCTTGGCATGTGTATGTCTTCTATGTGGCCGTACACCTCGAAGGCCGGCCGCAAGTCTTCTACCCGTAATTGTTTGTTGCATACTACGAATATCCTCGAGTAGGGAGGTTTGTCATCGTTGCGGTCGTCATTACGCATGCTTTGGTTCCAATTATTCATGATCACAGTCTTAACGGTATATTAGATCAGTTTCTAGTCGTTAAATCAAGTCTAGAAGATAACAGTCTGGAATAAATGGTCTCACGTAAGTCATTTGTATTGTGTCCTCATGTCTCAAATTAAAATCACAAATCAAAATAATTCATAAAAACAATAGGTGTGTAATCATCTCACGAATAAAGAAAACTGAAAAAGTTCATTCACCTCCATGTTATTCGCACAGAACATAGAAATCGCAATTATCATTCCATAGATTATAGCAAAATTGCCATGTAAACAAAACAAAGGTAGGAATAGTAAAGCCCATGTAAAGCCTTTGGACTGTGGACTGTAGCGCAAGCGCAACATTTCGTTTAGTCTTTCTTTATTAGTTTGTCTTTTTTTCTCTGTGATTTCGTTCGGAAATGCTGACGCTCAAGCAAGACACAAATTGACATAATTGACAAGTGTCAGTTTTCCATCATAGTCGGTTGTGTATTTTGTTTTCCTTGTGAAAATACGTTGCAACGCAGTAGCAAAAATGAGCTGAACAGTTAATCTACCTGTTGAAGCTTATAATATAAAATCCTTTTTCATTTTTGTAGTTTTGAAATCCGTATTTTAGCTTATCGCTCAAGTGATTCTCTCATTAAGAAATGTTTCACCAAACGGATAGTTGCATATTTCAGCCTCGTCAAAGATTTTTCATGAATGACGATTTTCAAGATGAATTGAACAACTTGTTCAATAAAAAGTTTCAGTTCCGCTTTCATAGCGGCTGGAAGTTGCCGGAAAAGGAGTCGTGGTTTTCGACCCCTCCATGGAAAGTAAAGCAATTAGAGATTTTGAAAAATCGATTAAATTTCCATAAGAGCCAGTTGAACGATTTCAATATTGAAGAGTGGAGTAGTCATACGCGGCGTAGGAATCCTGCAGGAGAGGTCGGTTGGAAGATCAGATGTCTGGTGAACCCAGAATTTCTCACCCAGGCATGGACGAAGTTTTACGAATGTGCGTGCACATACAACATCATACCCGCGGAGGCTACCATGGAGAGAAAGATGGTGTCGCTTCACTTGTGTGAAGCCCCAGGAGCATTTATTACATCACTGAATCATTACTTGAAATCTAATCATCAAAATATTGAGGTGAGCTACATTATTTTCAAGTGAATAATTTAATGGTAATTTGGATGTTAATTCATAGTACAGAATACTCTGTAAAACATAATAATGTAAACAAAAGTCATTAACATCTGTTTCAAAGCAATTTTATTACAATAGTGTAACTATTGTATTTAGTAATACGTCAATTGAAAAGTAAACACATGTCTATAAAATGTTTTTACAGTGGAAATGGGTGGCCAATACACTGAATCCATATTATGAAGGCAACTCTCCGTCAAACATGATCAGCGATGACCGCTTCATGTTCCACACGCTGAACAATTGGGACTTTGGAGTGGACAGCACCGGAAACCTCATGGACTGGGACAACTCACAGGCCATAATTAGGAAAGCCAAGTCACTGGGAAAGGTATATGCATTTATGATATATGTACCTTATCATGAATATTTTTTTAATTATTCAATATTATGGTATATGCTCCCTCCAACTAATCAATAGTGTTTATGTATTGTAAGATGCATTATTGAAACAGGAGATGTATTCCTTATAATACACACTATAATTTAACATCTATCACAGTGTTATTTATTATAGTATTTGTCACAAAAACAATTAACCTAATATTTATTTATTTATTCTTTTTTTAAATGCAATGTTGTTTTCATAGCTATAAACATCTTTCTTTTGTTGAACCAATATTATCTGCCACAATAATTCAGTATTAAAATTCATGCATGTTTTACATCAGGTACTACTAGTAACAGCTGACGGGTCCATTGACTGCCTCCAGAAGCCAGATGCACAGGAGGAAGTCACTTCTCCTCTGCATTACTGTGAAATTATAACTGCTTTGCAGGCACTCAGTCCAGGTACTTATATTTATGCTCATTTTCTGTAGTATGACTAGTTTTTTTTTATGATGGCAATCTGCTGTTAGCCATTACTGCCAGTGTCCTGTGTACACAGACAGGACAGTGAAGGGTTCTTTTATTGTTGAAAATAAACTCTGCAATATTTTGATGCCTGTAACAACCCAAGTATAAAATATGTTAGTAGATATCAGAACTTACAATACAGATTAGTTTAGGTTGTAGATTGATTCTAAACTACCCTCATCATCATAAATCTATACTATTCTTTTTTTTTCAACAAAAATCTGTGTACTAATCTAACTTTATTTTTTTATAGGTGGTACTCTAATATTCAAGCTATTCACACTGTTTGAACATTCAACTGTGAGCCTCCTATACCTCATCAACCACTTGTTCAGTGAAGTGAACATTTATAAGCCAGTGACCTCACGTCAGGGCAACTCTGAAGTTTACGCAATTTGCCTCAATTACAAGGGCATTGCAAGCTTGGAGAAGTTTCTGCCAACACTCAAGTCTGCCTATGGCACAGAGCTCTATGGAAACTTTACCTTGTTCCCCCTCGAAGCTATACCTGAAACTTTCCTCAAACAGGTGGAGGAGTGTGCCTGCTATTTTTGTTCAATCCAGTGCCAAGTAATTAACAATAACCTCCAAGCCTACCTCATGCAAAAGAATATCGCACTCCACAGAGACATTAAGAAAATACGAGCAATAGTTGCTACAGAATTCATTTGGCAATATGACCTGAAACCTTTGGAAAATGAACAAGAAATTCTAAAAGGGATTCTGCATGAAGAAAACAAAATCAATATGAACCCCAGATATCACCGTGGATCATACACAGAAAGGCAGTTGTACACAAAGATGTCTCTCAGAGAAAAGCTGAACAATTTAAATTCATTTCTCCAAACAGAAGTACTATCGAATCCATTAATACTGATAAATGAACCTATCAAGTGGGTACAGTTTTATGATGACAGCTCAGATTTAAAACTTACATTCACATATGGTTGTCCTTTACAGAAAATAAATAGCTCAAAGTTTATATTTGTACCAATATTCAAGTTGTATCAACAGATTTTAGCTGAAGAAGAGTTTAAGGAGATTTTATTTTGTAGAGATACTCAAACTGCAGATAATACTAGAGACTATGGACTGGAGATAAATATGAGACTGTTGCTTCCAGAGTTTGAGCATTTAGAGAGTTATCATGTATTTGAAAAGAGGTGTTTCAAGATGCTCTTACAAAGCATACAAAAGTTGACCGTGGGACAGAGTCTGCTGATCCAGAATATCAACATGCTGACACATTTCACTGTTAGTGTCATATACATCATTTCGAAGAAATGTTTTGAGAAAGTAGGTTTCACATCTCATAATACAATTATTTTCAAGAATCTGGCAAACAAAGCTGCACTGAATTACCTAGAGATGGTAGACCGGGAGTGTGATAGTGTCAGAAGTAGTGGCACTAAGGATGTGTTGAACTCGCTCATGGTACAGACCACCAACATTGGTGACTTCTACAACAGCATTGTTTTCTACAACAATACATTTTATCGAAACAAATGTTTAGAGTATCTTACTAAGATTGAAACAGTAATTTAAATTATTCTCTATTTTTAACTGTGTGTACTTGAAGACTATTTTTTAATATTTTTATTGTTATAAATGTTCTTGTTCTGTAAACCCTATTTTACATACATTTAAATAAATCTTAAATGTTGTCTGAAGTACTGAGTAATTATTTGACCTGAAAACTGAAAACAATTATACAATATTTGATAGGGTGTAAAAGTCTATTGCAATCGCATGGCTTTTTGTAAAATGCGATACGATGCTCAGAGATAAAAAAAAAGGTACTCAGTGATACTCAATAATAATACCGTCCTATAAACGACCCACTGCTGGGCACAGGCCTCTTTCGATATAGAGAAGGAATGAGCAATGAGCATTGATGGCGATGCCCACTAAACTATAACTTTAATTAATTAGTTCTTGACCTACAGGTAGATGGTATTTTTTAATAAATAAGTATTTAGAGAAATGAATTAATTGATGAGTTGAAATTTCATAGTAGGGGCCCAATAGTTAAAAACTTAAAACCGAAAAATAATTTCGGCACTGCTAGGAAAGACGGCTGGAGGACCATTAGGTTACGTCAAAAGTCAGGTGTTACACTCTAGCTCTCGCCTAGAGTATTAGTACTATTAGTGTTCACAGACCACTTAGAGATGCCACGCATCCTGCGCTCATGCAGAATATCTGCTTTTCACCCGTGTTATCACTTGCGCTGTAATAGAGAAAAATACCAAATTTCAAAGCTCCCTGCCCGCGGCTTAGCTCGTAAACAATTTTCCCTCAGGAACTATTTAAGGAATCGGGATAAAAGGTAGCCTATGTACTTTTCCATGTCAAAGGCTATATGCGTGCCAAATTTCATCCAAATCCGTTCACCTGTTTTTGCGTGTTTGAGTCTCAGGTTTGAGTAACAAACATCCAAACATCCATGTATAATATTAGTAGGATTACAAATACATACATAATATGTAAAGACGTCTAAATTTTTTTAAATTTTTCATGTAGGTAGGGAACTATACTATCGGACTTCCGGTTAGTGTTTTGTGGCTAACACATGTGGAGATTCTTTTATTAAGCTTTTGGGCAGTTGTAGTTTGTATTTTCGTGCTTATTTTGGTTGCTTTTTGCTCATTTGTGTGTGTTTTGTTTGTTAAGTGTTTGTGATTGTGTAATTTATTGGTAAGTACAGCGTTCTTCCCTGTTTTATGCGGCGAGCGCCGTGTAAACATGGACGCTAACGAGCGGCCTCCGGGCCGCCCGCCAGATCCCAATGTTTCTCCCCATACCGACCCCGAACCTCAATCCCAAGACCTGTTTGTCTATTCTCCGGTGGTAACAGTTCCATTATCCTCCTTTGAGGCAATGGAAACTCAAATCACCCACAAACGTAAGCGCGCCATAGATACCGATGACAATGTTAATGACTTAGGTTAATGATAAAAATGACGCAGAATCAACCACAACCAAACGGGACAGAACTTCGGCACCGTCACTCATTGCTCGGTCTAAATATACTGGTACTGACGTAGCCCCATTTATAGTGTTTGTGTCGCATGTGGAGGCCGACCCTAAGGCAGGTTCATCTATGCATCCGGTGAGATTTGGACAGTTGCTAGTTAGAAATAAAGTTAAAAATATTACTGAGGATGGTATAAAGAAGGTAGGCAGGAACCGCATATCAGTTGAATTTAAAACATCTGTGGACGCCAATGCTTTCTTAGACAGTACATTTTTAAAGGACAAGGGCTACTCCACAATTATTCCCACATTTAACATAACAAGAATGGGTGTTGTGAAAGGTGTCCCAGCTGACTGGGATGACCTTGAATCATTAGATAATTTAAGTTCCCCTTATGGCTATGGAAAGATTTTGAAAATGAGACGGCTAAACAGAAAGATTACCAATGATGGCAAATCAGAATTATGGATACCGACTTCTACAGTTGTTTTAACTTTTGACGGTCGAAAACTTCCTGAACGTGTCTATTGCTGCCACAATTCCCTCCCTGTAGAGCTATACCACTTCCCCACAATTCAATGCTTTGGGTGTTGTAAATTTGGTCACACCAAGACTCAATGTAGATCCAAACCACGGTGCTTCCGCTGTGGTGAAGATCACTTTGGGGATGGGTGCACAGCAGAAGAGCCAAAGTGCTTCTTTTGTGATGGTCACCACGTTGCTACCAGTCGCCAATGCCCAGAGTATTTAAGACAGCGTAATATAAAAGTCTGCATGTCCGAAAAGAATATATCCTACTCTGAGGCAGCAAAACTATTCCCCTCCGTCACAAAGTCCTTTGCTGATGTTTTATCGTCAGCTCCCTCTGCGTCACATCCTCTTCACCCACCACAAACAGCTCGCTTTTCCAACCCTCGTCAGCCACCATCTACCACATCATACAAAAAGACCGTTTTCCTTCCTCCAAAATCCCATGCACCACTTTCCCCAGGGTATGACCAACAGGCCCACCGAAGCATCTTGAACAGCTTTGTGTTCCCACAGACTGCCAACGGCTGTGCCCTAAACAGTAATCCATCTCCCACTAATGAAAATGAAAATGTCTCGGCTATTGAGCAGATAGTGATGTTACTCACAACTATTCTTTCCTCTTACCCCTTACCAGACCACGTTGCCAACAACTTATTAAAATGCCTTAATAACCGTAACATTCCATCTGTTACAATGGAACGCCAGGAGTGTCCTCCCAAAAAAGCATGAGGTCACTCACCTCATCAATTTATATCACCCAGCAATCTTTGCAATTTCAGAGACGTGGCTGTTGCCACGCCTTAATTTTAATGTTTCTGGATATAGCGTGCTCCGTGATGACCGTCCCGACGGTTATGGCGGGGCAGCTATACTAGTTAATAATTCTTTATCCTTTTCCCCCCTCTCTCTTCCGCCCCATGGAGATGAGATTAATGCTGTGGGTGTCACCCTCCTTGGCATTAATTTCATCTCTATTTATATTCCCTCTCCAAATCCATTATGTTTCGATTTTATTAAAAATGTTTGTGCCGTCCGTAATCCCACTATAATTTTAGGCGATTTTAACTGCCACCATTCCATGTGGGGATCAGACCACTGTGATGGCCCGGGGTACGACCTTGTCGATTTAATGGATGAGGTGGGATTCTGTGTTGTCAATAGTGGATCTGAGACCCGCCTTCCAAGACCAGGTCAGAGTAAAAGTTGTGTGGACCTCACTCTCTGCTCAGCCAGTTTGACTGGACAACTGGAGTGGAGGAGATTGGATCTGACATATGGTAGTGATCACTATCCGATCTGTTCCACTCTGAGGTCTAGATCATTACCTGAAAGAGGCAAACCCCCACTCCTTAAATACAAGCTGCCAGATGCTAAATGGGACTTGTATTCCCAGACCCTTGATAACCTAGTCCTTTCCTTGCCAGAAATTTCCTCGGACAACCTAGACGCCTGTATGGAGCAATTTTCTGGTGCTGTCTCGTTGGCCGCTGACTACAGCATCCCACTGAAAAATTCGGCTTCTGGGAAGATTTCATCGCCTCCATGGTGGGACCGAGAGTGCTCTGCCATGGTGAAAGCCCGGAAAGAAGCCGAATTTCGCTATGTCAGAGTTATGTCAATGACTAACCTGATAGAGTATAACCGGATCGTTGCTGAATCCAGGCGTCTGTTCAGAAAGAAAAAATATGAAGGTTGGAAGAAGTTCTGTGCATCCCTCTCTCCCTCATCTCCATCCTCCCTCATTTGGAAAATGTTTAAGGGATACAGCCGTGGCTGCTCAACGCAAAATTCGTCTACCATCCCACACGACCTAGCAGCTTCCTTTTTCCATAAATTAGCCCCTCCCTATGTTCCTCTTAGTGAGGAATGTCCATCTTCTCCCGATCCCGTGACTCCATCTAATGATCCCTTAGACCTGCCCTTTTCACTGCGTGAGTTAGAGACAGTTCTCAACCACGTACACGACTCAGCTCCTGGGGTAGATGGCTTCCCTTATTCCTTCTTCAAGAGGTCTGGTGCCCATAGTCGTCAGTACCTCTTGTCCTTAATCAACTCCTGTTTTTCACTATCCTATATCCCTGATAGCTGGAAAACCCAGCTTATTATTCCCATCTTGAAGCCTGGAAAAACTCCTAGTAATCCTGATCATTACCGACCGATAGCTCTCTCTTCCGTCATTGGTAAAATTCTGGAGCACCTTATTAAAAACCGTTTGGAATGGTTTGTGGAGAGCCGTGACCTATTGGCCGCGTCTCAATTTGGCTTCCGTAAGGGAGTCAGCACTATGGATAGCATTGGCGTCTTAATCACAGATACGCGAATAGCATTCTCCAAAAACGAGTCCGTTTTGGCGGTCTTTCTTGACATTTCAGCTGCCTATGACAATGTCCTTCTTCCCGTACTCAGTAGTAAATTTCGCCAGCTGAGTATCCCGGTCAAGCTGCGCCAGTGTATAGGTAACTTGATGTCTGGACGTAATGTGAAGCTCCATATCCACGGTATAGATTCTGTGCCCAGAACCGTCTGGAGAGGACTTCCCCAAGGGTCGGTCCTCAGCCCCATACTCTACAGCATCTACACTTCTGACCTACATAGATCCCTGAACAGCGACTGCCAAGTCTTGCAGTATGCGGATGATCTGTGTCTGTATCTGCCTAATACATCCATAGAACTGGCCGCGGGGTCCATGCAAGTATCACTGAACTCCCTAAATCACTGGCTCGTTTCTCACGGTCTCAGTTTGTCAGCCCCTAAAAGCTCCGTGGTAGTTTTTACTCGTAAAAGAGTTATCCCGGATGTCCACCTTGAAATTGAGGGATCTCCTATCAAAGTCGAAGATCGGGTAAAATTCCTTGGTGTCATCTTGGATTCCAAATTATCTAGTGTCTTCCATATGGACTACATCTCCAATAAATGTGAGAAGAAACTTAACTTGTTGCGGGCTCTCGCAGGCGTTTGGTGGGGTGCTCACCCCTTTACTCTTAAACTCATTTACAATGCCACAATAAGAAGCCTACTGGATTATGCCACTTTTTGGTTGGAGCCTTGTAACAAAGCCTTGCAATGGCTAAGCTGGATACCGTCCAGTCAAAGGCTCTCCGCATTGTATTGGGTTGTATGAGGTCTACCCCGAAAAACGCATTGCAAGTAGAGAGTGGCGACCCTCCCCTTCTCCTTCGTAGGCAATACCTTGCTGATAAATTTATTTACAAGACTTTTTTATGTTCCAACCACATGTTATTGCCGAAACTGTCCACTTTGGACAGCTTATGCAGACGAAGTCCATATTGGAGACATAAAGACATCCCTTTAGTGTTAAATTCATTTAGAAAGATCCGTATGGTCGGAGAAAGCGCCCCGATTCGCCAGTGTAATAAATTCCCTGTTTTTATGTCCCCATACGATATCCTTCATTTTGTACCTAACTGTATTCCCTACATTGGTCTGGATAAGGAAACTATTCAGGCCAATGACCGTTTTTGCTTTATTGCCAATGATAAGTGGCCAGATCACTTCAAATTCTATACGGACGCTTCGAAAATAACACCAGATGGCAAGACTGGTATTGCTGTGTACAATTCAAACTCCCAGACCTTTCTTCAATTCCAATGCCCTCCAGAGACATCGGTTTTCACTGGAGAGTGCATTGGTATTTTAGAGGCTTGTCAGTTTATTTTGTCCCACAGTAGTATATCCAAAGCTGTAATTTTCTCGGACTCCAGAAGTGCTCTGGAAGCTATAGTAAAAAATTCCCTTAAGGATAATCTCCGCAGTCCCATCATTTTAAAAATTAAAAACCTATTGTATCTTCTCTCCAGTAAGGACATAGAAGTGGTACTGGCATGGATCCCAGGCCATATGGGCATCACGGGAAATGAGTGTGCAGATGTTGCTGCCAAAGCGGCTACAGTGAGCAGCTTGGCAGATAGGAAGCATTTCGGTATTGAGGTTTACGACTTGATCCATAACGCTAAAATTGATCTTTTCAAAGCCTGGCAGTCTTATTGGTCAGAGACCAGTAAGATCAAAGGCGGAGTGTTTGCAGCAATTCAGCCCTCTGTTCCTCCTAAACCCTGGTTCTACAAATTCAAAAAGGTCCCAAAGACGGCTACGTCTGTAATATGTCGTATCCGCATTGGTCATTGCTGTACTCCAGTTTTCTTACATAAAATTCGGGTTCGTGACAATTCCCTATGCGAGTGTGGTCTGGACGAGGGGTCCCTAGATCACATATTCTTAAATTGTCCCCGCAACAACGCTTATACTATGGATCAAGTCATAAACGAACTTCAGATCCAAAAACCCGTTAATGTCCGACACCTACTCTCCTTCTTCCCTAACCCCCAAATTATCTGTGCTTTTATTAAATTTATAGTTACTAACAAGATAAAATTATAATTATTCAATATATTTAATTTATAAGTTTGTAAATATTTTCTATAGTAAGTATTATATCTACTAACACTTATATTTGTGTTGTTACAGGCATCAAAATATCGCCGAAATTAGTTTTAACTGTAAAAAAGCCCTTGACTATACCCATGTGTGGTCACTACGCGAGTCTGGCAGAAATTGCTAATAGCAGATTGCCATAAAATAAAAAATAAATAAAAATAAAACTATACTATCACAATAAAAATAAGCAATTAATATTTTAGTTACTATATTTATATCGAACTTTTTTTATTTCAAAATATTTCAAATAGAATTTTCGAACGAAATGTTTCGGGCGCGCGTCTTGCCTTTGCTATCAGTCAGTTGTCTGATTGTCAAATCAAATGAAATCGAGAGAATTCAAAATATAAACACATTGTTGAAAGTTTCCAGCGGATTAAAATTTGTGCGCTTGTAAAAATAAGTGAATAAATACTAAAGTCTTCATGCTGTGGTAGATAATAAATACAATGGATATAAACGAAGGTAAATATGCGGCTATAACCTATTTGCTGTACACAATTTAGCGGTATTTGTAGAATATGGTTAATTATTCCATATCTGAATAATCCATTGAATACAATATAAAATCTATGTAAAGAATAATTGATTGAAGTATGTTTTAATTCGTATCTGGACTATCTAAATTGCTATTAAATTTATTTTCTGTTGTGAGGTTACAGAACTACACAACTTGATGTAATTTCATTAATTTGGCGATTATTACTTCGTTTTAAACAATTAAGACTATTACTTTTATGGTTAATTTAATGAGTATGTTGTTGCAATTCTGAAAGATAGATTTCCTCCAAAAATCTCATGCATATTAAAGGGAAAAAGCGTATATATTGTGTCTCATGCAGTTCTACAGTCTATTATTACGTAAGGTTGTAACTATATATAATTATGATACATTTATAGAATTTTTTGTTAAAAAATGTTTATATAATTTAATTATATACCTCCAGGAACAACATCTGATGACCTATGGACTCCGTTCAAGGAATTAGTGTCAGTGGTTGAAGGGTACCTGGCGCACGAGGGCAAGGGTGCCCCGTATGCTGTTCACACATTTGAATCCGTGCTGAGGCGGCACAAGCAGACATTCCTAGCACTATTTAAAAATCCTGTAAGTATATGAAAAAACGTGTATTTCTAAATCATAGTAAAACATTAATATTGTTATTTATTTATTACACATTCATGGAGCTATTAAGTACTTTTAAAGTAATCACAAATATAACTGGCGCGTTGAACCAGTAGTTGTAGGTTGAAGTCCTGCTGGACGTTTAAATTATTTTTTTCTATTTGTAAATTATTTACAAATAAAAAACACCACTTTGTGGTATGAATAAATAAACACTGATTTGACTATGTATCCATGAAAAAAGATTTATTTTTAATTATATTACATTTTCCATTCATATTTAACTCTAGAACACTTGCCCCTGATATTGAAGGGCTATGATTTGATGTTAGCCTTTTCTCAACCAATCATAGTTGTGATCAGGATTTAAGAGCTGATTTAATTGATTAGTGTTTCAGAAACCAGGGGTAAGAAACACAGATCACAATAATAATATCTTTAAATGTAAACTTAATTTAATATGTGCCTGAATCTTATACGATATGTTTACCCTTAGGTAATATAGTTTACCCATAATGTCTTACTGATTCACATTTATATTCCTTCAGGCAAAGAACCCATCAGTCCGGGATGAGATAAGGCGCGGCGTCACAGAGGGTGTGACCCTCCCCAGTGTTGGAAGGATACTCCTCTCCAAAGAACTTGTGGATGAGGCTATTATTTTATCCGGTTTGTTTAACCTATTACTCATACTAGACATCATATTTACAAATATTAACCAATATAATCAAAATACAACAAAAGACATCACAGCCAATTAATTAAGAGAAAAAGTAGTGTAGTAACACCAAACAAAAGAATGACTAATTTCATTCCTTTGATTACAGTTTAAATAGACCAGAAACTCCTTCTGAGTTAGCCAATCCCTAAATTGTTTTCCAGTGGCCTTAAAATACTTATTCTTGGAACTACATATGGAACTAAAATAAAAATAACCCACAATAGAATCCATTCAAAAAGTGTTTTTATTTCAAGGTTGAAGATTAGAGTAAACCTTAGAGTAATACTATTATTATAATAATAATATTTTGGGCCAAGCACACAGTACACACATGGCAATCTGATCCCAAACTAGGCAGAGCCTGTATGTACTATGGTGACCAGACAACTTATTTCTAAATACATACATATTATAGATAAATAACACCCAGACACATGATCGTGCTCATCATACAAAGATTTGTCCTGGATGGGTATTGAACCCACAACCTCCGGCTTAGCAGTCAGGGTCACTAACCACTAGACCAACAGTTACAGGCTAGTCTATATTATAACCAGTATAATTTGATTGATCTGCTAGACATGTACAACGTGAGCGAGTACCTGGCGCTGGAGCTGCTGCACACGGCGCAGCGCCAGTCGCCGCGGCACCCGGGGCTGGCGCGCGGGCTGGTGGCCGTGCTGCTGTACTACGACGGCCGCCGGGCGCTCGTGCAGGCGCTCAAGGAACTCGTCATGGCCAGGGACGGAGTGTGCTGGTGAGCTTTCATTTTTTTGTGTTATAAGACCCTGAATATTTTTAAGATATTCTCTTCTCCGTATCAGCTATACTAACTTTAGTTTAGAGATATGTTTTCAATTAGCATGTTAAATGCATTCTGCAGTGTAGAAATTCAGTAATATTTTGCTGTCCTAAAATATTATACTTATAACTTTCACACTTGGCTCCGCCCGAATGAGCATCCGTTAACGCGACAAAAAGTACCCCATGTCTGTTCTTGGAGTTCAAACAAATTCTTTACCAAATATTGTTAAAGTACGTGACCTAGAAGAAACAGACAGACAGATAAAGTTTTTTTCGCGTTTATAATATTAGTGTGGAATAACTGTTTTTAACCACCAACAATTGTTGTTTACATAACATAATTTTTATTCATCTTCCTAGGTCAATAAGCGCCCGCGAGGAGATAGTGTCTTACGTGTCCCGCTACGTAGAGCAGCTGATATCGGACGGGTTGCTAGGCAACGCTCTGGACGCGCTGCGCCGCTTCACCATGGACTCGGAGATGGAGCTGCTGCAGAATAACCGCGCCCTACCGCCTGCCAGACATCACGTGACACTTGTAAACACCATAGACACTACTAGGTGGGCTTACCATAACTTTCATGTTATTTTTTAAGTTCATTCAAAAATCAGTCTTATCGCTTGGAATTAAAATTCATACTATAATTTATAAGTGATCGATGGTATGTTGATTGGTAAGATGTATAATGTTATAAGGGGAAGAGTATAATATTAACGAAACTTATTTATCTCACAGAAAACTGTTAGCGGGCGTAGTGTTTGCAGCGTCAGCACAGCGCGGTCTTAACAGGGATATACTCTTGAGGGTCATAGCAGAGGTTAGTCTGAATATAATTTTAATATCGCCATTTTTAACGTATAGTTTAGAATTTGTGAAAACATTCTCCACAGTAAATAAAGTGACTGAATCACTCCTTGTAATAACTGCATGGTATCATCAAAATCGACTCTGCCGTTGTTGAGTTTAGTACCAACAGAATAATAGATGTGTTTGCCGTCCCTAATAGAGCAAGAGCCCACGACGAAGCGACGAGCTTTTATAAAATGACGAAGGTCTGGCCTTCGTCATTTTATAAAAGCTGAAAGTTCTTCTGTGCTTGTATATATATAAGATAAGAACGACCAGCGACTATAGAGTTTGGGTTGTGGTTACTTGGGCAGGTAACAGGTAGTAAAGGTGTACAAAATAGTACCTTAAATTCGTTAAAGTATAAAGCTCAATTTTTTTATATTTTCTTCGGGATAACTCTAGAAATCTTGTCATCCATTGCCGGACACTTATGACAGTTGCTACCCCCTGCCAGACACCCCTAAACTTGAATAAATTTTAACTATACTTTCGTTATAGTATAAAAGCTAAATTTTATATATGTTACTTGGGGACGACCTATAAAAAAATGTTACCTCAATAGCCGGACAGTTTTAATGGTTTTTACATCTTGCCAGACACATTGAAAGTCCGCTGTAGGTGCGAGCGCGAGTGCTTAGTCGATTGCTATCTTTTAAAGATATCCAATAAAAAGTAATTTCATTACGTTCATAGCCATGTTATAAAAGTAAAAAAGGTTAATATCATAAAATAAAAAAAAGTATAATTACATGTAAATAAAATATTTAATCGTTTTTATAAATTTCATACTAATGAATAACAACGACCTTTCTTAATAATTACGTCTTCCTCATTTCATTTAAAGCTAATTGGTGATTTTCCCGATGAAAATGCCAATCACTTTTACTGGATGGTTTTTTAGAAGAGGATATTTTATTATTGAAACTAATTCTACATTTTGTATGATAAGATATTTTTGTACCAGGTTTTTTTTTTCAATTTATTAAAAAAACAATTTGATAGTCGATATAATTAGCTTCTTTTTCGGTTAGAATATTTGCATCCTGAGTTGAATCATCTTCACTAACATCTGGTTCAAAAATTTCAATATTTTCTTGAGAAGTTGTAGATTGAAGTCCTATTGGTTCAAAAGTTAAACTTGATAGCAATGTTATTGAAGATTCTGTAGAGGAAGACTGTAAATGAGATGGTTCTGTGGTCAACTTAAGTATCAACAACGAGGTTGTTGAGCTATTGTCTGTAGGTATACTGGCTAATTTTTGTTTTTTACTGTTTTTTGTCGAATTTTCAGGTTCAGAAGTAAAGTATTTTTTTCATAAGTCCTGTAAATGCTTTTTTATAACATCCCCGGTGATAACCATTTTCCAAAAAACCATCAGGCAAATTAATGTTTTTATATTTAAGGTTATGTTTTTTTCTGATTTTCAAAACAGTTTGTCATTTTTTTAACGTTTCCTCCGAACGTAACGAATTTTTATTGGATATCTTAAAAGATCGCAGTCGATTGAGTACTCGCGCTCGCACCTACAGCGGACTTTCAATGTACATGCTCCCGGCCCGGAGATGATAAGGGTGCATAGGTGATATGATTTGTGCTAGGTTACAAAGTGATAAACATATTTTCTTATAATATAACTTAAATAACACTACATTGATCTGTATTGATTTCCAAAACGTGGTGACGACGCCTTGTCGACTACGCGTGTATTGCTAGGACTGTTGTCATCAGTAGCGATGTTCTGTGACGGTCTTCTTGCAGCAGTCGCGTAGTGCACGTTGGGTTCCTGATGATCTTGTTGAACCGTGTCCCTGCTGGTTCGCAGCTGTCGCCACACGTAGAAGGGGACAATGACTATAATCACTGCCACTAAAATATATATGGCGACGTAGTGGTGGATGTCGTGGGATGATACTTGATCCGTCAATACATCAACTTCCTTTGCTCTGGCATTCTGGATGGCGAGACTGATGAATTCCAAATCCTTTTGCCGTTTGATAACCTCCTCGGTCTCGTTCAGTATTACCGCAGATGGTATAGTTATATTGATGATATGATTTATAGACGGAATCTCAATATTCATGACGTCTGTTTTTGTATGGATCGAGTTACTTAAGCTTTGGTGCGAATAAATCGTAAACGTTTGACCTTTGATTACGCAACCTTCACCGAGTGTCAGTACTCCGGCCTTGCTGAGTCGTTCAGCAGTCATATGATTCTCACATATGACTCGCACGGTGCATTGTCCGCAACAATAATATAAGTATGTGTTGACGATGCTTAATTCAGTCCACTGATTTATGCATTCTTTGATTTCTGTTTGACATTGTTTTGCAACTTGATCCTTAACACATAGATTGTTGTCTGAGGTCATTTGATAAATAGGTTTTTTAAGGGGACAAATGAAGTCGTTATGATCGTAAGGCGTACATCTTTTCCAATCATCTTCCGATAACGGGATGTACGAGTCCTTGTGGATATTTATCGCTAAGTGATGTGCGATAGGTGTGATGGTGACCATGCTTTCAGCTACTTGCAACGGGATTGGTATGAGGTTGTAGAGCTCATAGTCTTCTGTAGTCACAAGAGGAATCTTGACTTCAAAAATCATGTATTGCTTGGTTGTTCGGACTTTTACTTTTAGTAAATGATATATCTTCGCAATATCCGTTTGAATATTATTTATAGGTATGGTCAAATCCTTCGATAATTGTCCTGTTATAGTTTTGAGTTCATCTCTCAGCTGTGTTGGTGTTAAGAGGTGAAAGTTGAATTTTTCATAAAAATTATTCGCCACTGTATCTACCAGCGTTTCCTGGATATTTTTTAGGCTTGACAACATATTGTTTGCCACCAAGGCAGATAAAGTAAAGTCAATTCTGTTATCTGTCTTTTGAAGTTGGTCTTTTAGCTTGTTTATTCCCAGGTTGCAGTTGATTATGTGTTGATTAATGAGTTTATGTTGTTTTTCTAAGGCGGTTTCTACTCGTTTGATGACATTTAATTCTGCCTCCACGATTGATGTCTGGTTTTTCCACAATAAGGCAAGATGTTTTTGATCCTTCTTAATAAGGTCGATATCTTTCTGATATTTTTCAGCAAAATCTTCATCCAATATGCCGAATAAACTACGAGCAATGTAGCCTACACCGTTGATAAGGCCTCTTCGTCGGCGCAATCGGTGTATTTGCTGACCAAGTAAAATGTTGTTATAATGTTCGAGTTCCTCGTACCCATGACGTAATTGCAGTCGGACTACGTCACATTGTGCTATTTGATCTGACGTGCATATGTTCTCGAGGTGATTCATATATTTGTTGAGTACATCTATTCCGCGCCAATATGGAGACATATCGCAATAAACTATTAGCTTCCATTCTTCGCGTTGTAACCGCATATTGGCTAACTTGTCAAAATATATGCTTTGGTTGCTGCTCAGGCTTGTAAACTTGTATTCGCCTCTTGCTGTAGATACCGTCAACATAAGTATCATAAGTATGGTATAAATAAAGTTGCATAATTTTGATGACGATTGTTTTGTTTGTTGATTTGATACGTTAGTGGCCGATTTTTGTTGTTCTTGCTTTTCTGTTTGATTTTCATTGATGGGCAATAATGATAGCTTTGATATTGGTCGTTTAATTGATCCGTTTTTGGTGTGAATAGTAACCACCCGGACTTTTCCATCCTTTCCGGGATGTAGTTCTGTGATTCTTCCTATGGCCCACTTTCCTGATGGTAACTGCGCGTCGTGTATGATGACAATGTCGTTTATCTTTAAGTTTGTGTGCGATTGTCGCCACTTGCTACGTACTGATAGTTGACTTAAGTATTCCGCTCTCCACCTTTTCCATAGATCATCCACAATTTTTTGGGTGAGTTGCCACCTCGTACGTAAATCTTTTTCTGTTTCGATTAACGTCAATGTTGGTCCGCTTGCTAAAAAGTGGGATGGCGTGAGATAATCCAAATCTTCTGGATCTTCAGTTAGAGCGCACAGTGGTCGCGTGTTCAAACATGCTTCAATTTGTGCTAACACTGTAGAATATTCTTCAAACGTCAGCCGTTGTTCGCCAATCACCCTCTTAAGGTGGTACTTTACGCTCTTCACAGCTGCTTCCCATACACCGCCCGCACTTGGCCAGGATGGGGCGTTAAAATGCCAATTGATCTCCATGTCGGTGATTGCTTCGTAAAATTCCACGTCTAACACTTTTTGCATGTTGATGAATTCTTCGTTTAGGATTCTGCTCGCTCCTACGAAGTTTGTGCCATTGTCACTGTATATATGTTTTGGGGCGCCTCTTCTTGCTGACATTCTACGTAACGCTGATAAGAATGCTGAGGAGCTCAGATCCGAGACTAATTCCAGATGCACAGCTTTTGTGGCCATGCATACGAACACAGCGATATAGCCTTTTGATGTCTGTACTCCTCGGCCTTTGTTTGTTTTGACGTAGACAAAGCCAGTATAGTCAACCCCTGAGTGATAAAAAGGTCGTGCTGGGTTGCTGCGTGCTGCAGGCAAGTCTCCCATCAACTGCTCTTGTTTGATTGGGTCGTGACGTCTGCATTTAACACAGATTCTAAGGCGTTTCTTGACTGCTCGGTTTCCGCCTACAATCCAGTACTGTTGACGAAGCCAAGCTTGCGTAATTCGAGCTCCGCCATGATACGTCATCTTGTGTCCTTGGTCAATCAGCAAGTTGCTGAGATGAGAGTTTTTAGGTATAATAAGTGGATGTCTCATATTTTGATGTATATTCGCATTAGAGATCCTCCCGCCAACTCTCAATAAGCCTTCTTGATCCAAGAAGGGGTTCAACTTCAAAAGCTTACTTTTTGCGCTGACTTGCTTGTGTTTCTGAAGACTGATGATATCTTCTCTGAATTCAGAATGTTGTACTTGCTTGATGATACGATAACTTGATTTCTTTATTTCGCCGATCGTTAAAAACATTGGTTTGTGCTGATTATTGCGTGTTATTGCGCGCAAAGTCCAAGCTAGAACTCGCGTCGCTTTATTGAAATTGCTATATTTATTTAATATGTTTTGAGCAATGTCATCATTTTGTTGAATAATGCCAGTTTGTACTGATTTTTTCACTTCGTCTTGCGTAAGATACTTTTGTTGTTTTAACATATTTTTATCAAATGATGTTAGCCACGCTGGTCCATGCCACCAAAGTGAATGTTCTTTGAGCTGTTCTGCTGAACATCCTCGGCTTGCACAATCAGCAGGATTTTCAGCTGACTTCACATAGTGCCAGTTCGTGGTTGGAATTACTTCTGTGATTTGTGTCACTCTATTTGCCACAAATGGCTTCCAGCGATTCGGGTCTCCTTGAAGCCAGCCCAGGACAGCTGTTGAATCTGACCATCCGTATATCTTGATATTGTAGTTTTGTAAAGTTTTTTGAACTACTTGCATCAGATGTGATAATAAATGCGCTGCGCTAAGCTCTAATCTTGGCAATGATATCGCTTTATTGACAGGTACAAGTCTTGATTTTCCTGCTAATATGGTCACAGGAGTTGAATTGTTTTGGTTGTGTTTGATATTCCTGCAATATATTACGCAAGCATACGCTTTTGTAGATGCGTCACAGAAACCATGAAGTTCAATTTCTTCGTTTTGTCGTGTTTGTAGCCATCGCGGTACGTTAATCTGCTCTATTTTTGGTAGATCAGTCTTGATCTTCTGCCATTGCTCGTTGATATGTGCTGGTACTTTGTCGTCCCATTGTAGAGTTAGTGACCAGACATTTTGAAATAATAGTTTTAGCTTGGTTGAAACCGGTGCCAGCCAGCCCAGTGGGTCAAATATTTTTGATATATCTGACGATAAAGACCTCTTGGTAGCTGGAGCTGTTGATTTTGTGTCAATCTTCAGTTCGAACTTGAACAAATCGTCCAGCGGATGCCAGCGTAGTCCCAAGGTTTTTGTTGACTCTTGATGTTTGAATTCAAATGATTGATGCGCTGTGTTTGACGTGACGTCATCTGATAGCTCTATTTTATTAGACGACCACTTTCTCAAGTTAAATCCGCCAGATCTGAGTAATTTTATGAGATCGGATTTTAGTTGCATAGCCTCTTCGATGTTATGATGCCCCGCCAACAGGTCATCCATGTAGAAGCAGTTTTCAACAACTGCTGCAGCAGCAGGATACCTTGAGCGTTCATCTTCTGCTATTCGCTTCAGAGTCATCATGGCGAGAAAGGGTGCAGACTTAGTGCCGTATGTGACTGTTGTTAGCTCATATTCACGTAATTTCTCTTGAGGTGAGTCGCGCCATATGATTTTTTGATATCGCAGATCATCGTCATGACAGTAGATTTGTCTGAACATTTTCTCGATGTCCGCTGTAAAAGCATATCTATGTTGTCTCCATCTCAAAATTAACGTAAATAAATCTTGTTGAAGATTTGGGCCAGTGTACATAAAATCATTTAAACTGTAGCCAGTCGATGTTTTCGCTGACGCGTTAAATACAACACGTAATGCAGTTGTAGTTGATTCTGGCCTCAATACACATAAGTGAGGTAAAATGCAGTCGGGCTGTTTTTTATTCTTGCACTCGCGCATGTGACCTAGTCTAATGTATTCATCGATAAATTCTTTGTAATCTTGCGCAATTTTTGGATTTTTTTCAAACTTTTTCTCCAATTGATAAAATTGCGCTACAGCCTTGGGTTTTGAATCGCCCAGGTTTTCCCTTATTTCTGGCTTTAACGGTAGTCTTACAACATATCTGCCATCCTCCCGTCGCGAAGTTTCAGTCTGATACTGCTGAATACACTGATGATCCTCTTTGGACAAGCTGATATTGCAATCTGCTATGTCTTCAATGGTCCAAAACCTCTGTATGTCCTCAATGTTGTTCATCACGACGTTGCAGTGATATGATTTAACGTTTCCGCTTAATATCCACCCAAGCTGAGTTTGTTGTGCTACAGGTAATGACTCATTTTCTTTAATAATGCCTCCCATTATTATTTGAGAATATACATCGGCGCCTAGTAGTAAATCTACAGGTCGGCTCGTATAGAATTCTGGATCTGCTAGCTGAATGTTCTGTAGGTATGCCCATGATGGTTTTGAGAAAGTCTTGTTGGGCAAGTTATGTAACAGGGTGTTCATTATCAACACATCTGCTTGAAATGTAAAGTCTGTTTGCAATGATGTCGCAGTAATACTGATCTCTCCCTTACAATTGGCTTGACTTGTGCCGATGCCAAATATGACGCCCTTGAATGATTGTCTTGTGAGTTCTAGTTTTTGAGCTGCGCATTCTGATATCAGAGACACTTGTGAGCCTTGGTCCACAAGCGCACGCAACGTGTGGTATGTCCCGTTTCGTGCCTTTACCCGAACGAGGGCTGTTGCTAGCAGGATTTCCACAATATTTCCATTTGAGACATGGTTGACAGAGTCCCGTGTCTTATTTTCTCGTGAACTGGACTGTTGTCCCTCTGTAACCGACTTCGTGTTTATTGTCCCGGCGTTATTGTGAAACGTATCGTGTAACAAGGTGTTATGCGTTTCCTGACATACTCTGCATTTTGTTTCCGAGTAGCATGGCTTGTCTTTGTGATCATAGAGACAATTTTTGCATAAGTTTAATTGTTTCACAATATCTCTTTTGGCCTCTGGTCCAGATTCTAAAAATGTTTTGCAGCGGAAAAGCCCGTGGTTGTTATTGCAGAGTGGACAATTCGCTTTATTTGTTGCAAAACTTTTAAATGTTGAATTGCGGAAAAATGGTTTGCCTGCCTCGCTCTTATTATTGAGCTGATTCGGTTTATTTCGTTTGTTAGAATGATGTTCTGATTCTTTTTTGTTAAATGGTTCCTGTTTTGATTTTGAAGTATACTGCTTTCGCCGAGATGATTCAAGAGCGGTGTATTTGTTTTCCAGGAATCTTAGGAATTCGTCGAGTGTCGGTAGTGCTCTGGGATCGGTTAGCGATTGAATATATTCCCCATGCGTCTCGCTATCCATTTTCAGAGCTAGCAGGTGCACAATAAGTGGGCCCCAGTTTGATATGTTGACACCGAGATTCTTTATAGCGTTGAGACATTCGTTGGTAGTATCGAACATCCTCTTGATTTGATAATCTGCTTGATTTTGCATTGTAGGTATCGCTAGAAGTGCGTTAATATGCGAGCTAAAGATGAGCTTTACATTATTGTATCTATGATTCAAGATGTCCCAGCATAGTTGATAATTTTCCGAACTGATGTTTAAGTGTTGGACTAGTTTTTCCGCTTCACCTTTTAGCTTGCTCTTCAAAAACTGCATCTTCTGAGCACTCGACATTGACTTGTTGTTGTGGATTGTTTCTATAAATAAATCTTTGAATGATGTCCACTTTAAGTAGTTTCCACTGAAGATAGGAATGTCAATTTTAGGGGTACAATTTTCACGATGTGAAATAGAGCCCATCTTGATATTGATTGACTTTTTCATGTCATTGTATAATTGTTCATATCTGCTGTATGTTTGCTCATAATCTTCATCTTCCTCGTACAGCTCGCTGTCAATTTCCCGGTGCAACGAGTCTATATTTGACCACCTTTTTTGTACGTTACGCAGTAGATCTTCGAGCTCCCATTTTTCAGAAATGATCTCTAATTCCACGCTCTTGATTGTACGCGACAACGCTTTGAAGTTACTTTTTTGCTTACGCAACATTTCTTCCAGTTTGCTCGCGTTTCCTTGAGAAACAGTTTTCCACAGAGATGTAGACTTACTGTTACAAGGATTGCTGTTCGCTTGATCGGGGTCAACTGACGAAGTATTTGAAGTTTCTTGTTCGTTTTTACCAGAAACCGATAGTTGAATTGATGGAATGTTCACAAATTGATCTCTCTTACCTTCACTAGGAGTTTTCGACTCGTAACGTTCGATAGTGTCTCGCGCTTCAGTGTAAAAGAGTTGGGTCTTTTGATAGAAATTATCTGCGAAATAACTGACACTGCGAGTTTCACCTTCACATAATTTCAAATGATTAGACTGGAACTCAGACCAATAACTATCTAGAGTTTGCAGTCGTTTCTTGATATTGGATGGAGTCTTACGTTCTGCAGAATCTTTCTTGAAGTTTCTTAATAGCTGCTCCATAGCTTGCATGATTTGATCTTGATTTGCTAACATGTTTTCCATAGTAGAACTCATGTTTGCTAGGTTTTTCGATAATATTCCTGAACGCTATTCAACAGAAAATGCTCTTGCGAACTCGCCGTGATATTAGCGCCTTCTCAATCCAACCAGTGAGACCCGCTTGTGGGAGGCTGGCTGAACCGATTCGCAACCACGGAAAGCTAAGCAAAGCACCTTCTTTGGCAATATTGCAGCAGTCGATGGCTTGATGATGTTGGTAGACCGTTGACTGTCGTCCACAGGTCGTATTACAGGAACAACCACTATTATGTTTGCAACGTGATTGGATCCCGCTTATCCGGCTCGAAGGACCATTAAGATGTATGGTTTAGGGCCTTACACCTTGAATTGATACTGATTGATACACTGATAACTGTGATAGATATTTATTGATAAAAAGTATGATTGTATGATAGATGAGTGCACGCGGTATGAATGCTATTCGTGTACTAAATTCACAGGCCCAGCGCAGGTAAAATGCTGACATATTCATAAGTGATTGTGCTGTGCTTGCACTGTACACCTGCCCAAGTAACCACAACCCAAACTCTATAGTCGCTGGTCGTTCTTATCTTATATATATACATGCACAGAAGAACTTTCAGCTTTTATAAAATGACGAAGGTCTGGCCGTCGTGGGCTCTTGGGCTATAATGAAATTGTTAGGTATGTACCGCGCGCCTACCCCCACCACACGTCACTTGTTATTACTGGCCAATAAAGCAGTGCATAACGAGCGGTCGGTTGTTTCACTTGTCCGTCACAATATCTAACAAAAATATTTATTGAAATCATTTGTTATATTGTTCAGCAATCTGCGTCAATGTCACTGGGGCCCACAGGAGCGCTCGACGAGATCTCACTGGGCTTGCAAATGGCCCTGTTGTACGCACTGGATTTATCTGTACTGCATAGGTAAGAATTATATTCTGTAACAATGATGTTGTTTTGTCTTTGTGGTATACTAATATGTATAATAAAGCGAAAGAGAGTTTTTAGTTTGTTTACTTTTTTAACGCGCTTACCTCTGGGACTACTCTGTTAGAATCTTTGTGTATAGGATAGTGTAATGTGGGGGATTTTTAAGGTCATCTGGAGGTAAAGTACTCTAAATACTGGAGATAACGAATTATACTGTAAGGAGACATTCATTACTTAAAAACGACAAGACAGCATTCAAAGATTTTTGAAAATACGTATTTTGCAACCAAATATCAACAGGAAAATTGTTATGGCATCAATCGATAGGGACGATGATAAGGTTTAAATTCCTCTAACAAACTTGGTCGACTAAATGAAAGGAAACCCATGAAATCTAAATTTACAAAGTTGATGGGTTATTACATAACATAATCCATAACGAGCTACACATGCCGTATACCAAAATTACTATTAATAAGTGTGCTCAGTGAAAGCCCAGTAAAAGCAATAGTAGCCCAAATTGAAATATCATTGTTGATTTTGACTCATACTAAATTAACCAATATGTTTATCAGACGGGAAGACGGCGAGGAGCTAGCGAAGAAGCTCCCTCTAATCCAGGACCCGGAGCTGATCTCGGTGCTCCTGGACGAGCTGTCCCCGTCGGGCGTGGAGCCGGAGAAGGGCGGCGGCGTGCGCGCGCTGTGCCGGCTGGCGCTGGGGCTGGCGCTGGCCGCGCTCAAGCGGGCGCCGCAGTCGCTGCTGCGGAGGCCCGGCGCCGCGCTCAAGTGCGAGCTGCTGGACCAGGACGAGATGCTCGTCGATGCTGCTATTGACGGAAAGGTATAAATAAATAGATGGCCAATTACCACGGTCCGCGACGTGCTGCGCGTTCGATCCCTGCTTGGGATTTGTGTTATCCACAAGTACTTGTTTCAAGTCTGATGTTCTTTGTGGATGTTATTAGAATGTTTAAAATCCCCCAACAGTAAAAAACGGCGGTTCTTTAGACTAAAAAACTGAAGTAAAATTTCTGTAGCTCATAACCTATACTGTATCTTAGATATACGAAACTAGCTATGAGATAAAGAGAAAAAAAATGTGTGCTCGCACTTCTCTCTCTCTCTCTCTCTTGCCACAACAGTGATTTCTGTGAATCCAGGTATCCTAACGATGTTTTTCTTTTCTGATCGATTTTTTTTATTCATTTGTTGTAGGTATTCGAGTACCTAGACGAGGCTATCCTGTCCACGGAGTTCGTTTGCAAGGAAGAGTATTACCAGCGCCGCATACACACTCTCATCACGGACTTCATCGTGCTCATGCACTCTAAACTCATGGAGATGAGAGTCAAGTCAGTACAACAAAGTGCATTTATTTATTCATTCATGCTGAATTGAACTTAATGTTGTATGATAAGTACAACAGGATTTTTTTACAAATTTTTTTACAACTTGCACCTTGTAATAAATGTATTTCCGTAGGGCCGACGAAGCAGCCCGCGCGGTACAGATGTACACGTCGGAAGGCCTGACCCCGCCGGCGGGCACCGGCAGCAGCCGCACGCGCCTGGACGCGCTGCTGCGCTGCGTGGAGCGCCTGTACGCCGTGGACCCGCTCGGCCTGCGACACGACTACTGGCAGGCCTGCAGCTCGCACCAGCACCCGCACCAGCATACGCATCGGTGAGTCACCCATCTGACTTACCACATGTCTTATATTTTAGTAATAATTCCATAATTTATCAAAAAAGCTTAGTTTTCTATTCGCCCACGAAAAATCAGCATTAACATAACATGTAGTTGAGTGACAATTTTGGTTCGTCATAAAAAAAAAACATCGTCTGCTCTGTCTGCGTCGTATTAGGCCCGGAAGAAGGAGTGATGTTGCAATTATGTATCGTTTAAACCCCCCACGACTATTTATATCGCCCTATTTATGATTAAGAACCGTAGTTTCGTTTCCGAGAATGAGTGTAAAGACAACGCCGTGTCGATCCTCACGTGTACCTGTACATGCCGTAATTCTAGAATCTTTGAAATAGCGCCTGCAGCTTACTCCAGCTTATGACAGCAAGATACGGAGTGGCATGGCAAAGGCTTTTATTTTTGATCAAGTTATTTTAAACCTTATTTCAATGACTTTAGAATTTTCTCTCTAATTACTTTGATTTCTCGTATCATGCCGTGGATGCCGAAAAATTTCTGCGACTAAGCAGCTTGTATATTTCTCTCTTCGCCATCAGCAAGGACTGCTATTTAATCTCAATCAATCATGACGACAGTACTGGATCTGAAGAGCAAAACTGATTGTGTATATTAGATTGTCTGATCTTGCTGCGTGATGATCACTCAGTGTCGTCTTAATTGCGAGCATTTAGAAACATACTTTGCCTTTACTGGTCTCTGTTCGGAGAATTCTTCTCATAATAATATGCCTTCATACATGAGGATTGTGTGCGCGGCAGGTCGGGCGGGCGCGCGGCCACGCTGTACAAGTTCGTGCGGCTGTCGGGCGAGGTGGTGTGCGGCGCGCTGCTGGCGGCCTACCTGCGCGCGCTGGCCAGCCTGGCCGTGCCGCGCCACACCTGGGCGCTGCTGGCCCGGCGCGACGCGCTCTCCGCCTACCACCTGCTCACCGCGCTCGCCAGATACCACAGGTACTGCATGCCTAGCTCTATCCTACCTGCGCGCGCTGGCCAGCCTGGCCGTGCCGCGCCACACCTGGGCGCTGCTGGCCCGGCGCGACGCGCTCTCCGCCTACCACCTGCTCACCGCGCTCGCCAGATACCACAGGTACTGCATGCCTAGCTCTATCCTACCTGCGCGCGCTGGCCAGCCTGGCCGTGCCGCGCCACACCTGGGCGCTGCTGGCCCGGCGCGACGCGCTCTCCGCCTACCACCTGCTCACCGCGCTCGCCAGATACCACAGGTACTGCATGCCTAGCTCTATCCTACCTGCGCGCGCTGGCCAGCCTGGCCGTGCCGCGCCACACCTGGGCGCTGCTGGCCCGGCGCGACGCGCTCTCCGCCTACCACCTGCTCACCGCGCTCGCCAGATACCACAGGTACTGCATGCCTAGCTCTATCCTACCTGCGCGCGCTGGCCAGCCTGGCCGTGCCGCGCCACACCTGGGCGCTGCTGGCCCGGCGCGACGCGCTCTCCGCCTACCACCTGCTCACCGCGCTCGCCAGATACCACAGGTACTGCATGCCTAGCTCTATCCTACCTGCGCGCGCTGGCCAGCCTGGCCGTGCCGCGCCACACCTGGGCGCTGCTGGCCCGGCGCGACGCGCTCTCCGCCTACCACCTGCTCACCGCGCTCGCCAGATACCACAGGTACTGCATGCCTAGCTCTATCCTACCTGCGCGCGCTGGCCAGCCTGGCCGTGCCGCGCCACACCTGGGCGCTGCTGGCCCGGCGCGACGCGCTCTCCGCCTACCACCTGCTCACCGCGCTCGCCAGATACCACAGGTACTGCATGCCTAGCTCTATCCTACCTGCGCGCGCTGGCCAGCCTGGCCGTGCCGCGCCACACCTGGGCGCTGCTGGCCCGGCGCGACGCGCTCTCCGCCTACCACCTGCTCACCGCGCTCGCCAGATACCACAGGTACTGCATGCCTAGCTCTATCCTACCTGCGCGCGCTGGCCAGCCTGGCCGTGCCGCGCCACACCTGGGCGCTGCTGGCCCGGCGCGACGCGCTCTCCGCCTACCACCTGCTCACCGCGCTCGCCAGATACCACAGGTACTGCATGCCTAGCTCTATTGTGCTGCGATAGGCGGGGCTTGCCGATTGTGCCGCGAAAAAGCAGATAGTTCGGCTTTGGCGGCACATGTCGTCGGTTTTTGTACAAATTATCAGTGTTAATTATACCTTCTTGCGCAGTGAAATGGTGCATAAATCAATCCCATCTACATAATAAAAATGCTGGTATAAGTTATTAGTCGGCACATCTCTAATACACATGTAACAATTATTCAAATCTTACATTACTTACTCACATAGCTCGTGTACAATTCTACTGCCCGTCAAATGTCGCACGAATTCATTCTGCGCGCCAATGATAACGTTGTTACTATGCGCTGCTGAGCCAATTAGTCTCTGACCCAAGCATCAGATGATTTTTGAGATTGAATTTTTTTTTTAAATTTTGTTTAATCCATTTTTACCGTCATAGTGATGTTAATACATTATGATTAAAGAAAACATTCGATTCGATTTTATTTTTACTCTATACATATCATATAATGATGAAGATTAAAAATAAAATCGAATCGAATGTTTGTTATCAAGACTAACTATCTGCTGCCGTCGTTAGCGAGAGCGTTCCCCTATATAATATTATCTTAGAGTCTGAAGTCCTCTACTTATCCGTTTGTTTCCATAGCAACCTCCGCGCGGACCCCGCTCCGTTCTCGGAGCACGCGCACGCGGCTTCGCTGGGAGCATCCGCCATCGTCACGCCCGCGGCCCGGCCCGGCAAGATGCTCGTGCGACAGGAGGAGGTTAGATACTTACTTATTATTATTTATATTATATACTTACGCGCAGACCCTGAAACATGAGACGCTTTCGAAAGTAACTCGAAAACAATACAATAAAAAAAACGTTATTTTTATTGATTAAAAAAAAAAGATTGGCACGCTTTTCGTTGCTTTGTTTAATGGACGATGCGTTGGCAACTTCTTTTTATCAGTGGTTTGAGACATTTTTAATGGCGTTATTGTTATGTATAACCTAACGTCTTTTTTAATTATTGCGACTCTATAACAATGAGCCTGTTATAAATAGTTTTAAATAATATTTAGGTGGAGGCATTAATAGCCGCCCTAAGGTTGATAGCGAGCGTGGCGCGCGAGGACCAAGCCGCCTGCGCAGCCATCTGCGAGAACCTGCAGTGGGACGCCGTCAACTGCATGTTTGGTAAGTATTGTCAATACATTTTAGCTTTTATATTACAAATAAACACATTTTATGTGAGTATTTTTCTGACTAGGTTTAATTTAGTCTAATTAAAAATTTGCGGTGAATTTCTTTATTATATCCTCAAATTTTCTTTAAAGAGTAAACTACGCAGAATTCACCTACATTTCTATCTAATTCGCGGAAAGACCTAACCTAACGAAAATAAAACCTCTAACAGTTGTAGGATATCGATTAGAAAATTTTAAATTGACAACATTTTTGACGTGACAACGTCTTATAAATTGGTTTGCCGGGTGACACTTCAAGAAACTGCGTTACGCTCCGCTCACGTTATGCGCTCACAATGAGAGCGAGTGAGAGGCACGCGTCCCTTCCACTCGGGCATTGTTAGACCGCCTAAGAGCGAGAGAGACAGACATAAAAAGTGTATTGCAAGTTATTGTATGTATATTTGTATATAAATACGTATGTATGTGTAAAGGTAAAAATAAAATTTTGTTAATATGAAATTCAGTGCGAGATTCTTTGTATAAATTAATGTTTTAAATATAATTAAAAATTGAAATTATCTGGTACTGGTACGTATAATGATATCCTTGTATTGAGGTAGCAAACATTTATGAATGAAAAATAGAAAAATCATTAAAGTAGACAATTATTGGGTAAAATAGGTATGTAGGCGTTTCTGTTAAATAATCTGGTTCACTGATATGACAGCTTACTAGGGTTGACAAAATTTTTGGTTTTGAATTAAATTTGTTACGGGGTATTTTGTGACGTACGAAATTGCTGTCGATATGGATAATAGTAGCGCGATAGTAACGTGGGTGGGCGGTGCGTGCGCAGGGCTGATCTGCTGCCACATCCCGCTGCAGCTGAAGGCGGAGCTGTGCAGCACGCTGGCGGCGCTGGGCGGCTGGGCGGGCACGGCGCCGCGCGTGTGGGCGGCGCTGGAGGCCGCGCGCCTGCTGGCGCCGGGCGGGCGGCGCGGGCTGGCGGCCGAGCTGCTGGAGGTGGAGTGCCGCGGCGAGGAGTACCCGCTGTCGCGCGCCTTCCTGGCGCTGCTGCTGGCGCTGTGCGGCGCCGGCCCGCTGCCGCGCGCGCTGGGCGCCGGCGCGCGCGCGCCCGGCCTCGACCCCTACGTGGAGCACGCGCTGGCCCGCCTGGCGCTGCCCGCGCACAGCCGGCCCTACGCCAAGCCCGCCGAGAAGTGGCAGGTAATACACACTATTGTTCTTATGTATACAGGGTGATTGGAAATACGATACATTCCTTGTAAGGGGTTAAAGTAGAACACATTTAGAGTAAATTTAGCCCCGGGATACTATGTCCGATACCTCGTTATTTCTGAGTTATTCAATATTTAAGAATTTTAATGAAAACCCCCAGTTTTCAAGACAAAATCAACCCTTGCAGTGATTTATAGGGGCTTTTGTTTATTATTTTGTACTTTTGTGATTCGCAATGGACTGGAAACTTATTCAAAAGCAAAAAAAGCTATAAAACTCTGCTATTTTTAAAGTATAGGTTAAAAATTCAAGTGTTTCTTTACAAAAAAAATCAGGTTTTATGAAAACAAACAATCAGGTTCTAAAAAAAATGTATGGAATGATGTGTACAAATTACAGAATTAACTTCCTTAGTTCATTAGCTATTCAAAAAGGTGCAGGTGTTTACAAAAAAACAACATATTTGATTAACAACACAGTTCAAAAGCAGGTAATCTGGTTACTGAAAATACTCTACATTGTTTTGTGGTGCACGTGTGCGGCTATTTGTTTGATGATGCCTTCTTGCTCTGGGACACTGTAATGTCAATATGGATCACTGGTAACAAGGACTATTGCGTGTTACCTAAATTGACTAGAAATCTGGATCAGTTAGTTTCAACTATCTTCTGAGTACAGACCTATCGTTGCATTCTTCAACATTGACCTGCTTTAGTATGGCTACATACAGGGTGGAGTTCTGTCGTTTTATGATAAATGCTGACATGGAGAACCCCCGTTTCCTTGAGAGAATTCTGTGGACTGACGAGTCTAAATTTGATCGTGATGGAATCACGAACTATCACAATTTACATTTTTGGGCAACAAAAGGAGACGATCCAGATTTTAATAACTGATCCAGATTTCTAGTCAATTTAGGTAACACGCAATAGTCCTTGTTACCAGTGATCCATATTGACATTACAGTGTCCCAGAGCAAGAAGGCATCATCAAACAAAAAGCCGCACACGTGCACCACAAAACAATGTAGAGTATTTTCAGTAACCAGATTACCTGCTTTTGAACTGTGTTGTTAATCAAATATGTTGTTTTTTTGTAAACACCTGCACCTTTTTGAATAGCTAATGAACTAAGGAAGTTAATTCTGTAATTTGTACACATCATTCCATACATTTTTTTTAGAACCTGATTGTTTGTTTTCATAAAACCTGTTTTTTTTTGTAAAGAAACACTTGAATTTTTAACCTGTACTTTAAAAATAGCAGAGTTTTATAGCTTTTTTTGCTTTTGAATAAGTTTCCAGTCCATTGCGAATCACAAAAGTACAAAATAATAAACAAAAGCCCCTATAAATCACTGCAAGGGTTGATTTTGTCTTGAAAACTGGGGGTTTTCATTAAAATTCTTAAATATTGAATAACTCAGAAATAACGAGGTATCGGACATAGTATCCCGGGGCTAAATTTACTCCAAATGTGTTCTACTTTAACCCCTTACAAGGAATGTATCGTATTTCCAATCACCCTGTATAACTTCAATTGTCGTGTCTTATAAACTGTCGTGATGGCCTAGCGGTTCAATGACCGGATTCATGTGCACAGGGTTACAAGTTCGAACCCCAGAAAATAGTTATGTGACTTTTTCAAAGTTGTATGTACTTTCTCAATTATCCTAAGACACCATTGACAAACGGTGAAGGAAAACATCGTGAGGAAACCTGGATTCCAAAAATTTTAATCTGAAATCACCAACTCGCAATGAGCAAGCGTAGTGATCAATTCTCGTTCCTTATCTATATGGAAAAAGGCCTGTGTCCAGTAATGGGAAATTTATAATAATAACTTGAATTATAGCACGATAGATTGACGACACTTATTGACACTCACTGACCCCAGATCGACACTGGATGATACGAGTTGAAAATTTGATACTATAGCTCGACATTAGATGAGACTAGATCGAAAAAGATTTACATCCGATCGACACAAAAACATCTATTCGGCATTTAATGAAACTTGGTCGACACACAAAAACACAAGATCAACACTCATTGTCATCCAATCGGCAAACTTGACGTCTGATCGTTAGTTCCCGACACAGTTTCAGTAGTAATAAGTTTCAGATAGTCAAAAAAGTTTGTAATGTATATTTGTAATAATCTATTCAACCACCAATTCATTTACTTGACAGCTCCTCTCCCTTTGCTTCCGCCTGTTCGCTCGCTGGCTGGACCAGTACGAGCCTTCCCCATCAGACTTCCCGCCGGTCGGCCGCGAGCCGGACACGAACCCGCCGCCCGGCTTCCGCCTACTACTGCAAATGCACACTAAGTCCGAGTTCCTGAGGCTGCTGCTGACGTCACTCGATGAGGCGCAAGAGACACTGGACAGACAACCGGCGCCCACCAAGGTAGGTGGAGCTATACATTCAATCTGATGATGTTTTGTTGCTGATTGTGTATTTTTTTGCGAAATAAGCTGATTGTGAGGTTTGTTTCGATGTAACGTTGACTTAAGGCAGTGCAATAATAGTCATATGTACTTTCTATTACAAAAGTTTATATGACTAAAAGAGTCTAGGTCTAGTCGTTGTCTAGTCTAAGATTGATAATCGGCGAGGGAAAACATCCTGAGGAAACCTGGATTACTAAAATGTTTATTTGAAATCGCCAACCGGCATTTAGCAAGCGTGGTGATCAATGCTAAGTCCAATAATACAAGCTTCACTGGAGTCGAAGCTCATTGAGGAGGGTTTTTAAACGTTTTGATCTTATCATCGCCTTTATAATAGCAGTAAGATTGAGTTTGGTACATCGTTTTCAGACGTACGTGGAGCAGAGCCTTGTGAGCATCCTGCAGCTGCTGGAGCGCGCTCTGGCGCTGGAGCGGCCGCTGACCACGGCCGCCGCAGACGCTGGCCGCTCCGTGCTCATCGTGCCGCTCTCCAAGCTCATCCTCGGTGAGTACAATGTGCAGAGCCGGAAAGCATCCTGCAGCTGGAGCGGACTGCTATAGCCTGGCAAGTTCACTCGTGACATTCCCGTGCGGGTGGCGGGGGAAGTAACTACCCAAATGAGTCGAATGACGCTCTTGTAAGCCCCCCCGTCCCGCGTGCATTTGTAACCACCCCCGCTGCCTAAGTTTCCTGACGCCCGCACACAACGAATTTACCAAGCTATACGAGCAATTTTCTGATGTATGTTGTATGATGCCAGCTCCGGAGGGCCCGGACAACAACTGCCGGCTGGTGACGTGCTGCAAGGTGCTGCAGCACGTGTCCAGCCAACCGCAGGCGGCGGCGCGTGCCGTGGCGCTGCTGGTGCGCGCACTCAACACGCCCGCCGCCTCCCGCCACCTGCTGGCCAGCATCACACACCGACACGCGCTCGCCGCGGAGATCAGGTACCATAACGTACACAGAACTTACTATTATGTAAATCACATACTTTTAATGGGCGACATTTGTATTTATATTAACTTTTTTCTGAATTTGTAACAACAAACACAGTCCTGTTTGGCATCCGATTTTCTATAGCTAGACGGGTGTTTCTAATCATATAAGACAACTTTTTGAATAAAACAATTTTTTTTAATGTCTAACGAAGTAATACGATGTAAAACGCTAACAAACAAAAATTGTTTTGGTATCAATGTTGTGAAATTATCTTTCATCACCAGATATGGATTCGTAGAGTGCTTAGAAGCTGAAGAGTGGTCTGAGCCCGTGGTGGAGAGTGAAGCCGGCACTCACGGCGTGAGCGGCGGGGCTGGCGCTGGGTCAGCGGTGCGGCAGGCCAAGGAGGGCGTGCTGCTGCTGCTGCAGCACGTGCTGCCCACCGCGCCGCCCAACCTCGCGCACTTCCTGCTCGGATACAACCTCAACGACGACGTGAGTCTCACTCATGCACTGATCTTCTACACGATGACCTAATATATTGTTTGCGTTTATATTATAAAAAAAAAGGATTTTTCATTATTTGTCATCTCTTCCCGTGCCTTGCCATTTTCTCAAATAAATAAATTGTTCCATGTAAAATACTTCACATTCAGCTATTATTTTACGAGATGCATTTCTTAGTGGTCGCCCAATGGTCGAAATTCGACCTTATAATAAATTGAAATTGTGAGCGACTTAATATACATTATGAAAATATAATATTCAAACATTATTAAGGTTCTACTGTAGAAAACTAAACTACTATAACCACAAATTTAACCAAGACTGTTATTTGCCAATTTCTTAATAAAGAATATCTATTTAAAAACTGTTTATTGAAAAAAAAAACATGCTATAAGAGGAAAATACTATCCATTTAGAGCATATTTTATCGCATATTGCAAACTTCTCTGAAAACAATGTTTTTTGTAAAAACTCTTTCATCGTTTGCTAAATGTCCTTGGCCGTTATATTTGGATATATAAAAACTTAAACCACTTATTTATGTCAATGTCAGTACAGTAAATGAAAAACAAAACAAACATGTGTGTGTGAAATCCATGGTAGTGTGGGTAATGTTTTATTTATTGATTTAATGTACTTTATAAGCATTATTATTGAAAAATATTAGCGTTCTACACTTCTCCTACACATAAACTATAAGTGTGCCAAATTTTATGCTTCTACGTCCGCGCAATTTTCGTAAAAAGGGGTCCAAAGTTTTGGCATCACGTATTAATATATAGATTAATAAAGAATACCGTGGCAAATTCGTTCGTAGCGCTCCCCTGGTCCGCGCGGGTGGCGGGATACGTAACTAAATGACAGCGCCTGTGTAAGTTAAATGACGCTTCCGTCATTTGATTCTCGTCCCGGGCGGACGGAATCACGAAAGACAGGCGTCTTACGTGATTCCGTCTCTGGTCGTCGCAGACCATAGAAGTGTTATATTATTATGTGTGTTAGATGTGTGAATACGAATTAGCCAGGCTGTAGTCGCGTCAACATCGTTTGCAGTAAATTAAACCGATTCCATTTAAAGAGTTATTTTATTTAAATGTAAAATAATCTTGTACAGGTGAGCCGCAGCTCGCTGAGCGAGGCGGGAGCGGGCGGGTACCCGCGCACGTGCCTGCACTCCATACTCGACATCCTCGAGCAACACATCGCCGACCACAACCACGCGCACAGGTATCACGCGCAATACATACTTTAACCTTTTACTAATTGAAATATGACTCTTTGCCGTGCTGTTAATTTGATTTTTGTGAAAAATATATGTACTAGAGTCCAACGTGAAAACGAGCATTTTTCGCAATGCAGGTAATACTAAGACCTCAAATTGAGATTTTTTACTAAACGAAGAGAAGAATTTTGAGTTTGGCATTCAATAAAATAATAACTTTTTTATTTCACCAGGGAGGCGAACAACCTAGTGGAAAGTTGTTACCGTCTAGTGTACTGGCTGTGCGCTCGCCCCAACACGTCGGCGCCCATCCTACGCTTCCTTCGCACTAGGGACTACTTCTTGTCAAGACATATCAAGGCTACTATCGACCTGAAGGTACTTTCTATTTTTACTTTTTTTTTGGAAGCAAACGTCATGTGGCTACGTGTACGGAACCCTAAAAAAAAAAAAACATGCGTGCGTACAAAGTACACATGTCAGAAGTGAAACTTCTTTGGCGAACTAATTTATAAATCTTGTTTATATTTATACAAATCTAAAACTTTAAATTTCCAAGATTAAGAGGAAGGGAAAAAGGAAGATAGGTTAGGAATTTAATTGTCATTAAAATAAAAAAAGTGTTGAAAATTAATGTAAAGTATAAATTTAATTTTTTCAATTTATTTCTTCAATATTTACATTGTTTGACATAACGTTTATCTAAAATAAATAAAAATAAGTATTGTTACAATAATTAACAATAGCGAGATACACAATTTGTAAAACAGTAACTATTATGCAAATGCGCTTCGTCTATGGTCTCACATGCAAAAATTCTAGATTGAGATTGAGACGAATACATGTAATTTCATATAGAGAAATGTCCTCCATCTTGGATCAGGAACTTTTGCGCGATAGACATTTCCGCGGAAGCTGGACCTCATTTTTATTTTTAGTGACCTCGCAAATCTTAAAAATGACTTATCACAAAAAAATGCATATTTTTCTCGGTGCCATCTTGGATTCTAATTTCGACCCCATAATCGTTTTTAGCGACCTCGGGTACCATGAAAATGACACCCATGATGAAAAAAATGCATATTTTTC
Organism: Plusia festucae; assembly: GCA_950381575.1. Classification (NCBI taxonomy): domain Eukaryota; kingdom Metazoa; phylum Arthropoda; class Insecta; order Lepidoptera; family Noctuidae; genus Plusia; species Plusia festucae. The sequence goes on along the minus strand of OX494432.1, from coordinate 15,749,906 downwards.
TCGGCGCCATCTTGGATTCTAATTTCGACCCCATAATCGTTTTTAGCGACCTCGGGTACCATGAAAATGACACCCATGATGAAAAAAATGCATATTTTTCTCGGCGCCATCTTGGATTCTAATTTCGACCCCATAATCGTTTTTAGCGACCTCGGGTACCATGAAAATGACACCCATGATGAAAAAAATGCATATTTTTCTCGGCGCCATCTTGGATTCTAATTTCGACCCCATAATCGTTTTTAGCGACCTCGGGTACCATGAAAATGACACCCATGATGAAAAAAATGCATATTTTTCTCGGCGCCATCTTGGATTCTAATTTCGACCCCATAATCGTTTTTAGCGACCTCGGGAATCATGAAAATGACACCCATGACGAAAAATTAGCAAATTGTCGTCGACGCCATCTTGGTTTCTTGGCACCCATTTTAATAAAATTATTATCTATATTAATAATTTCGTTCAGGGGTACGGTAGACTCGATCGAAACCTTATATGAATAACAAAACATAAAAAAATATTGATTTCGAGTCGACAACATATATCCGCAAAATTCGGATTTTGGAGAATTTCGTTAAATTCTAATGGCACTGACAAACAAACCGCAGTCGCCATCTTGGGTAGTGATTACAGTGCTGACAAGGCGTATGACAGTTGCATTGATGATAGTTTGTGTTAAATGAAAGAGGTATGAGTTTCGTATAAAAACCTCCTTTACTGCTAATTTGTTCTCTTATTTTAAAATTTAATTGTTTTTCTTTCAATGATGTAAGAAAACATTTGCTCTGATGAAAATATATTTACTTATTATTGGTACAAGATGGTGTTATTTCACATAAAAAGCTAGGCCTCACGATTACTTAACAGTTGGGTCCAGAATCGTTTCGGGACGCGTTGGAAATAATAGTTCAAGAATATTTATTTCGCTTTTTCACGTTCCGTTGCATACTAGCTCTTATATACCTACGCCTCGCCAATCAACACGTCGCGTGCGTCGCGCCAAAGAAGCATCCATCACAAAGAACTGTGGCTCATTTGACTGTGTAAAACGAAACGTCTTGCCGGAAACATTGAGTGAATCTTAACAAAACTTAAAACTTTTCTTCAGTCGTTGTCGTTTCGCGAAAATATTAATATTATTTGTGTGTAAAAAATAAAAATTATGTGTGTGAAAACTATTGCAGTTTTTATTTACTATATTTATTAAACACAATGAACGAAGCTATACGAATCTATGGCTTGCTTACATTTAATATTCCTTGAAAACCGATGACTACAGAAATATTTACCTACATATATTGTGTATCATGAGTCACATTTCAACCGAGCGGAGCCGGGTTTTCATCTAGTATTTATTAAAACTAATAGAACTAAACTAACACCAGATAGCCCTGAAAGTTAGCTCCCGAGCTACCAACATGGTAATGTATGCAGCTCGGGAGCGCCCTTCCCCCGTCTCGCCCCTCGCACCCCGCACGATTGCCCTGTCTAGAACTCTAGACGTCTTCGTCGAACGACTGTATGATGTTAAGACTGTGATAGCACTATGCGTGATACGACGTTCGCTCTGTCTCACTTTTTCTCTCAATCTTTCTCACTCGCTTGCTCCGTACTCTCACTCCACGGCTAGTTGCTCATGCTACGTTCGCCCTGTCTTACTCTCTCTCAATCGGTCTCGATCACTCTCTCTCTCTTTTCTGACACTTCCGTTGCATACCGGCGTGACGTTTCATCTGTAAAAATTTTACCCTCATGCGCCTAAAGAAGTTTCACTTCAAAAGGTTTGTTTACTGAGCGATTTTGTGTAGCTTTAGACTGCGTTTCAACCAGATATGAGCGAGATTGCGTGGCGAGCGAGAATGCAACTTTTTGTACATAAAACACAAGGGAAGGAAAATATGTGTGGGAGTTACGTGTTAAGAATGATGTGTGCGAGGGGGCGTGTATTAGAAACGGACGCGAGTGAAAAAGTAGCAAAAATCTGTGTCTTTCACCTCCCCCTCCCCTTTCACATCCCCCTCACACCACACAGGACAGTGGCTTATTGGCTGCCTACTTAAACGTCACCCCGTTCCCTCCACACCTCGCCCCGCTCACATGTGAAACGAGCGTACCGTTTTACAGCGCCGCTACGCATCCACGTACTGTTCAGGGGCCTAACCCATCTCTGGCGGAAACGCAGCTTTGCTCCGTGATATTGAAAACGTGTTTAATGAGCGTTGTTGTTGTCAGTCGGCGTCGGTGGTGTCGCTGTCGGCGCGCTCGTGGCTGGTGCGCGCGTGCGCGTGCGAGGCGGGCGCGGCGGCGGCGGGCCGCCAGCACGCCGCGCTGTCCGCGCTGCTCACCGCGCTCACGCACACCGCGCACCATCCCACGCAGGTACAGCATACACCTACTTACCGTTACGTCACGCCCAAACACTTCATCAAATTATCACATTACGTGACTTTACACCACGTCAAAACGAACTGGAGTTTCACAACACATAACATGGCTTCACACACACAGGACAGCAAGTAACATCTCATTATGTGACAAGACATAACGTGGCTTTTCATCACATTATGTAGATTCACACCACGTAACATCACGTCATGTGACGTGCCTTGACATCGCGTGATAATAAACCATCTCGTCACATGAAATAGGTGTTTTAAAATACAAAGTCAAAGTCGAAGTCAAAGTCACCTTTTCATACGAAACGTGACACTTCATTAAAAGATTTTATCACGTCATTTAACATCACAGTACCTGGATCACCGAGCTTTGCTCGTTTTTTTTTGGTAGTGTGTTTTTTAGAAATTATATTTAAATACGATTTACATACTGATGAAATAAGGAAGTATGAATAATATTTTTCGATCTTACCGACATAATACTAAAAAACACAATAATAAAATATGAACTGGTTATTTAAATAAAAAAATACGTATGGCTCAGTCACTACTTCATAGCTAATACCCCACCAAACCATCACTGAAGTCGGATAATGCCCACGATGCACTCTGTCGACTAATTGGGAAGCTTCCTTAGAGCTGTGAGCATTAACACGGTCATTTTGTTTGTTAAAATGTTGCTCAATTGTAAAAAAAAATCCTTCCTTTTGCGTTCCGCTTCAGTAGCTTTTTCTATTTTACCACCCTATTCTTTTTTAAATCATCAGTTAAGAAATGACCAGTACGTCTCTTAAAGGCTGCAAGTCCTAAGTCAGCAAAATACGCGACATGGTTCTAGGTGCTATCTTCATCACCCGAGATAAAATCTTTTGATTTCGGTCAGGATTTCTTCGAATACTTTCCCTTACTGCTTTGACCACCTTTTTCGTACGAATACAACGTGGACGGCCTGATCTTTTTTACTTTTACTGTCACAAACACAGAGGAGGTCTCATTGTATAGTAATAGCCTAAAATTATAAAATATTGTGCAATGTATTGGCGCCAAAATAAGAAATCACAATGAACAATCATATAAATGACATATTCCAAATTCAAATGTTTTGTTTATTTTTAATTGTAAAAGTATTTATGGCCAGACTAAGTTTATACACGAATTGTTCATTTAAAGATATAAGATTACTGAAAAAACGATTAAAACGACATTTTCTGAAAATGAATCCTAGCTAGATCGATTTAACGCCCCCGAAACCCCCTGCATACTGAATTTCATGAAAATCGTTGGAGCCGTTTCCGAGATTCAGATTATATATATATATACATACAAGAATTGCTCGTTTAAAGGTATAAGATAAGATAACGCGACTGCAAATCACGTGACGTTAAACCTCATCATTATAGTATGTCTTTTTGGGCATAAATTCTAAACGTAAGATGGTATGGTCAGGAGTGGGAGTGGTGCTTACTGCGGCGCACTCTAGAAGAGCTGCCGGTGAGCGTGGCGGCGGCGGTGGAGCCGCGCTGGGAGCTGTTCCAGCCGCAGCAGCTGCGACAGGCCATCGCCTCCTGCGATCTGCCCACTGGTATGCACTACACATTATTATTTACTCTCAATCTCATTTAAATCATACTGTACATTACAGTATATTGCAGAGACTATAATTTATTGGAATTACTTTGATATTTAGACTAGAAGGTATCGATATTTTAAGAGATTCAAAAGCGTAAGTCTTGAAAATCTGAAAAAAAAAAAGATCATCAGGTAAGCATTTGTAAATTTGTCAGCGACGCTGTGAATAAAATCAAAACATATTTATAAAGTTTGATAAGTAGCTCTGCGTTTAGTTAAAAACTTGTTGTCTGTAATGGCTCAATTACGTATTTCAGTACCTACACAACATTTTTTTTCGTGCTTAGGTTTAGGCGGCAAACGGATTAGTGTATCTCGTGTGCACGCGCTACTGACGCGCGAGCTGGCTGCACTACACGCCACGGCGCCGCAGAGGAACCTCGTAGCTACGGAAATACAGAAGGTAGGCGAAATAACACCATTTGTATACGAAACTACATAATGCCAAAATTGTTTTTAACGCCATTTATACACATGCTCATTGTTTCAGGTCTTAGACTACGTCACAGAAGTGAACAGACAGCGCAACCTAGCGGCCACACTCACACACTACTACGACTCGTGGCGACAACTAACAGAAATATTATTCTGTGTTGCTCCCCACGATGTACTTAGCCTAGAATCTAGAAAAAATCTCCTACTGAACATTCTACAGGACTTGTTAAACAAAATACCGCCGGCAGAAGTTCTGCCGCAATTAGGAAACCTAGCGTCCGGCACAGTATTATTACTTCTAGTCAACCTCCGGCACTGCTTCATCCTTCAGAAGAGAGACTCCAATCAGAAATCAACAGAATTCGAAATGAGCTTCTTCGGACCTACCAACCAAATAATGCAAACAAATTCACTGACTCTTAAGTTCATTTTACATAAGATCTTGAGCTGGATTCTGGTATCTGGTGGCTCCACGCAGAAGATGCGAGTCAACTTGTATGGAGCTTTATTAAACTATTTAAATATTGTTAACTTAAAATCAAGCGCGGCAGACCCTGAGGAAGAAAACATGGCTAACACATACGTTAGTCGACTCGACAGTTCCAAAGCCAGGCCTAGTCGGGAAGAGTCCGCTTTAAAATCAATGGTGATTGATGTGATCAGTGATTTCGGCGAAAACCTTTGTTCGATTGTGTGTGGGGACTGTATTGGGGCGGGGCATGACGTCTGCCGCATGGTGGCGCTGGCGTGCCTCGACACGTTGATAGAGATCAACCCGAGGACTGACTGGATGAACACGCTCACCAACCAGGGGTACTTGAGGAGTCTCATCGATAGCTTGCTGCAAGATGATGAGGGGTTGAAGGAGGTGAGCAATATTAACTTGATTCCATTTAAAAAGGCTTCTAAAGTTATATTTTGTTTGGATTTTATATTTTTCTTGAATTTGAATATTAGGTTAATTCGTGAATTTTTAAGCTTATTTATGGAATTAATCAAGTGGTCAAAAATATCGCGCATCGCGTTTTACAGAGCCTTAGAGCGGTAGCTCCACAAAATTTGGCATGGTGTTCCTACCTATTTACAAGCCAGGCCTGTCTAGCCTATTCCCAAGCTATATTTAGTGATCGTCTTTCACACGCACTAGATTTATCTAAATCTTATATTTTACAACTGCTTGTACTCCATGGCCCATTTTATTTGGTAGCAACCAGTAAAATCTTGTTTGTTTTCAACAGACATTGGAACCAAACCCTAAATCCCTTCGAGTCCTGTACGTGTATGAGTCCAAGATGGGCCTGCTGATAAAGCTGGCGGGCACCCGCGCGGGGGCCGAGACGCTGCTGGCTCAGGGCGCGCTCGGCTGCCTCGCCTCGCTCACCGCTCTGGCCGCACATCCCGACATACACACGGGATATGGTACTCATAGTGACACCGAGTTCGTGCCCTCCGTAGCTAACAGGTAAGTTGGTTACAGATACCGTACATTTGTTAAGTTTTTTAGCACAATTTTTTTTGAAGTGAACTTCTTTATCGACATCATTATGCACACACACATTTTTTTAGAGTAGAATTAGCCAAAATTTTCACAAAAAAAAAAACATTAATGGGTGTAATTTTTTATTTATTTTTCTTGTATAACTTTTTTAAACTGTCACATATTTTTTCTTTAAGACATAATCTACTATATAAAAATAAGTCGGGTTTTCCTTCCTGACGCTATAACTTCAGAACGCACGAACCGATTTCCACGGTTTTGCATTCGTTGGAAAGGTCTCGGGCTCCGTGAGGTTTATAGTAAAGAAAATTCAGTAAATTCAATAAATTAAACGAGAAAAGCAGGAAAGGAAAATATCGCGATTATTGACATTAAAAACGAATAAACAATGCGGTAACCTTGGTAACCTCGGTAAAATTGGCGAGTAGGTAGTTGCCATGACGACCAAATTTCGTTATTTTTAGTACGATTTACTATCCTCCAGATCCTCCTCCATAGAGGTTATCAATTAAATAAACAAGGTTGTCATAACTCCTTGCAATGATATTAAAACTGTTTTCTTTTTTAAATATCAGGCTCGCAGACTTTTATGTTTTTTTTTGTTTGTCTATTTGGTAAGTCTGAGAGTCGGTCGTAGGTTATAATTATGATAAACGGGATGGATTTTTATAGCCTCCAGAAAGAAAGAGAGAAAGTACTCTAAATACATAGCAAATTAGACTCAAATTATTTTTCAAAAGAAATAAAGCTGCATTAAATAGATGTTTAAAAATACGCTTTGCGGACCGGGAATCGAATGGGCTAAAATTCGAAAAAATAGCACTGTGTACTTTTTGGCATCAATAATAATCTATACAATAAAACAGTAAAAAAAACTGTGTCTATAGGTACATTGAAAATATATAAAAAAAAAATTGAGAGGGGTTTACAAACAGTTATAGATAACGAATCCAAAAAAAAAAATTCTGTCTGTTTGTCTGTATTTCTGTTTGTCTGTTTGTTTGTACACGCTAATCTTCGGAACTACGGGACGGATTTGAATGATTTTATTTGTTGTATATGTATTAAGTCTGGGTAACATATAAGCTATAATTTATCTTGGAAATTTGAACACCTCATGCAGAACCGCAACAGACCAGCTAAACTATAAGAGATACAAAAATGGTACCATAGCAAAAATTGTTCCACGTGCTGAGCATTTTATGCTGAGAGAATAAATTTGAAGATCTGGGATACCTGATGTGGAACTCCGAGAGCCCAGCTACAGTATAACACATATAGGAATGGCGTCTTAGCAAGAGTTGTTCAGCCTGATGAACACTCTCTGTTGACGTATAAAAATTGAAGATCTGGAACACCTGTTGTCGAACTCCAAGAGCCCGGTTACACCATAACACATATAGGAATGACGTCTTAGCAAAAGTTGTACGGTCTGATGGGCATTCTCTGTTGACTTATAAAAATCGAAGATTTGAAACATCTGACTTGGAAATCAAAGCTATCACTAATTTCACTGTATAATGAAACATAACCTTTAGGACTGATTTTTGATGACGATAGTACCTATGTTTATCATTTATAATTCGACTCTACTGGCCAAAACTCCAAATTTTTTTTATTTTTTTTTATCGAGTATATATATGCTTTCGGGCTTATATGTTATTTGAGCGTTTAATTTACTTTGCAGTCACTTAGATTTTAATTGATCAGGTATCTTCACAATAAAACTATAACCATGATGAATGAGGTCAAATCTTTCACAATGTTCCAAAGGACCTAAAAGATTGAGGATCATAAGATCCCAAGAATCTACCGAAGAGCGTCAGCTTCGGATCGCGAAGCACGCCTGCATTCTCATCGTATTTACGCATATCTACTATCCACGTCTCTAGAAACCAGTGAAGAATATGATGCGCGACTGACCGCTAATCGTGAGGAAAAGTTCTGATGGGCATTTCCTGCTAAGTATCTTACAAAAATGAAAGATCTGGAGGGTCCCAAAATGTCTCGCGCATCATGTTGTTTTCCCGCCCCCGGGCTCTTAGAATTTGACATCAGACGTTTCAGATCTTTTATTTTGACGACCCTGTTGTCGCTGGCATAAGCAACAGGATCCGCGTACGTTGATCGCTAGATGGCGCTGCTAGTGGCCTAACGTAGAAAAGAAGTGCTCTGTAATATAAAAACTTTAAAAATACAAATAGTGCATAAAAGTGTATTAAACTTAGTAAATAGATAAAACATTTAATAGTTAATACTTACATTCAATAGTGATATCAGTGCAAAGTGTATAAATGTAAAAAACAATGAAAATACCTAATGACCTATAAACCTAATAAATAACAGTGTACAAATCGAACTTAATTGAACTCTGTGTTAGCATAAAGAAACGTAGTGAAAAAGTCCATATACGCATAAATTGTGAATGTAAAATGTGTTAAAACTATTAAACTTTAAACAAAAACAAAGTGACTTAAGTGTTTGACAGTGGAAAAAATTCCAATCATATGAATCATTCCCAACCGTTTTCTATAATTTGAATACTGAGGTTGAACAATATAATGTTTAATTTCACCACAATTTCCTAAGTAGCCGTAGCTTAGCGGCGTAACCAGAGACTTGAGAACTCTTGAGTCTGAGTTCAAATCCCAACAAAGCTTCCTCTTTTTGTGTTGTTTACTAAACATTTATTACGATAGGACGGGGGAAAAATATATAAATAAACAAGTACTACAATACGTTTCACTTCAACTAAACTACAATATGTTATTTCACTTCAACTAACCACGTCTTTACTAACGAGCTCGAAAGAGGGCGCTACGACAGCTGAACGTTGGAATAAATAAAAATGGAAGCCGACAACAATAACATTACTTATCGTAAAGTGTGTACATCAAGCTCGTTGTCTGACTTATCTATCATGACAAACGAAAAAACCTTATTAGACACTACGATGATGAGCATACCTGACAGCTTACACGATAACAGTGATGCCTTAGGTAAACTAACCGAACAAAATGAAACACTTAAGATGCAACTGTTGAGCGCACATCAAGAAATAGAAAATTTAAACAGTGAAAATTTTCGCCTAAAATGTGACCTGCAAGAAATGACAAAGAAAATGAATACTTATAAAAAAATATGTTCGACACCTGAAAAAAAAATTTTTAGCCCGGTGCGTAAAACCAACATACTACGTCCAAAAAACAATACCAATTGTGTTATAAATCTGAGTAAATTAGAACAAAGTACCCCGAAAACCGCAACTATTACACACAATAAAGAGACACAAACTGTAAATACCTATACTCAGACACAACAAGAACTAAAAGAGCTGCCTACTTCTATATCCCATACTAATATAATGACACGAAATAGGGAAGAGACAGCAAACACTACACCGAAACCAAAGCTAAAGAATAAATTGTGTATCCTGAGCAGTAATAAAACTAAAGGGTCCTTATCCACAATTGAAGACGTCTACTCAGCTTATTTTAATTACTGCCACTATATAATGCCCAATTGTACCATTAAAAACCTACTGAGTGGTATCGAAATAAGACTAAAAGATTTCACCTTAAACGACTACTGCATACTTTTCATCAGTGAAAACGATATTAAAGAGGAAAGTAACTACATAAATGTCATAAAGACAATACAAGAATTCTTGCAAAAAGTAAATCACACCAACACAATTATCTGTATTCCTACATACAAAGCAGGAGCACCAATATATAACTTTAAGGTGGAATTGTTTAATAACATCCTTAATAAAGAACTACAAAATTTTGGCAACGCATACTTCTTCGACAGCAATCGTGACCTATCGCTTGAAATGTTCTCTTACATAACTGGCAAAATCAATAAACACGGAATGAGAAACATATACGACAGAATAATGGCTAACATTTTAATTGATTTAAGCCTATTTGACCAAACTAATATTGAGGATAGTGGCAGTAGTAAGATAAAATGTATCTCCGGCTCTGATCAAAAAGCAACTGACAGGGAAGAATCCAGTTTTTTTCGTCTTTAATAACTTACACATCCTACATCAAAATATCGCAGGCATAATTAATAAATCAGATGCATTATCAATATGTCTAGAAGAACTTCATGATAGAAACATATATGTAGATGTGTTATGTATAACTGAGCACTTCATGATGGTTGGCTATGAAACTTACCTAAGAATACCAAACTATTCACTAGCTGCATGTTATAGTAGAAGCCATAGCAAACGAGGAGGGGCATGTATTCTACTGAAAAACGGACACCAGTGGAGAGAACTACTAGAAATTAAGAAACTTTCAATTTCAGGTCTTTGTGAATGCTGCGCAATAGAGCTTATTAATTTTAAGATTGTTATAGTATGTATTTATAGAGTACCAAAAGCAGAAAATGTAAACACGTTTCTGAATAAATTAGAAACGATATTACAAATCTTAAACAAAAGATGTTATAAAAATGTAATAATTGCCGGAGATTTTAATATAGACTTATTAAAACAAAATAGTGTAACTCTAGATTTTGAAAGTTTAATGTTAAGTTATAACATGATGTTAGCTCTAAAACAACCAACTAGATTAGCAAGTAAATCCTGCATTGACAATTTTGCCCACAATTTCCCAAAACCATGTAAGACGGAAGTGTTAGAGTTGGCCCTATCAGATCATACTGCACAGCTGATGAAAGTTCCCATCAAGATACCTATTATCAAAATGTGGCGTAAACGAACTCGTGACATGTGTTTGGAAAATATCCTGAAATTCAAAGAATGTATCAGTAATTTTACTTTCTCTGATACGTATAAAGAAACTGACCCCAATAAAGCATATAGCTATTTTATAGAACATTTTAAACTATTTTACGATCTCTGTTTTCCCTATAAAACTATAAAAGTACGTGTTAATACAAAACCTAAATGGATATCGCGTGGCTTAAAGAAATGTAGTGCAAAGAAAAAGCAGCTTCTATGGAACTATCGTCTAAAACCAACAATTAAATCTAAAAATACTTACATGACCTACTCAAAACTGTTAAAAAAACTTATTAGGCTAACGCAACGTGCACAAAATAATTACAAAATAAAAAATTCTAATAATAAATTGAAGACAACATGGGATATAATAAATAAGTCAAGGTTGAACATCCCCCGTGATACGATTAATAGAATTAAGGTAAATGATAATTTAATCTCTGATCCAAGTGAAATAGCGAATGTTTTTAACAATTATTTTATTGACAAAGTACAACCGATACCCGGATGTGGAAATAATGTGACCTCTAAAATTGAAAATATGCCAAACTCCATTTTTATGACTCCTAGTATACCAAATGACATTCAAAAAATCATATGCGGACTAAAAAACACAAATAGTGTAGGATTCGATGACATATCTACGAAAATAATAAAAAGTGTTAATCAATATATTTGTGGACATCTAAGTTATATATTAAATCTATGCATTAGTAGTGGCATATTTCCAGACCTCTTAAAAACAACAATTATTAAACCACTGTTCAAAAAAGAGGATAAAGAGCTAGTGGAGTTTTATAGGCCAATTGCTTTAGTCCCTATAATTTCAAAAGTTTTTGAAAAATTTATACATGATAAAATATATGCCTATTTAGAACATAATAAACTGCTTTGCCAGGAACAAAAAGGATTTAGGCAGAAAAAGAGTATTAATTTAGCTATTTATGATTTTTATAAAACAATTATTACCAGTGTCGATAAGAGAGTCCCCATTTGCACTATATATTGCGATATGACGCAGGCGTTTGATTATGTCGATCATTGCATATTATTAAACAAATTAGAGTCATATGGTATAAGGGGTAACATTCTTAATTTAATAAAATCTTATCTTTCGAATAGATCGCAAGTGACTAGCATCTCAAGAATAAATACACGTACCAAGCAGGATGAATCGTACCTTTCTAAATCAAGAAAAACTTATTACGGCGTACCGCAGGGCAGTGTACTAGGCCCACTATTGTTTCTAATCTATATTAATGATTTGCCTCGGTTTACGAATCATCCGATGTCATTGTTCGCAGATGACAGTGCTGTATCAATCCAATGTAGAACGACAGAATTATATCAAGATAGTATAAATGGTTGTTTGGCTTCAATTATTGGCTGGCTCGATAATAATAATTTAAAAATAAATTTAACTAAAACTCAAATCATGCACTTCAGTCAACGACCAAAGCAATGTAGTTTTAATATAATATATAATAACCATCACATACAGGAAGTTGAATCTGCAAAATTCTTAGGGTTAATTACTGACAAACAACTCAATTGGAAACGACACATAGCGGAACTTTGCAAAAAGGTGAGCAGTTCCGCATACGCTCTCTATAAAATAACCCCGATTGTAAATTTAGATGCGGTGCTTACTGCATATCACGGTTGTACAGCCTCACTACTACGGTATGGAATCATATTCTGGGGTAATTCGACAGACAACGAAATGATTTTCAAAGCTCAGAAACGCTGTATACGAGCCATGTTTGGTCTGCAAGCAACAGACAGCTGTAAACCGTACTTTGTCAGGTACAACATCCTGACACTTCCGTCTCTGTATATACTCGAGGTAGCATTGTTTGTACATAAAAATCCCGAATTGTTTCAACGCATATCTGACGTTGTGAAGCGAAATAGACGGAATAATAATAGATTATGTCTTAACAGTGCAAAAACGAGTCTGATGGGTAAAAGTTTACTGTGTATAGCGCCAAAAATTTACAATAAAATCCCAGACGACATAAAGCTTCTGAACTTACAAATATTTAAAAACAAAATGAAAAATCTGTTGTTAAAAAAATGTTACTATTGTCTTAATGATTTTTTAAATGATAATAATTTTGATTTTTTTTTTTTTAAATGAATTTACATTGACATGACATTTTAATATGATGGTAATTTAAATATTTATACTTTTTTTTTTTTTTTTTTATGAATTTACATTGACGTGACATTTTAATATGATGGTAGGTATTTTAATTTAAATAAGTTGATAATTGAAATTGGTGTTTGTTTATTTTAATTGATATAAAAGATAGTGAGAGTTTCCTTTGTGACTTCAATTTAATGGTTCTTTATTTTTTATTTTATTTTTCACAGTAGTTTTGTTGCATGTGTAATTGTGTATATTATAATTTAAATATTTTGCAATTTTAATGTATAAATATAAAATTCATACGCCTTTTCAGGCAGATTTTGGTGAAACAAATTATTATAAACACTAATTGTGATCATATGTAATACCCAAAATGTAATGAATGAATAAATGAATTTGAATGAATTTGAATTTGAATTTGAAGTCGCGGGCAGAAGCTAGTTCTATATAAATTATATGGAACAGAACTGTTTATTCAAAGTAAGTGGTCAGATTTCAAGGTGAAATGATACATGAGTCAATAACATAAATTTCAGTATATTCAGTGTCAATGTTTGAATGTGTTAGGTTCCGCCAAATCCTGGTGCCGGCGCTGTCGCTGTGCGACGCCCTCCTGACAACGCTGGGCCCACAGAACCACAGCTGCGTGCTGCACGTCACGCACGCGCTGCTCAGCCACGTCGAGTGCATCGACGCCGTGCTCAGGTACACACTGAATATTATGAAGCAGGTTATAATATTATCTATAACTGCCGGCACGGATCTTGAGCGCTCAGCGGAAGAGTGGGGATCGCTTTGCGCATCGTACGTGCAAGCTATGCCGAGCAACCAATCCCGAGCGCATCCCGAGTGACAGCTATGACTGCAAGCGTAGCAAAGAACGAATCCCGAGTGACAGCTATGACGCGATGCGCTGCGGGCCAATCACCGCACTTTAGCCCGCCCCGCGCCTCACTTCATACCCCAAAAGGGACCCAATAAATCACTTCTGCGCAGGTGAAGGTCAGCGCTCAAGATCCGTGCCGATGATTATACCTAGCGGCACCTTTTTTTTAAACTGTATTTTGTTCATCATACAACAGCGTCGCTTTGTGCATTAGGGTATGTGCTGGCTAACGACATGGCAAGACTCAGCATGCCAAAAAGTTTAATTTGCTTGCCATGATATAGATGTACAAGGAGGCCGCAACACGAAGCGAGGAGCTTAAGTAATAAGAATTCTAAAGGCATTAAAATAAAGTACATAACAACTTAACCAAAAATAAGATGACGTGGCAACCTTTGTAGTGTCGTGCCGTTAGTCAGCGCTGGTCTTTAGCAGTCAGTTGTCTCGCTATACGCCAGAAGTGTGAGAGGATGTTGCGTTATTATATGGTTGTTGTCCAGAGCGGCGCACCCGAACTCTCCGGTGGAGCTGCTGATCGAGGTGGAGGCCATTACGTCGGTGATCGGGCGCGCGTCCAGCCGCGAGGTGTTCGGCGCGGGGGGCGCGGGGGCGGAGGGCGCGGGCGGGGGCGCGGGCGGGGGCGCGGGCGAGGCCAGCGCGCTGCAGGCGGGCGCGGCGGCCGCCACGCGCGTGCGCTGGCTCATGCTGGCGCTGCTGGCGCGCTTCCACCGCCCCAGCACCGACCTGCCCGACCAGAACCAGACCAACCTGCTCTACTATAAGGTCACACACACGTTTCACTCCTTATACTATTCTACTTATTCACTATACACTAGACTGCTTCAGGAATTATCGGAATATCGACCTCACAGCTGTGAAATAGAGGTGTTGTCAATGTCATAGGTACCAGATAATATCGTATTTAATCTGACGTTATCACGAGGATTCGATTTTGATATCCTTATTTCATATTACTCAATTTATTGTACTTTATAACCTTTTGATGTTTTGTAAATCTCACGAGTTCATCAACTTATGTTGCTGACTGTACATTCTTGAGCGAGTGTATCCATGCGCTTGCGCAAACACAACCTTTCCACTCTCCACCAGCGTTACTTTTACATGGAGCGTTCTATAACAAACTTCAGTTAAGTAAAAAAACATGCTATTTACTGTCGCCATCTAACATGGTACATCTTGCGTAGATCGTGTGCAACCTGCTGACGTACGCGCGCAACATAATGTGCGACTCGGAGGGGCGTGCGGTGGCGGGCGCGGGCGTGGACAGCGGCGCATGCGCACGGCTGCTGGCGCTGCTGCAGCACCTGGTGCGCGCGCACCACCATCACGACAAGCTACTCGCCACCATACGCCACCAGCTGCAGAACTTGCCCACCATGAGCCTTGATGGTACCACTTTTGTTCTACATTACATTATATTATGTGCTATTATTGAAGGATGAAACTTTGCAGAATAGTACCTTATTACCAATAAAATATCGACAGCAATTTTATTAGGTATTTTTTTCGAATTGGTAACTTAATCATAATTTTAAGGCTTTCGTGTAAAACTTAATTAAGCGTATATTTATACGATTTAATGTCAAGTTTGATGTTAGAAAAATATGTATACATATTATTCAAAGTTATAAATCCGTGAGACTGGTATATAGACATGCGCAAGCTGCTGCCGGCGGAGTGCGTGTCGCTGGCGCCGGCGGAGGTGGGCGGGCGCGCGGCGGAGGCGCTGCGCTCGCGAGCCTCCAGGCGGCAAGCGGCGCGCGCAGCCGCTGCGCACGCGCTGTCCGCAGCGCTGCACCTGCTGTGGGCGCACGCCAAGCTGCTGCTGCAACACATGCCGCACCAACAAGGTACACACAAACAAACGAGCACACGCGAGCCTCCAGGCGGCAAGCGGCGCGCGCAGCCGCTGCGCACGCGCTGTCCGCAGCGCTGCACCTGCTGTGGGCGCACGCCAAGCTGCTGCTGCAACACATGCCGCACCAACAAGGTACACACAAACAAACGAGCACACGCGAGCCTCCAGGCGGCAAGCGGCGCGCGCAGCCGCTGCGCACGCGCTGTCCGCAGCGCTGCACCTGCTGTGGGCGCACGCCAAGCTGCTGCTGCAACACATGCCGCACCAACAAGGTACACACAAACAAACGAGCACACGCGAGCCTCCAGGCGGCAAGCGGCGCGCGCAGCCGCTGCGCACGCGCTGTCCGCAGCGCTGCACCTGCTGTGGGCGCACGCCAAGCTGCTGCTGCAACACATGCCGCACCAACAAGGTACACACAAACAAACGAGCACACGCGAGCCTCCAGGCGGCAAGCGGCGCGCGCAGCCGCTGCGCACGCGCTGTCCGCAGCGCTGCACCTGCTGTGGGCGCACGCCAAGCTGCTGCTGCAACACATGCCGCACCAACAAGGTACACACAAACAAACGAGCACACGCGAGCCTCCAGGCGGCAAGCGGCGCGCGCAGCCGCTGCGCACGCGCTGTCCGCAGCGCTGCACCTGCTGTGGGCGCACGCCAAGCTGCTGCTGCAACACATGCCGCACCAACAAGGTACACACAAACAAACGAGCACACGCGAGCCTCCAGGCGGCAAGCGGCGCGCGCAGCCGCTGCGCACGCGCTGTCCGCAGCGCTGCACCTGCTGTGGGCGCACGCCAAGCTGCTGCTGCAACACATGCCGCACCAACAAGGTACACACAAACAAACGAGCACACGCGAGCCTCCAGGCGGCAAGCGGCGCGCGCAGCCGCTGCGCACGCGCTGTCCGCAGCGCTGCACCTGCTGTGGGCGCACGCCAAGCTGCTGCTGCAACACATGCCGCACCAACAAGGTACACACAAACAAACGAGCACACGCGAGCCTCCAGGCGGCAAGCGGCGCGCGCAGCCGCTGCGCACGCGCTGTCCGCAGCGCTGCACCTGCTGTGGGCGCACGCCAAGCTGCTGCTGCAACACATGCCGCACCAACAAGGTACACACAAACAAACGAGCACACGCGAGCCTCCAGGCGGCAAGCGGCGCGCGCAGCCGCTGCGCACGCGCTGTCCGCAGCGCTGCACCTGCTGTGGGCGCACGCCAAGCTGCTGCTGCAACACATGCCGCACCAACAAGGTACACACAAACAAACGAGCACACGCGAGCCTCCAGGCGGCAAGCGGCGCGCGCAGCCGCTGCGCACGCGCTGTCCGCAGCGCTGCACCTGCTGTGGGCGCACGCCAAGCTGCTGCTGCAACACATGCCGCACCAACAAGGTACACACAAACAAACGAGCACACGCGAGCCTCCAGGCGGCAAGCGGCGCGCGTAGCCGCTGCGCACGCGCTGTCCGCAGCGCTGCACCTGCTGTGGGCGCACGCCAAGCTGCTGCTGCAACACATGCCGCACCAACAAGGTACACACAAACAAACGAGCACACGCGAGCCTCCAGGCGGCAAGCGGCGCGCGTAGCCGCTGCGCACGCGCTGTCCGCAGCGCTGCACCTGCTGTGGGCGCACGCCAAGCTGCTGCTGCAACACATGCCGCACCAACAAGGTACACACAAACGAACGAGCACATGCAAGCGTCTGCGTACTGTGTGTTCGATCATCGCATAGCGCTAATACTTGTCTAATTTATCGACGTTCAAATCATATGTTGCGCGTACTCGCTGGCGTAAACGTAAAAATGTACTCACTATCGAGAACTTAAAAACTTACTCGCTATCGTAAACGTAAAAGCATACTCGTTTGCGTGAACGTAAATACGTACTCACTGGCGTGAAGTTAAAAACGTACTCGCTAGTGTGACTTTAAACCTTTACGTAAGCGTAACCGGAAGTGTAAAAAAGGAAGCGATAAATACTACGTAAAGATATTTCGTTTATGAGACTTTTTTGTTTGAATTTCTCTGCCAGAATAACCAAATGATTGCAAATTGAATGCAAACCAAATAATTACCTTGTTTAGTTTGATTAACGAATGCAGCAGAGTTGTCACTAAGCGAACGTATGTACGGGTTAAATGTCGATACAGTCCACACACACACAATTTAATTTTATGCAGTTGTTACCTTGAAGTAGTGAGAAATATAAGAGCGTACAAATTAGACGTTGTTTCTGTTAAAATAATCCCCTCAAACGAAAGTGATCCTTATTCAATTAAACATATGGTCCATAACGAACCGGATTGAGTCAGTGACGAGCGAGCATCGCCGCAACGCGAGAACAAAAGAACGCATTCCTTAGATAAGGATTCACCCGGCGATCCTACGAGCTATACACGGTATATTACAAGTTTTCGAGTGCATAAAACAATGAAAAACTAGTTAATTGGAAGTGTGACCTGTGTGACTTAATTACTAGACATTACGTGAGTGAGTGAGTTAAAAAACTTGAACAATTTGTGTGTAAAAAGACTTATAATACTAATAAACTAAACAACGTAATTAAGTGTGTTGGGATTATTACGATACGGTATTGTACCTACGCTTCTTATTATTTATACATATACAATGGAGTTGCTTATCGCATTACAAGAAGAATTAATGAACAACTTAAAGAAAGCCGAACGAAATTATAGGAAAACACCTAAAGAAAGGATTAAGAGGCCCTATTTAGAAACTAGATTGGAGGTACTTGAGTTACAATATAAAGAATTTAAAGAAGGACATAAGGAAATTCTTTCAAAGGCTTCGAAAGATAAGAAAGAAGCATATTTCACCGAGGGCTTCTTCGAGAACTTTGAAGAACTTTACGTGCAATATAAAACTTGTTTACGCGAAGCATTGCAACCGTTTCTAATACCGCCATTATTGTCTCAATCAACAACGTCTACGACGACTGGAAATAACGAGAACGGTTATGGTGATGTTAAGTTACCACGAATTATATTACCCACATTTGGAGGAAAATATGAAGAATGGCAAACATTTTATGATATGTTTTTATCCTTAATTCACAATAATAAAACCATAACGTCAGTTCAAAAGTTGCATTACTTGAAAAGTAATTTAGCAGGAGAAGCTTTAAATCTTTTACGTAATTTCTCAACTACTGAAGCAAACTATGAGGAGGCATGGAAACAATTGGTAACGCGATATGATAACAAGCGATACAACTGCAATGCTATTTTGAAAAACATGTTTGCACTTAAGAAAATAACTACTGAGTCGGCTAATGCAATAAAGTTGTTACTAGACACCACATCGACTTGCCTAAAGTCATTACAAAGCATGGGCATCTGCACGGACTCCTGGGATGTGATTATTGTTTATCTAACAGTCTCAAAGTTGGATACGGAGTCGATAAAACAATGGGAGCAGCAGCTTAATACGATCAGTGATAAACTACCTACCTGGTCAAAACTAAGAGACTATTTAGAGCACCGATTTAGATCTTTAGAGATGATTGATTCTAGTGTTCAACGATCAACAACATTTCCAGTGAAGTCTGCACAAAAGCCTAAATCATTTCATACTTCAGTTGAGAACAAACCTAAAACTAAGGAGATTGAGTGTGCTATGTGCCACGAGAACCACTACGTATACCACTGCAAACGTTTTGGGCTTATGACGCCCAAGGCCAGACAAGATTTCGTGCAAAACAATAGATTGTGTTTTAATTGCCTGTCTTCGACACATTCTGTAATGAAGTGTCGCCAGTCATCGAGCTGCAGAAAATGTGGTAGGAGACACCACACTTTGCTACATTTCGAGAGAGAGAATAACGGAGAAACCAAACCAGCAAGTGAGGCCACAGCGTCACCTAGCGTATCTACTGAGACGCCGAGCACGTCGCGAGGTGACACACACATCACTACTACATTTACTAGGAGGGAGCTACAGCCAACCAGAGTGCTGCTTGCAACGGCTAGCGTTCAGGTATTTAATTCAAATGGTTGTAAACAAATTATTCGAGCTTTATTAGACCAAGGGTCACAAGCCTCTTTTATTACT
This sequence comes from Plusia festucae, assembly GCA_950381575.1. Taxonomy (NCBI): domain Eukaryota; kingdom Metazoa; phylum Arthropoda; class Insecta; order Lepidoptera; family Noctuidae; genus Plusia; species Plusia festucae. The sequence continues at coordinate 15,730,197 of OX494432.1, read as the reverse complement.
GAGGCTACTGTTCAGTTACTTGGACTCACACGCAAACCGGTAAGTGGTTGGGTGTCAGGGCTAGGAGATGGTCGTATGAGTATCAAACACGCGGTTTCACTGAGAGTAGAATCACGCCATAATCCAATTAATTCAATCCAAGTTAACGCTTATGTATTACGTTCTTTGACGTCTATGCTTCCGACAACCGGTCTAAACACTCAAGAGTGGGCTGAAATTAAAAATCTACCTTTAGCAGATCCTACATACACAACACCAGGTAAGATTGATATATTGTTAGGTGCAGAGGTGTATGCGGATATCTTGCGTGATGGAATCATTAAGCACTCTCAGGGTAGTTTGATAGCGCAAAAGACAGTTTTCGGTTGGATCATCTCAGGAAAAACGTCAAAAGAGTTAAAATCGTCTACAGGAAGTAATCTTATTAGCATGCATGTACATTTGGAAGAAGATGAGGTACTCAAGAAATTTTGGGAAATGGAAAATGAACCTAATTTAATAAAAAAAGAGATGACAAAAAGTGAGAAGGTATGTGAGAGTTTATTTGATTTAACGACAGTTAGAGACGAAAACGGGAGATTTATAGTAAGATTACCTTTTGCTACGGAAGACCCACAGTGTCAATATGGTCATTCAAAGAAAAGAGCTATCAAGATGTTGGGGAATTTAGAGAGAAGACTATCACGGGATCCAAAGCTTAAAATAGAATACAATAAGGTATTTGAAGAATATGTAAGCTTAAATCACATGACTGCAGTAAGTGAGAAAGAGATAGAGAACCCTCGAGCAGTGTATCTCCCTCACCATGCAGTGGTCAGAGAAGATAAGGACACAACAAAGGTGAGAGTGGTTTTTAATGCGTCGAGCAAGGGAGACAACAACGTATCCTTAAATGACGATCTTCTTGTTGGACCAAAATTACAGCAAGATCTTAGGCACATTCTGATGAGGTGGAGATTCCATAAGATTTGTTTGGTTGCTGATATAACTAAATTTTATAGAATGGTTCGAGTAGCAGATGAAGATGCTGACTTCCAAAGAATCGTATGGAGATTTGACCCATCTGATCCTATACAACATTTTAAGCTTGTGAGGCTGACATTTGGTACTGCATGCGCGCCATACTTGGCTGTAAAATCTTTACAAAGACTTGCAGAGGTAGAGGAATCTAAGTACCCATTGGCAGCAAAAATAACTAAAACGGACTATTACATGGACGATTTGATGTCAGGCGCTGAAACAGTGAATGAAGCATTACAAATATACTCTGAGATGAATGAGTTAATGAAATCAGGTGGATTCGAACTTCAAAAATGGAATAGTAACAGCGTAACATTTCTGAATAAAATCGGCAAGAGTGAAGAATTATCTAGTGATCAAAAAACACCTATCAATGTGAATAATTTAATTAAAGTACTCGGAGTAAGTTGGAGCCGGAAATCTGATAATTTTGAGTATGTGCTCAACTTACTTGAAACCACTGAACCGGTCACGAAAAGACAAGTATTGTCTGTCATAGCTAGGTTATATGACCCTTTGGGTTGGATAGCCCCTGTGGTAGTAATTGCTAAAATATTTATCCAAAAACTCTGGAAATCAGGACTTCAGTGGGACGATTGCTTAACGGAGGATTTACTCAGTCAGTGGTTAAAATATAGAAATAACCTAACCCATTTAAGAGAGCTAACCATTCCCCGGTGGCTAAATGTAACTCGAAATGCTAAAACGGAATTACATGTATTTTCAGACGCCTCAATATCAGCTTATGCCGCTGCAGTTTACATGAGAGTAATCGATGAGTTCAATAAAGTTCATGTACATTTGGTGACTGCAAAGACCAAAGTCGCGCCGATCGAAAAGAAAATTTCGATTCCAAGGCTGGAGTTGTGTGGGTCAACTTTGGCAGCAAAATTGATTTTTGAGGTGTCACAGGTGATGGATATTCCCAAGAATAATTTATATGCTTGGACAGACTCTACTGTAGTTTTAGCGTGGCTCAAAGGAGGCCCAAGCCGATGGAATACTTACGTGAGTAACCGAGTGACCATGATATTAAACATTTTAGATTATGAGCGATGGGGTCATGTTTGTACAGATGCAAACCCTGCAGACTGTGCTTCGCGAGGTTTGGAATCGCACGATTTACTAAACCATTCATTGTGGTGGAGAGGACCACAATGGTTAGCAGAGACAAATATACAAAAGGACGACACAACGGTTATAGATACACATGAAGAGGAAAACATCAAATGCATAACTGTTTTATCTAACACAGAGGAACAATTTATTTGGTCAAAGTTTTCATCCTTATCCAGATTATTAAGAATATTATCATACTGTAAAAGACTATTGAATTTAAAGTTACCTAAAAATGAGCGACCTAATTTACCTAAATTTATAACTACCAATGAACTAAGTGAAACTTTACAAACATGTATTAAATTAATTCAAGAACGCGAGTTTTCTGATGAAATAAAACAGTTACAGTCTCGAGGATGTGTGTCTAGAAAAAGCCCTTTAAAAACTCTTTGTCCTTTTTTTGATGAAAAGGGGATTTTAAGAGTAAGTGGCCGCATAACCAAATCAAACATGTGTTATGATATGAGACACCCAATAGTTATGCCTGCTAAAAATCATTTTACCATGCTTATAATTGTTGATGCTCATCATAAAACACTACATGGAGGTCCTCAGATTATGTTGAACTACTTAAGGACAAAATACTGGATCTTGCGAGCTAAAGAACGAGTTAAGAAGTGTTTTAGAGAATGTGTCATTTGTTTAAGATACTCCACGAAGAAGTCTACACCGTTAATGGGCCTGCTCCCAGAAGCAAGGGTTAAACCCAGTAAGCCATTTAAGTCTACTGGTGTGGATTACTGTGGTCCGGTGAATATCAAGTTCTCACCTGGAAGAGGAGCTAAGTCATATAAGGGCTACATATGCCTTTTTGTGTGCATGGTAACCCGAGCAGTCCACCTGGAAGCAGTTACTGACTTAACGGCTAAAGGCTTTATCGCAGCCTTCAAACGTTTTGTGGCTAGAAGAGGCCACTGTCAAGACTTATTTAGCGATAATGGAACAAACTTTGTTGGTGCTGACAAGCAATTACGAGAAATGTTCAACAGTGCCAAATCAGCTCTTCCTAAAGAAATAGCAGAGTTGCTCACTTTAGAGCGAACAACGTTTAACTTTATACCACCACACGCACCAAATTTTGGCGGGTTGTGGGAAGCTGGCGTGCGTAGTACCAAAACGCATTTGCGAAAGGTGGTGGGAAACGCTACACTTACCTATGAGGAGATGGCGACAGTCCTGTCGCAAGTGGAGGCATGTCTAAATTCGCGTCCTCTAACTTTACTCAGTGACGATCCTAACGACCCACTCCCCCTGACACCAGGTCATTTTTTGGTTGGTGAGCCCATAATAAATATAGCTGATGAAGATTGTTCTAAACATAATATTGTAGGTTTAGATAGATGGCGCCTAACTCAAAAAATTGTAAATGATTTCTGGAATAGATGGCACAAAGAATATCTTGTGAGTTTAAATCAAAGATACAAGTGGAATTTAAAACGTTCAGAACCAGAAATTGGTGATATTGTTATATTAAAGGAAGATAATATTCCTCCTGCTAAGTGGATTCTTGGTAAAATAACGCGAAAACATTCAGGCCCTGACAACATTACTCGTGTCGTGACAGTCAAATGTAAAACCGGAGAATACAAGCGTCCACTTAGTAAGATTTGTGTTATAACAAAATAACATCCAAAATGTTCCTTATAATAATATATGTTTATTATAGTATAATAATACTTATAAGGTTAATTTTAGAGTTTTGTATTTAACATTTACTTTTAAATTTTAGAGTTTTATTTACATACTAGTTTCTGCCCGCGACCAGCTCGTGTGGCTTTATACGTGATATGTACCTACCTATTGTTATTCTTGTAACCAACCATGGCTTACCTATGGTGGGCGGTTCAAACTTACCGATAAGTTATATTATATAGGTACTTAATTATGTTATTCCTATAATTGTATCGTGTAGTGTTAATGATTAGTGAGTAAGTACTATTGTTTGAATACCTAATGGTTTGCTCTAAATTACTTTTACTTTACCATACCTACTATTAAGTTAATATTCTTTGTTGGCTGTGCCTTATTGTAAACAGTGTTCGGTATTATATTTGGGTTTTTTTTTTAAATTGAATTTTGCTGACATTTGTGTTAGAGTACCTATTTAAAGAACTATGTTCTTTGGTGGGCGGAATGTTTAGTTTGATTAACGAATGCAGCAGAGTTGTCACTAAGCGAACGTATGTACGGGTTAAATGTCGATACAGTCCACACACACACAATTTAATTTTATGCAGTTGTTACCTTGAAGTAGTGAGAAATATAAGAGCGTACAAATTAGACGTTGTTTCTGTTAAAATAATCCCCTCAAACGAAAGTGATCCTTATTCAATTAAACAACCTATATAAAAAGTATATCAATTTTTTTTTTATCAAGCTTCCCTAAACACATCTGGAACTGGTACGGGGCGAAGCATCAACGACGAGGTACCGGAGCTGCGCAAAGAGCTGATAGCTGCTTTCAATGACAGATTCACTGAACAACTTCTAGACACCGCTAAGGTGAGGAAACTATCATTACGAAACACAGAGCGATCACAAATACTTTCTGAGGTTCACGCGAAAGTTAGACATTGGACTATTTTTAGCTAGTATCACAAGAGTTGTGCTGCAAGACATCGTGAGCTCACATTGCGTAGATCATAGAAACAAAAATGTTAAATGAAATGTAAAGATAAAACGAGCAACAATTACTGTTAAAATGAATACCACCTCAGGTTTCCCTTCGGGAATCCAAATACAAATAAAGCCGTGATAGCCGTTTCAAAATGGTTTTATATAAGAACAATCACCATTTATTATATTTTTGTTTGACCTCAGTGACAACTTTGTAGTTATTTTAAAATCCTGCGAAGATAGTTTATGGAGCATTTGTACAGATGACCATAGGAACCGATTACCGCGGAAATTCAATTTGAATCTCATCATTTAGTACGAGTGTTGTTTGCTCAAACTGAATTGAGATATCGTACAAATGGTTTCGGCGCCAAATGTCCGATGAGGATACTACTAACGCTTGGCAAATTCGTTCATGGCACTCCCATGTTTCGCGCAGGTGGTAAGGGTACTAACCCAAGGCCATCCTTGGGTTAGTACCCATCATCGGACGGAAGCGTCATTCTGCTAATTCTGATGCCATCATCAGAATTAGTAGAATGACGCTTCCGTCCGATGATGGGTACTAACCCAAGAATCTCATCATTTAGTACGAGTGTTGTTTGCTCAAACTGAATTGAGATATCGTACAAATGGTTTCGGCGCCAAATGTCCGATGAGGATACTACTAACGCTTGGCAAATTCGTTCATGGCACTCCCATGTTTCGCGCAGGTGGTAAGGGTACTAACCCAAGGCCATCCTTGGGTTAGTACCCATCATCGGACGGAAGCGTCATTCTGCTAATTCTGATGCCATCATCAGAATTAGTAGAATGACGCTTCCGTCAGTTGCCCCTAGCCCCGTGCCCACGTTTTTCCACCTCCGCTGTCATTTGTCTTCCGTCTCCCACAGACCTTGGGAAAGTCACGCACGAAATTTGCATAGCTATACAAACTTACTTAATACCCTAATTGTGTGCAATCTTTACAGAACCAGGCTCAGGTCCAGCGCAGCTTCCTGGAGATCCTGGTGAAAGACATCAAGAGTATGATCCAGTTCTCTCCGCTGTGATGTGCCTACTATTTACTGATCATGTTCAAACCGTACGATAACTATCCTTTGTAATGTTGTTTAATTAAATATATTTTGTAATATCAGTTGGTTTTAATGTTCCTCTGTTAAACTTATTAGGTACGATCTGTTAAAGCTGGTCTCGGCTTTCGCGTAATTTTTTTTTCTCCATATTTATTATGTAAACATTTAATTTACTTGTACTTTTAATTTGTAAAACAGATTATCTTACAAAAAAGCCAGTGCCTGCTACCTATTGTAACAATAATGCTATGGAACTCTAAGTCTGTGCGAACCTAATTGTACCGTTATCAATATTTTGTTAAATAAATTAATAAAATATTTCACATACAATGTTTACAAGGCACAATACCTCTTGTCGACTAAACTTGCTTGTCAATTTTCATTTTTTTGTCAAACACGCAATTGACCATGATATTCATCAAGAACGTCAAGCAGGTATAGTGCCACAGCCTTATCCTCGCCTAGAGTATTAGTGTTCTGTGGCCTTATCTGACCCGGTGACGGCGTCGCTGTTGTTGAATTTAGTATTAGGGTAAATATATTACGCTTGTCCAAGTGTACAATAGAAGTTAATTGAAACTTAATTTTCGATTATTTTATATTTAAACTATACTTACAAAATAAAATGGTTAAAATAATTCGTTCCAGATTTGGCCACCAGTCAGATAAGTTTGTAGCACTATGGCACTGTCATATAGATTGCTTGACAAACGCTTCAATTAAGGCCGCGCTCTATCAATTTTAGCTTGTCCCTAAAGTTTGAGAACCAGTTTTATGGTTTTATTTATCGCTTACGGGGCGCTAATCAGTACAAGTAAAGAGAACCTTAACAATAGTGTAGTAAAACTGATATTAAAATCAGAACTTTAAATCTAAATATTCATACTATAAATAGCAGCTAGGTGATTAATCCAATGCACCAATTAGCAATTCACCAACATAAACTTATCGCCATTAAAACAAAAACATTCAACATTTTGGCTTTGAAATGTATACATTTTATACTAAAGAGTGTTTCGGTTGTCATGAAACTAAGTTCATTCGACGCAGAAAAAATCGCTGATTCCGAATATATATATAACTGAATTTCGACCATAGTGCCGCTTAACCCAAATAGCCTTTCACTCGTCGATATACTAAATTACTTAGAATTTTTACATAGCTAGAAATGATTCACCTTTAATAATAATACCGAGTTACTCTAAGCCCGACGGCAATTATAGGCAATTTTTTATTAAGTAAAAAGTTATGGAAACATGGTACTTACTCGTAGACATACCTATTGGTTTTCAAGAGGCTAGGGGAGCGCCTGGCGTTGTGAGCGACCGTCGGTGGCACCGCGGGCGTCGAGTATGCGATCGGATCCGTGTAAAGCTTAGGTACCTATTTCCACACGCATCAACGCAATTCTGAATTACCATCGAAAATATTGGTTTTAATATCTCAAAGCGATCAAAACTACAAAACGACTGAAAAAAAAAACATATTTTTTTATGAAAATATCACTTCAAGGTACATAACATAATACAACATACAAATTAAAGGCAACGGGTCTGAACCGCGTACGTAATATAAGGTATAAATACCAATTTTTCCGCGACGTTTAGGCCAATTTGCAAAGGCTGTACTCACGGGTAGTCTGATGATGTATACAAACCACGAAAATCTAAAACCTTATATAATTGAATACAAGGTTCGTTAGAGAACTCAATATTTCGAATTAGTTAATTAAAGGTAGAGTTGCTGCATGTTGTTAAGTTGCATTGTAAATTAATGGATTAATATGTCGTCATAGCGATTTGAACGATGACACTGAATTAATTACCTAGGTACCTACTACTCATACCAACAACTCCCGTAATATAGTATCCTACATTCTTGCCAGAACTTTGATGCATATGTGTAATAAATAAATCATAAGGATGATGAGGAAGTCTCCTCATCCTTCTGTATCTCATGCATAATATATTATCTCATTATTGAAGTTAACATAGGTAGCAATTCCTAGACCAAAAAAATAATAATAACCTAGATCCACTCTTTTACTTGTGTCTAGGTTTACACATTTCTGGGAAATTCTGCACATCTTTATAAGGAAGGCAACGGCGCATGCAGGACTTAACACCTTCCCTGTCCCGTAAGAAGACACAATAGTTAAACAATGGAAATGTTCATAAGTGATTCACGGGACAGTGAAAGGGTTAAATAATACCTAACCAGGTTGCTTCTCCTTTTACTTTACTTGACTGCAGAAGGCATTTGTAATCTACGTCGGTTTACTTCTCTATCGAAAAGTATATTAATAAACTTATTTTACTAATTATGGATTACATAGTATCTACAATATCCTCTATCTCTATCTATCTACCTACAAAGTCATCGAAAAATCTGGAATGGAATTAAAATTGAAATAAAACGGTATAGAGTCCGTTTATAATAGTTTTATTTCAAAACTTTCATGGGTCATAAGAATCCACATTTTAAATACGGAAGTAGCTATAGTGCCGCGAACTTATTTGACCCGAAGACCACGTCGCTGTTGTTGAGTGTTGAATGTTTCAACTCAATAGAATTTTAGTTAGGTATTTGTAGGGTAAAAATAGGATATTAATAGAAGGAAAAATTATATCTTAATTTCAGATTATATTTAAGCTTCAGGGTCTGATAATTTTGTGACACTGTACATTTTTTTCATGTGAAGTAATGTACACAAAACTTCCAAATATTTTATCCAAAATGCGTTAATAAAGCAAGGTACCAACAATAGAGATACAAAATGAAGAGTTTTAAAATAACGTTCGCTATTTAAAAAAAATCCCGGGTCAAGCAGTAATTAGTAAAGCACAGCCCTATTTAGATGTAAAGATCACATCTGAAGCGGCGTTAACCTAATGGATAGGGCGTTGGACTTGCGACCATGTGTTTGTTGGTTCGAATCAAACTCATAGCACTACCGACGTGAACCCACTCGTAACACAAACATTTAGTTTAGCACAATACTAGTAATGTTCGACTCACATTGCTGGTAAGCTCAAATAGCTATGTTGTATGTTGAAGGTCCTACTCACTGTGCACAATAAAAATGTGCGGCACACATTTTCCTTACATGTTTCGAACTTTTAACTAATCAAGCGCAGTCACGATCGACGAGATTGTAGGGAAAATAATAATCAACGAAGTATATTCGGTAGGTTAAGTTATATAGCATCAGCCGTCAAATAACGGCAACTCAGACCAGTTTTAGGCTCTTTATCAAAATCTTGCCCTGAATAGCCAACATTTTATCATTGCATCATACAGACCAACGGACATGTTCATGCATATGCTACATGGACGTTGACAGTGGTCTACCAGGTCTCCTATTTTGTTCTCTGGGCCACCATCCTGCCATCCTGCTAGCCCGCATCTTGCTAGCCCGCCCATGGAGTCTACGGGGGCTTCGTACCGTTCTGATACTTGGGAAGTATGAAATTCGAATGCCTATGACACACGGAATAACGAAGAAACATCTATACTAATATTATAAAGCTAAAGAGTTTGTTTGTTTGTTTGTTTGAACGCGCTAATCTCAGGAAGTACTGGTCCGATTTGAAAAATTCTTTCACTGTTAGATAGCCTACTTATTGAGGAAGGCTTTAGGCTATAATTTGCAGCAGTAACCGATGATCACGCGAGCGGAGCCGCGAGCAACAGCTAGTCAGGAAATAAAATCCAAATAAAACTACCAGAGAATTCGCTTAAAATAGTTTTATTATAACTTTTTGTGTGGTTTATGAGGAAGGACTTTATTACGTAGTATACCTAAATAGATATACTAAATTCTGGTAGGTTACTTATCAAAGTCGATATCTACTTTACATGGGTAGTTAACAATATTGTATCAACAAAAGCAATGTTAACTTATACCTAAACAAAATTACGAATGTTGTATGCTCGTCGATTCCCATTGAGGCTCTGCACCCGCGGCCCGGCTGGCTCCGTAGCTCCACTCGACAAACAACTATCAATTTAATTGGAGATCCGCGGGCATCCTCTTTACCTCGCTTAACTTTTCGATTTACATTCAAAACGGTCTTTTAAAAAACGCAACTCAATAACTACGAGTCTAAACCCTCGTTCCGATGCGTGCTTTAGAAATCATTCGGCTGTCAAACTTTGTGGCTGCCTGCCATTGGTGAGGAGCCGCGGGGAGGAGCCGCAGACCACGCCCGGCGCCCGCCGCGCTTAAACGCGCTTTAAACCCCGTTTAAGCGGTATTTTGGCCCAAAACCGCAAGAAAATGTATGTAACATCGGTTAGGGGTAGGGCGTAGCTAAATGAAAAGATTTTCTCGATTGAACGACTATTTTGCGAACATGGCGGACAGTGTAACGGATGCGCGGGAAAGTGCAGGCGCGCTACAACAATCAAGTTGTTAATTGAAAAGACTTTGTACAGTGCAATTAATATTTATGCAAATTATATTTTCATTAATTAAACTTTATAATGAACAAAATGTGAAGTAACGATAAGTTTAAAAGTTTTATTTATCGGGGTTCGTGAGTTTGAGCAAGTCTAAGGAGTTTTAAACATTTTGACAACATACATTTTTGTTTTGAAGTGATTGGCTATGGATTCTAGGATGCAGGACAGTCACAAGTCCTTCCTAATCAAAGACCTGCTCGGAGACGTGTTGCGGCCAGGACAAGTTGTGGCGATAGGTATGTTTAGAAGATTTACCATAATTAAAATATGTTATAATTAGTTTTCATTCTATTAATTTTACTAAAAATATACGTTTATAACTATAGTTAGTGATCCAACGGACCTCTGCTTCTGTTTCCGCAACTACGGAAGTTTCTTATTTGTTTTGACATCCGTTTTTGCTTAAATTTCCAATAATAATAGGTAAATAAATCAATAGCCGCTATTCAATTTTGAATATAATATTGTTTTAAATTTAATTTATGCTGTTTTTATATGCTTTAATAACATGTATCCAATATAGTTTACATTTAAATCTGTTAATATCAGCTTGTGTTGTACACAAAACCATTTTATCCATGCTAATTTTCTTGGATAGGTTAATTTATAATAACTTGCTCGCTTTCAATAATTAACAAGTTCAAGTTCATAGATGGGGCTGACATATCTTTGATAAAAGCCCCTAAATAAAATAAGATAATAAAAAAAAAAAAAAAAGATGGGGATATACCTCCTCTTTAAGTTTCTACACTATCCATATCTTCCGTGATAACAACCAACAGCCAGTTTTATTATACTGCGTTACTAAGTAAAATGGGTTGTGGAGGTCAGACAGGCAGTCGCTCCAAGTAAAACATGGTATTCAGCTACATCCAACTGGAAGCCGACACCAACACAGCGAGGCAGGTGATGATGATGATTTCCTGTTCTAGCTAACTCCAATCTGTTTTCTAGTTTTATTTGAGACTGCTCAAACATGTTTTATCTTTTTAAGAAACTTTATTTTATAGATGTTATTCGCATTCATATCCTTAACCTAATTTTGTTACTGAACCAAATTATTCGAACCTAAGCGTAGCTTTGTTTATGAAAAAAAAAATTTGTTAATCTACAGGGAAAAAAAATCTTTAAGCTAATTTTTTTTTTGTTAATATAATAATATGGCGTAGCACTGTCGTAGCATCTTCGTAGCAGTTATATTAATTTGCAAATGTTGAAGACCCATATGTTTTTAACGTGGGTTCGAATAAATAATCAGTTACTATAGAAACCTTTACAATAAACTATAGGCTAGTCAGATTCTGTACAATAGAGATGACACGGATTAGATAAAAAAGGGTATTTGCTTAATTATATAAGAAGGTATTTGAATCGAAGTAATTAAGTAAACGACTAAAACTTTTTTAACGGTAATACAACATCTTGTATGCATTTACCATGGAAGGATTTATATGATACATTCCAAAAATATGTTGTTTTTTTATGGAATGTTTTTAATGGATTTGGATATTGGACCTAAACTTTCCGTGTCGGGGCGCTTTAAGCCAGGTTACCCCAAATAGTTAGATTTCTTTTAACATATCATTAAAACGGTTTACACTGATTTATAAAAGGGAAAATTCGCCATCAGTTGTTAATCTCTCTGTTTTTACCATTTCCCTGCAACAAACATAACATGACGAAACAGACATTTTGTCGAAGGTTTACATGAAAATATGCCAATACATATGTATGCTAATCCAACTACTTTCAAAAAAAATTTGTAAATGAAAACGATATAATCCTATAGTTTTAAATAGCATGCATCATACTCCTTGTATCTTAATACCTATTTAAAATTCGATTGTTGATCGTTATTTAAGTGATCGTAAAATTATGCTATTATCGTAAATATTATAAGCGATTATGATGCTAGGATCGTATCGCTTTTTTACTAACCTTGTCCTACCATCACCAAGCCAAGATAAACCACCAATAACTAAAGAACCTCAACATATGCATATTCAAGCTCTCGTCTCGTGTAGTGCAACAAAATAATCGCATTATTACCCGCAGACGTGTCTAAGTGTGCGCGGCGCGACGCTAATAAGGTGGCAATTTGCGAGTGTGCGCGCTCCCTGCAGGTGCATACATTAAACTAATAAGCAGCTAGTTAGCGAGCTCGGTGCATGCATTACTAACTAATTCCCAATCTCAAATGCATAATAACTCTTTGTAAATGAATTTTTCATGTGTTCCTTGCCATTTTCACGTTCTAATATACCCTCGTAGTCTACTTGTACGGAGAGGGTTAATAAACAAAGGAGGCTTGTAACAAGCTAGTGTTGAATTAATTTAAATTTTTATTTTGTATTGTTTTGACTCCTTACGAAGTGTGTATGTACATAATTAGTTTGTGTAGAACGGAAGTGTTAGGTAAGCACGTGATGTTAAGAAAAAAAAATATCTACCAAATAGGTTCTTTAATATTCAGATAATGTTTTATAATAAATATTTACAAACTTAACTACATACACACCTAAAACTAAATTATAATAATTAAACGAAAAACTATAAAATAGCGTCAAAAAATTCATCCACATCGCTGTCGACTGGCAGTTTCCCCATAAGGCTATCAGCATTGCCACGTTGACTTGCAATGCTTTACCGGTGGCCAAGGTAAAAGTCAACCCTTGGGTCGCACGAGGTGTCGAAAAGACGTTTGGGCAAGTCTTTAAAAATAAATGTTTGTATTCGGACCCCACGGTCCAAGGATGCGGTGCAGGATGAACTAGGAAGATAAGATGGTGCGTAAGTAGAATATCGACACAAGTAGTGTCCTACACCAAAGGCCTACCCATCTTCCAAGGAAACAAGACATGGTGTCCGGTCTTTTGCAATCGTCGCGTGCTAGGCCATTGGGTTCAAGTAGGTACGGCCGGAACGCTGACGGCAAGAAGAGCTTGTCAGATGATATCATTGATTCGAGTATTAGCGAGCCGCGCCATACGATCCGCGTTAAGGCTGCATGACAGGCCGTGGTGTCCCAGACTGTTAACAACTTCGCCATAGTGACAGCGATGTGGAGAGCAGCAAGAAGCGCCTAAGTGCAGGGAAGCAACGAGGCGGAAACTATTATCTTCGAGAGCCTATGTTCAACGACGTTAGCGCGTGAAGCAAACCCTGACTCTCATTCACTAACAGCAGGCGCGCATGTTCCGCATTAGTAGCAGATGTTGAAATTTGGTTTAGCTGAGCTACTCTGCAGAGCGGCTCATCCCACTATCTCTGTAATGATGGGTGGTCAGGAGGATTCGAATCTTGGCAAGCAAGTCTCGCAGGCATCCACAGCCTCGGTGAAGCACGGAACTCCAAAATCAACCAGTGTGGAAGCTAGGATATTCTTGTTAATTTATCCGTGCCGTGGACCGAGAATATAAAAGCTGGTAAACTAATACGGTGGAGATAATAGAGGAGAATGACTGCACGGATAGCCGAGTGGTATACGTCACCACGCTAATTATCACTACGCGACGTGCTGCGGGTTCGATCCGCGCATTGGACAAGCATTTGTGTCATCCACAAATTTTGATGCTGTTTTCAAGTCTGGGTGTTCTTTGTGAAACCCCCGTGACACAAGAATTAAATTCCTTAGTGCAGGAGTAGCCAACAAAACTCCTTAGATAATGAGTAAACTTATTTTCATACCATGATAATAATAATTTATTTATATTTTTAAGCAAAAAGTTAGTGCGTCCAAACTAGATAAATAAATATCTAACAGCGTTCTTCCCTAGCAGATTATACAAGATAGACATTTAATTAGAATCTAAACAGTGAACAATTTTGACAAAGTGAGCAATTTACTACCCAAGTTTATACAATAACACTTAATTTTACGAAACGAAAATTTATAATAAAATGAAAAAACAGAATTAAAATAGTGAACAGTAGTGGAAGAAATGAGAAGAGTAATATATTTTCTAACTTTCATCCGGTTTAAAATGGGACCACTCAAAAACAAAACCCTATTACAGGTTTCTGAAAGTTTAATTAACACAATAATTTCAATGACCTGTCAAAACCTCATGTTAATCACTGTGATTGGTCGGTACGCTTTTGGCCAAGCAATCACACTATCAATAAATATGATCAGTTAAATTTGCATAAATTTTGTTGATATTCCTTTCTGGAACCGGCTGGATGTTGCAGTCTACGACACCACATTTGAATAAAAACTAAAAAATATAACTATTTTTTTCTTCGACAAAAACATTGAAGTTTGTTGCATGTGCGTGTGTACGTACGTGCCGTTCCCACAGTTTGTGGACCTCGCCTTGTTATAACAAATAAGTATTTCTTTTCGACGAAGTTTACGGACAACTAACGACCACTCAACGTGCTGACCACCTTACACAGCACCTTGACAATTTAGCTTAGAATATGTATTATGTATGAGCAGATCATTCGTTGCATTTGCAGTTTCACAGTTATTTGGGATTTAACCCTTTTTACAATTCTTGTGTTATATCTTTCGTGAGACATTAACTTAAAGTTTTGTAACTGCTTTATCTGCGGATCATTATCGGAGATATCCGACTAGTTCTAAGCTCGAACAGGTCCTAAAATAATGATTTCAGGTGTCGCGCGATGAAGCCGGGCTTAATTAAAACTAGTAAAGCATCTTCAATTGTGATTTGACCTTGGGAAAGCCCCAGTGACTAAAACAGAAAAAACGGTAGGCAAAATTCAGTTACCTGTCTAACTTCTAAGAAATCATTGCCAAACGGTGAAGGAAAACATCGTGAGGAAACCTGAATATCATTAATTGCAAGCGTAGTGATCAATGCTCGTTCCTTCTTTTTATGAGGGAAGAGAACTGTGCTTAGCAGTGGGATATTTAGAGGCCGGTATTATAATCCAAATTGCAATCAAGCACTCGACTTTAAACACCGTAATTTTGTGCATGTTAATGTTTTCTTAAAAACCTACTTTACAGTTTTTGTTGACAACGAAAGTTTTTTTGTATGAAGTCGCATTTGCATTTACGTCATTGCATAGAGATTAGTACCTAAGTATGTGTGATTTTTTGTATTGCAGACTAAATTATAACAACTTCTCGACATCCGATTGAATTGAAACTGCATACCTACTTACATCAGTTCCGGGACAATGAATTAATATTTAATTGCCTTGTGAATAATATTTGAATTCGGCTAATGTTAAATTATATTTAATGACTATTTTGTATGCCGTTTGGCGAAACATGGCGATCTTATGTATTATTTTTATTATACCATCTCTGTAACCTGTGTTTAAAAAATAAATGAATGAAATGAAATGAAATGACAATGGAACATGCTACTCTCAATTATATGCTACTGTCGAGCAGTTCTAGATATGAAGCGAGAAGGGACCTTAGTAACTCTGTGACGAAACAATGCAATCCCATCGTCATTGGGCTTGATTGATTTGTCTACGTTAGTATTTTGAGTCAAGCTGGTTTAAAAATACATTTTAATATAGCATTTTTAATACTTATACAAATTATTCATTCACATCATATTTAGCATTTCGAACCGCACGAAGATAAGTTGTGACATTTCAAAGCGCACACTTTAGTGTCTAATAGTTTCCACACTAAGTGAATAATGAATTACTTGTATATTATATTTCAATGATCAGAAATAATCGATAAGACAATCATTAGTACAAAGAGCTTGCATATGCTCTTGAGCGCAGCACGCCGCCTCTCCAGCGCGCGCGCGCCCGCCACGCGCCGCGGTCGAGCACCGATTGACTTCGCTTCTTCTCCATTCAAATTAACGACTTTTAATTTGTTTTATACAATCAAATCAAGGAGGTAGTCTCGAAAAACTATTCTATTAGACATGTTATACAATGTTATTCATTACTTTAAATAGTAGGTACGTTATTAGATTGTATTTAGTTGTTACATTTTTTTTGTCCTTATTGCTAACCTAGAAATATTGAACTTCACATTACGGTTGTATGTCAACTCAATCATTTGATATTAACCACACATAATGTTAGTTAAGTGGGCTAATGTGTTTATTCCAAAAACGGAAAACTCTTCTTTGAAATGTGTTTCACAAAGTGGAACACCAATTTGGTAGCAATATGGGGCGTCGTTTATAATCAGCGTCTATTCATACTCACACTGAGATAAGTTGCCTCATAAGCTTCCCACAATCATTGTGATGAACGATAAGTATCAACATGCTTAAGATACTGATATATAGTTAAACGAATGTTAAGGTTACTTATACTTTCTCACTTTTTTTTTTCTTATAAGTTTACCCGATGACCTAATAAAGATCGCAGGGAGCCGCTGGATAATCTGGAAATCATCAACACAATAACTCCGGAACGGTTGCACTGATTTGGATAAAATTTGGCATGGGTATATTTCCTACCTGCACGTCAATTCTGTAAAATGTCAATCAACAACTCGCATCTCACTTCGCTGTTCACTTCACGTTCACTCTCACTTCGCATAAGTTTCAAATTTCGAGTGCGAACTCAAACGTCATCTCATATTTAGGCCGAGTTTTCTAACTACATCATAATCATAGATTACGTAACCGTTCTGTTAGCATTATACCGATGTTCAATCCAACCGCGTTTTTTTTAGAGTTTACCATTTATTTCTAACCAACGGTTTGCTAACCAAACTGTTTTGAATGAGTGAGTCCAAAATTACCAAATGCTGGAATGGTTTATCATTATTTTGTGAATGTTTAATGTCTTAATGGTCACGTCAATCAATTTTCATTGTCAAACTCTGTGATCAAATCATCTAACTCAATTCATAATTTTTTCGTGTCGTGTTTGTTATAAATCTTTTATTGAATATATATCAGTGATATGGAAGATGAGCGTAAACGTACTTTGAATTTCACCAGTGGCGAGAAATCGGTACTTACGGCACTCGTAATAAAGTACAGAGATAGAATAGAAAATAAAAAATCGGACGCTAAAGCAAATGCCGAAAAAGCAAGAAGTTGGAAGGATCTGGCTGACGAATTTAATGCTCTTAGTACTCACTGCAAACGTTCTCTTGAGAGCTTCAAATCAAATCAAATATATTTATTTGTTATAGCTTAAACACTTGCTGGGAGAATAACAAAATAAAAACTTCATGTCAGGAAGCATAAACCAATGGCTAAACTGAGTTGGCTACATCGTTTAAGCTAATCAATCGATTACAGTACATAATCAATGGTTAGAGAATGGTGAACAGCAAAATATTGTTAAACAGCCGTTCATGGTTCAAACATTTGTTTAAAATTTAACCATCTGTTGGTGAACTTGGGTCTAAATCTCACGGTTAATTTAGTTCAACACGCTGACACGCTCGCAAGTGTAGCGCTAGTGTATCAACCGAGTTTATAGAATGCCAATCAAGAAATTCACGGCGGGTTCAGATTCGAATTTTAGAACGACGTCTTACAGAATCAACAGGCTGTTATAGTATAAGATCCCTAATACAACGACCTTCACCGAGATGCTTATTTGATGAAACGTATTTTATATTTAATTTAATATGTCAATAAATATAATCCATATGGGTTGCCTAGCAAATTTCAGTCCAGATTATGTTTAATTAATAATTAAAAAAAATTTTTTTTTTGAAAATTTCAACGGTATGTTTATTAGATAAATTCTATACCAATCGAAAGTATGAAGCCCATAGAATATGCAAACGTTAGGTTGCCTATTCTTTTCCGGTCACAACTATCGGGTTGCCAGGTATAAACAGGTAAATTAGTACTAGCATTTTGCAACGGTCTGTTTATTGAATGAAATTGAAATGAAATTAAAGATTATTTTATTCTGAACACGGTGGTACAGGGTTGCCTGCGAAAAATCAGTCCAGAATTGCGGTTGTCGAATTTTAAAAAGTAAAATATTGCTCCCGAACTGCATACATTACCGTGTTAGTAGTTCGGGAGCAAACTTTCAGGGCTATCTTGTGTTAGTTTAGTTCTTTTTGTTTTAATAAATATAAAATAATTTTATTAAAATGGGTGCCAAGAAACCAAGATGGCGTCGACGACAATTTGCAAATTTTTCATCATGGGTGTCATTTTCATGGTTCCCAAGGTCGCTTAAAACGATTATGGGGTCGAAATTAGAATGCAAGATGGCGCCGAGAACAATATGTTTTTTTTTGTGATTAGTGTTATTTTTAAGATTTGCGAGGTCGCTTAAAATAAAAAACAATATTTTTTTAAACATTTCACCGGTATGATTGTTAGATAGATTCTATACCAATCGAAAGTATGAAGCCCATAGAATATGCAAACGTTAGGTTGCCTATTCTTTTCCGGTCACAATTATCGGGTTGCCAGGTAAATCTGTACTAGCATTTTGCAACGGTCTGTTTATATAATTTTTTATATATTTTTTTTTATTTTTTTTTAGGTAAATTATTATATTTTGTAATTACTAACATAGTTCTTAAGCAATTGTACTAACACACTATGAGCCGTGTGATGCTTGAAAATAAAATATTTTTATTTATTTATTTTATTTATTGAATGAAATTTAAATGAAATTAAAGATTATTTTATTCTGAACACGGTGGTATAGGGTTGTCTGCGAAAAACCAGTCCAGAATTGCACTCTCTTTCTTTAAGTGGGCGCACTTAAAGAAAGAGAGTGCGCATGCTATTTGGGCTTGGAAAAGAAAAGGATAGCGATAGACTCGTATATACTATGCATCATCACAGTATAAAAACATACAGTAGGACGACGCCTTTGATCTCCTTGTAAATGCCGACAGTGTGTAGAAATTGTCGCAACAGCCAGGGTTGTCTCAAAATAACAATATTTATTTAAATTTATTTTTATCAACATTATTTAATAATTATTATTTAATAATAATGTTGATCAAAAATAAATTTAAAAAAATATATAATAAAAAAAATCGATTTTTTTTTTTATCAACATTAACTTTAACTTAATATTAACTTAATAGTTATTATTTAATAATAATGTTTATCTAAAATAAATAAAAAAATATTGTTACAATAATTAACAATAGCGAGATACACAATTTGTAACACAGTAACTATTATGCAAATGTGCTTCGTCTATGGTCTCACATGCAAAAATATACAATTCTAGATTGAGATTGAGACGAACACATGTAATTTCATTTAGAGAAATGTCCTTCATCTTGGATCAGGAACACTTGCGCGATAGACATTTCCGCGAAAGCTAGACCACATTTTTATTTTGAGCGACCTCGTAAATGTTAAAAATAACACTAATCACAAAAAATGCATATTTTTCTCGGCGCCATCTTGCATTCTAATTTCGACCCCATAATCGTTTTAAGCGACCTTGGGAACCATGAAAATGACACCCATGATGAAAAATTTGCAAATTGTCGTCGACGCCATCTTGGTTTCTTGGCACCCATTTTAATAAAATTATTTTATATTTATTAAAACAAAAAGAACTAAACTAACACAAGATAGCCCTGAAAGTTTGCTCCCGAACTACTAACACGGTAATGTATGCAGTTCGGGAGCAATATTTTACTTTTTAAAATTCGACAACCGCAATTCTGGACTGATTTTTCGCAGGCAACCCTATACCACCGTGTTCAGAATAAAATAATCTTTAATTTCATTTCAATTTCATTCAATAAACAGACCGTTGCAAAATGCTAGTACTAATTTACCTGTTTATACCTGGCAACCCGATAGTTGTGACCGGAAAAGAATAGGCAACCTAACGTTTGCATATTCTATGGGCTTCATACTTTCGATTGGTATAGAATTTATCTAATAAACATACCGTTGAAATTTTCAAAAAAAAATTTTTTTTAAATTATTAATTAAACATAATCTGGACTGAAATTTGCTAGGCAACCCATATGGATTATATTTATTGACATATTAAATTAAATATAAAATACGTTTCATCAAATAAGCATCTCGGTGAAGGTCGTTGTATTAGGGATCTTAGACCATTAAAGCGCAGCTACGGAATTTGACTACGAGAACGATAAACACGTGGGCAAAATACTGGAGGTCAACTAATAATTCATAAATGATATTTATTGTAAATAGGTTTTCGTAGACACTTTTAACAAGTCATTTATTTTTAGATGACGACAGCATCTCTTATCTCACTTGCAGAAGAGATGCCGAAACACTCTCTTGATCTTATGATATGGCAATCTACGGATATTAAGTTTACTTAATTACACGTATGTAAATACGTTATAGGTCCATCTTTTTTGAAGTTTTGTTATATCAATGTTATATGCATCATTCATTCATTCATCGTTCACGTGTAGGATCTGAAATCGTCTCCGACGAAAGAACCATTACAGCTTTGAGTGGATGATGCTGACTAAAGATTTACTTCTTAGATACTCGAGGTCTCGCGTAGACACGCTATGTATTGGTGTGTTTATTAACTACAGGATAATCACGGGCACGCGATTGTCCGACAACCCTTACAATAACAATAATGATTGTAGTACGACCGACATTACTTGATATACGATCATCGTAAGATGTGCCCGACAGTTAAAGACAAGTCGTGGCCTAGCGGTACAATGACTAGATTGGTATGCAAATGGTTGCAGGTTCGAACCCAGGCCAATGTACCTTTTTCAAAGTTATATGTCCTTTCATAATTATTCTACGACACCATTGACGAACGGTGAAGGACAACATCGTGAGGAATAATATGCGTGGTGATCAATGTTCATTCCTTCTCTATATGAGAAGAGGCATGTGCCCAGCAGTGGTGGCATCTATAGGCCGGTATTTTTGTAGAAAATTCGCAGCTCAAGATTATTAAATTGATCAATTATCTCATAGGTTATTTCCAAATTTATAGCGATTTTGTTACAAATAGATAGGCTTTGGTTTAATTTAATTTTAGATATTTTTATACTGTAGACTCCAGCGAGCTCAAAACAGTGTCGTGTATAAGTGGTTGTAAAAATGCAAATAGCAAATTTGAGTGATATCCTAAACCGGTGATCTATGAAATAAAATGTATTTCCAATTGTTCGTAGCGTTTGCTATTTCTTATTGTCGAAGTCCATTAATATTATTTTCTTAATAGCTGCTATAAGCACTGTTTTAATTTTATCAAGTATCATGTCTATTCAGTCGCTCAAGAAGAGTAAGGCAGGGGTGTCGATGTTAAAGAGCGCAGCGGGACATCGCTAATTTGTCACGCGTGCTGTTTACATTGTCGTACAGGGCCTAGGGGACCCGAGTAGAGCCCCGGGATATAATGGACCTAAAATATTGTTGGTTTTGTTTAAAATGTGTACTTAGAATCAATGTACAAGTGTTCTACTTAAAAGTCTTGGTGAACTCGCGGTTCAATGACCAGATTTTTGGAAATTGCTAATGTAACTTTTTCAAAGTTATACTTCTTTATTATTCCAAGACATCATTGATAATCGGTGAAGGACGATGTTTATCGTGAGGAAATGAGGATTCCAAAAATTGGTATCTGAAATCTCGCAATGAGCAAACGTGGTAAACTAGGCACGTGGTAATCAGGGGCAGATGATACCTGGGCCCCAAGGCGATGCTATTCTCGGAGCACTTTTTAGTCGGTTAAAAATAATCAACTCTTTTCAAATTGATGAAGAAATTTTACTAATAGCATCAGTAGCATTAGGTAAGCGCCAGCCCTACGTTTTCAAACCAGTACATTGTCCAACGCAACCCCCATATCACGCTGTGCCCACCCATATAGCGCTTTTTGGTCGCAGATATGTCAAAGATGTAACAAGTTGCAACAGTTTCGTAACTGTTACGAAACATGGTGACTGTGTGGGGTTTGGTCTCTATGTGTGGTAATAGTTCGTACACAATTTGACCGGAAAACTTTTCAGTAACTTTAAGTAGTCTTTGTGTTCACACGTAACGTAAACATTTGTGTAGACTTATTTTTAAACATTTGGTGTTTAGTTTGTAACATGTGTACAATCGAGTAAAAATGTGTGGTAGCGGTGTGGTCACCATGTTACTAGAATAATAAATTAAAATTTATATTTACACGAGGTGTCGTAATGTAACGTCATTATTACTGAACAATATATTACTGAAATGTGAATAAAAAAGTCACGATAAGACACTGTTTCCCAAACTGTTTCGAGAAGTGATCAAATGATTGCAGTTGAAAATGAGTAAAGAACCGAAAAGATTCCGTCTCACATCGACTTTCTACAGAAAAGTTAACAAATTATTGGTTCCACAAAATCTATCTCCAAGTAAGTACATAATTTTTCAGACAGTAAATTTATTCGGTATACATTCTGTTTCTTATACGAAATCTTATATTATTTACTTGAAATTTTATCAAAATTAACTACTTATTTCCATAGTTTTTTCATGTAAGAAAGTGTTACTGAGTGGTTATCCACCTGAAATATTTTTTTAATCGCAGCCTATAAGATTAAATAGGTCTTTGTTGTTTGTCTAATGATCATAATATTATAATCATTGGACAAAAATAATAGAAGCCAATTAATAGATCGCACGTGCACAAGCATTTTATAATTTGTTTTAAAATTAAATTGTTTGAAATTAAATTTTGGTGGGTATTTTAATTAATAACTTAAGTTTAGGTCAGCATAATATGGAAATAAAATTCAGAATTAATATTTTCCAGACCACATACCAAATGCATCATCTTCATCATTTAAAATTCAAGAAAATAGTTCTGTAATGCCTGATGCCGTACAGTTTAGTTCCAAACTGCCTAGTGCCGGTGGACCAACTTCCGAAGTGTCAAACGTTCAATTAGATGCAGATGTGACCTCTCATAATATATGTGATGTCAGTGAGGGGCTGGATACGAGCAGTTCCGCAGCAGAAGCTGAAGAATGTGACGCAGATACACTTGGCTATGAATCGTCTGATTCTGACAGCGAAATACATTCAAGAAATATAAAAGACCAAATTCAGCAATGGGCATTAAAGTACCAGATTCCTCAAAATGCCTTAAAGGAATTACTTACTATATTGAGAGACAATTCAAACACGGATTTCAAAAAATTCTTACCAAAAGACAGTAGAAGTCTATTAAAAACGCCAAAATTTAATAACATAGTACCAATGGGAAATGGAAAATATTGGTATAATGGCATAGAGAATTGTTTAAAAGAAGTTTTGTCTCAAATGATCTCAGAGTTGCCGACATGCATATTTTTGTCTTTTAACATAGACGGCTTGCCAGTAGCCAACAGCACAAAAAATGAATTTTGGCCAATTTTGTGTAAAATAGACGGCATGGATGTTGCTCCATTAGTTATAGCAATATTTTTCGGAAGCACAAAACCGTGTTTGGAATTATTTTTGCGTCCATTTGTAAACGAGCTCATCAAGTTACTTCAAGGTGGATTACTCATTCAAAGGCAAATCGTTCCTATCAAAATTCGTTGCTTCATATGTGATACACCTGCGAGGTGCTTTATAAAAGGTGAGTGCAAAATTAAATATAGAATACATATATAAATAATATCTTCTATTTAATAAAACTACCTATACCTACCTACATGATTTTCTTCTGCTGTACACAATAATGCCAAATAACTGCTGTAGCTACACCCACGGGTATTCTCAGCATGTCACAAATTTGAGCATGTCGTTTCATATACTCATAACCAGCAGTCCGCCGGCGGCTATTGTTTCGCGTGGTAAAATGTAGAGTACCTATGTCCTTCTTCAGAATGCAATCTATCTTCTTGCCAAATTTTATCGAAATTTGTTCAACAGTTTAGGCGTGAAAAGGTAACTGAGAAAGACAGACAGAGCTACTTTCGCATTGATATACTATTACTATGGATTTTGGTAATGCAAGTAGTTTACCGTACCCCCGTGCATTTCAAATAGGTATAATGTATCTTATTTCGTGATATTTTTCATTTTAGGTACTGTGGGGTTTAATAGTTACCACGGATGCATGAAATGTACAGTAATCGGAGAATACGATAGAAAAGGTCGGCATATGAGTTTTCCCAGAACGGACATGGCTTTGCGTACTGACCATTCATTTAGAAATCGATTAGATCCTGATCACCATAAAGAAAAAAGTCCAATCGAAGATTTACCCATAGATCTTGTTAACGATTTTACGATTGCAGATGCTCTTCATTTGTTAGATTTGGGTGTAATGAAGAGATGTTTACTGGGATGGACTAATGGCAGTTTTAATTTCCGAACAAAGTGGTCGGCAAGGGAAATTCAGAATGTTTCAAGAAAACTAATGGAAATAAAATCAACTACTCCATCTGAAATACATCAAGGAAGACTGAGAGAATTAGATACCCTTCACTTTTGGAAAGGTGCTGAATTTAAAAACTTTTTGTTATACTTTGGTCCAGTAGTTCTAAAAGAACACTTATCATGTGAAGTCTATCAACATTTTTTAACATTGTTCTGTGCCACCACTATTTGTTATTCTGATGTTTATGTATCTTACCGGCACATAGCTGAAAAACTTTTTGTTGATTACATCGAAAAATTCGCAGAAATTTACGGTCATGATTCTGTGAGCAGTAATATTCATAATCTTTGTCATATTGTAAATGATGTCTCAAGGTTCGGCTCTCTACCTTCTTTAAGTGCATATCCATTTGAAAGTATGTTGTTTCGAATTAAAAACCTTTTACGAAAAGGCGACCAACCCTTAGCGCAAGTAGCGAATCGCATACAGGAATTGTCAAAGCTAAACATCAAGGGCCACAAATCCAAACGGATGTATTCTCTTGTCAAATATGAAAGTTTGTTGGATACGGGTGAAAAAGTATTTACTACTGTAAAAATGAGTGAGAATTACCAGCTTTCAAAATACAATAAAGATAAATGGTTTTTAACTATCGATAATAATATCGTAGAAATGAAATTCGCAACTTTTGATCAAGGAAACATACAAATCGTTGGAAGGAATATAAAAAACAAATGTAATTTTTTTGAGCGACCATTTAATTCTTCCCATATAAATATTTATGCAACATTACTACCTTACGAACTTGAAGAATTAAAGAAATACAATCTAAATGATGTCAAATGTAAACTTACATCTATGGTTTCCAACTCTCAAATGGTGTTTATTCCAGTATTGACAACATTAGGAAAGAAAATAAACAAATAAAAACAATAAAACCAATCATAATAATTTGATTCTCAAACAATCAGATAAATCTTTTTAAAAAATTAACACAAATTATCAAAAATATAAAAAAAATCAGTTACATAGGTATAATTCTATCGCGTGCAGAAGACAGTCAGCTGCAGGAGACGCTGACGCCATCATAAATTTCACCGATTTTTTTTGTTGTTTTTTCCCTTTACCAGATGAAAGTACCTATGAATATAAACAACTTTTCGTAAAGAACCCACTATTCTACTTGAAAAAAATCTGCTGTTCCATACATAATTCTAACACCTAGGTATTACACCAAAATGTATGGGACAGCTGATTTTTTTCGTGTTGGAAGTTGGTCCAATACAAAAAGCTGTTTATATTCATGGGTACTTTCATCTGGCAAAGAGAAAAAAATAACTAAATTTTTCGGTAAAATTTGTGATGGCGTCAGCGTTTGCTGCAGCTGACTGTCTTCTGCATGCGATGAAATTATACCTTTCACCATTTTTAACTTTAACTAACTTTAAATTATATCAATAACATCTTAAATAAATGATTAGTCTAATCGCTGTTTGTAATTTTGTTGCACTCCGCATTTTGTTCGAAAACTTGACATAGAAGTAGATCGTCAGAACTTACATTCATCATTTTAGTCTTATGTTTTGAATCGGTCGTCTTGTTGTTTATTTTTACATCAGAGAGTACTGTCACTGTTTTCGATGCTTTAATGGAACGATTTTTTGTGTCTGGCGTATCATCTGTTAAAATGTACAATGACTAGAGTTAATTTGTTTTCATTAAAGATAATTAGATAAAGTGAATGGCGTTATTCTCTAAGTAACATACCGATTTTGTTTTCCTTGTCATCTAACCCACGAAACCCATCCCGCAATCCTTCATTTGTCTCTTCTTCATGAATTTCTTTATCTGAAGTATGTATTATTATAGTTTCTAAATTGTTTGAAGAAGGATCCTCATTCTCAGTAGTAGTCTTGTTTTCAGTTTCAATTTTCTTTTTTTTTGGGTTGATTATTTTCACTGCAGAGCTAAAAGCAAAACAGGATGTTTTAAAACATTATTTTATGCCACGCACTGTAGTTAAAGGCAGGTAATTTATAAAGATATCAATATACAGTGTGTAAAACGTAAAACAGAACTTAAATTTAGTATAAATAGCCGCAAAATTAATAAATACAGTGTAAACTGTAAATACAGTATAAAACAGTACAAATACAGTGTAAATTAATAAATACAGTGTATTATAATGTCTAAATTAAACATATCTATTTCTCGCACCAAGTGCTCAATTGGGCGGTACACAATCAAGAGCACGAGAGAACGTATGGAAGTGTTTTCAGCAAAATAACAAATTTTACAGTAGGTAGGTCTAGGTACCCACCACTTAAACACTCCTTTGTTGGAGTAACATAATGCAGATGTAAATAAAAAGAAAATAAGTAGTTGTTCGCACTTACGAATTTCGTTTCATGCGCTGGCCACTATGTTTTATCGCACTGTTTTGCAAAAATGCGTCAGAATCCTTTGCAGAGCAACAGTTGTCAGCCAAATGTATAATTTTAAAAAACATATTTCTTGTTTTGATGTAGTTCATAAAGGGTACTTTAGTACAGCCTTTAATTCCTTTCCAGGTAAACTGGTTAAGGAGTTCGTCCGTGAATAAACATCTCGTTAACTGTAATCCAATCTTTGATATTTTTAACATTCCACTCGTACCGCATATTGTAGAAAATTTTTTGACCTGAAATATTAATAAAAACAAAAATATTATACCTTAGGTATAGATCAACCATGATAAATATTTTATAGTATTAAAATAACAATATCCATACCAAAACTTTTTCGAAATCCTTGTCAATGAGTTGATCTTCTAGTAATTCTAAGTTTTTTATAGAATTAATTGGAAAACTAATATTCCTCTGAGCTAGTTCCTCATCAAACTTTGTTGATACGGAAGTGCCAGCAGCACTAACAGTCTCAATATTAGATTGTTTATGTTTCAGAATATCATATAATTTGTCCAGTTGTACTTGTATTGCTTTAAAGCCTCTGTCAGTTTCTTCTTTAACTAGAAAAAATATTAATATTTATTATTTTTTTCTAGTCTAGTCATATTATTTGCAAAACGCACCTACAAGCAAAAAATACCGGCAAAGTACGTCAAATGGAATCACTTACGATTTTGGAACTTTAGATTAGATTCTTTGAGAATTTTGTTTTCGGCTTGTAACCCACTGTTCTCTGTTATGATTTGATTGAATTCAATCAAGCTCAAACTGATTAAATTTTCACCAGTTTGACTCTCAGTTTCGGGTATTGTTGTTAAATTCTCATTCGTTGCTATTACTTTTGAAGCATCAGTTTCAATCGCTTCGGTATCATCAATAGTGTTATAACTGGTACTGGCGTGATTAAAATATATATTTGAGTCGTATTCATTCATTGTTGTTTTTTTCTAGTCTAGTCATATTATTTGCAAAACGCACCTACAAGCAAAAAATACCGGCAAAGTACGTCAAATGGAATCACTTACGATTTTGGAACTTTAGATTAGATTCTTTGAGAATTTTGTTTTCGGCTTGTAACCCACTGTTCTCTGTTATGATTTGATTGAATTCAATCAAGCTCAAACTGATTAAATTTTCACCAGTTTGACTCTCAGTTTCGGGTATTGTTGTTAAATTCTCATTCGTTGCTATTACTTTTGAAGCATCAGTTTCAATCGCTTCGGTATCATCAATAGTGTTATAACTGGTACTGGCGTGATTAAAATATATATTTGAGTCGTATTCATTCATTGTTGTTTTGTTCGTAACATTATCGTTATCTTTTTTAGTTTCTATAACTTCCATCATTTCAAAATCAGTATTAAAATTTTGTAAATCTTCCATAATTGACTTTTCAGCCGGATGTTTTCTTTTATTTTCACGATTTTTGTGGTATCTGTAAAAAAAATAATTATTTAAAAGGTGGTAAAAACAGATATGGATGTTTAAGGTGGCCGAGCGAAATTTGGCGGAAAAATTACTGGCAATACCTATCTCTACGTACGCTATAGTATTATTATTTATCACTTTACTAGTCTGTAAGTAGTTTTTATTTTTCTTTACTAAGAAAATATACTGGGCCCTAAGTTTTCGTTGTAATAAATGAATTCAATTGAATATATACATAGCTTATGTATATTCTGGTAATGTGTGACTGAGCGTCGTAAGTACAGACGTAGTAAAGGTACCGGATTGATAAGGTAAATGCAGGGCGGCCGGGTAAAGGTAAAGACGCGCCGCGCGGCGCTCCTTCCTACCTTACCTACCTGATGTCAAACATAATGTTGTATACCTACGTCTCCATACAAAATTTAAATTTAACAACGTCTAAAATGAGAAGACTGATTCTAATGCAATCTTATGAGACATGAAATACTTCATTAATAATAGTTAAGTTAGTGAAAAAAAAGCGTAAGTATTTTTAAATTATTATAGAAAACTCGAAATCACTAAGTCCGTAAAAAAACTGTTAAAATACCTATTTATAACAAACATGTGGTGTTTTACATGCTCTTTGTAACGTGTAAAAGTACTTACGCCATAATAACCTGAAATTAATAGAATCCAATAGTTAAGCACTGATCTACACTCAGTCTAGTAAACGTAATAAATTACACAGCTTTATCGGTACCACAGTCTTATGACGTGCGTGCGTTCCTTCGGAAGCGCGCAGCTCAACTGACCTTAGGCAGACTCGACCAACCGACTAGTGGTCGTACCTCTCTTTCTCACTCTTCGCGCACTCAGTCGTATTCCACATTGTCCATGAGCTCTTCCAGTCCAGCTTTAAGAGGGCTATCACAATTTTTCTTGTATTTGAGTGTTTGACTTGAGTTTTGATGTGTGATTATGGTTTGGGTATGGCACCAAAATTAAAAAAAAAATATGCCCGAGAAAGTTTGATTATTTTTCTCGGGAGTGTTCTAAATAAATATTTAAATTTGTTTACATACATGAGCAAAAACCTTGTCTCTGCAAAGGATGTTTCATAGAATTCTGCATTTGGGCATCTTTTGATGCTTTGTTAGATCGAAGATATAATAATATAATAATATATAAAAATGTCCATGGTACAATTGAATGTTGTACTTTGGAATGCTCAACGCACTTTATTATGTTTCATACAGTAATACACCAAAAATAATTCCGTAAAACAGAGAGATACTGACAATTTTTCGTCCGAAATTATATTTTTTATCTATGAATATATAATCAAAATTCAAACAAAAAGTATTTAATAACTAAGGTTTCTGTGTTACCTTGCTTGAAAAAAATAATTAGTCCATTTAAAAGTAAGATAATATTTTTAAACAATTGTTTTATGCAATGATAAAAATCAATATAAATCTCGGAACGGGAGGCAAAAGTGGCAATGGCTCATGTTGGTTTGTTCCTAGTATCCGAGGCATAGCTGTTTGCATGTGTACGTAGCGTACTTCACTAGACGCACACTTACGCAACCGCTGCCGCACGCAGTCTAATTTACCTACACTGAGTTCTTTTATTTTGTAATAGCGCTCTTAAACTTCTGAAGTGACGCGCCCCACTACTGCATTTACGTACACAGGGCCGCAGATTTTAAAATGCGGTAGTGGGGCGCGTCACTTCGTTGAATTATTATCGAATAAAACACGTCGTAAAACTTACCTCTCCTCATCTTCAGTATCCTCAAAATTTGAATACAGTTCCTCTAATCTAATTCCTTCAGCAAAAGTAGCTATGCCTTGTAGTTTCACGACACATTTTAATTTTCTCCAGTTCTCCGAAGGCACACTTTTTTCATCTCTCCTTAATAGTTCAAGGTCGCTGTTTTTTCTCGTCCTTGGCCAAAACAGGACAGAGTCTTTGTTGTTGACCCATGTACTAGGCACAACCGATATAAGGTTGGACGAGCCCTCTTTAGTTAGTACTATACTAAACATAATTTGATAATATGCAGGCCTGTCCAAACGTTTGAGAATCGCTGGAAGCAATAAACCATTTTGTTTATTCGGTAACTTTGTAACTACTTCTGGTTTCACGTCGACATATGTCGACATAATCTAGTAACTTCCTGACCAGTTGTGACTAGAATATTTTCTCTAAATAAAATTACGTTTTTTAATTATTTAACAATTTTGTGGTTCATTTTTGGTTCCATAACATATAGTTACTATTAAATATATTACAGCAAAAGCTTCCAAGCTCTGGGAATGTAAAAACTTGTTAATAAAACTATTAATTGTTTTTTACAAACTATTGTTTAAATTATACTACACAGGTTAAATCACAATTTTATGGTGGCGCATTGAAAATTTCAAACTATATGAACAAATTACACAATGAAATTCATTTCCCATATAGATTTTAACAATATAAACAAATTAAAATATGAATAAAAATTTACCTTGATAAACAGTGATGGCTGATGTTTTCTTCTTATTATTTTTTAACTTGTCAGTCACAGAACAAAAAGAGAACGAAAACGAATGAACGAACGAATGATTTCTGAGAAGTGGTTGCAGACTAAGAACAATGTTACCACACATCAACGTAACTTTAAAACCAAATGTTACTGTGTCGACTGTTCCCCATTTTTAGTCGTAGCGACGGAACTAAGTACACTCAGCGACCAAAAAGTGTTACTAGAATGAATAAGTGTGGACACATAGTGTCGAATTATTTCGTAACGGCTACCAAAAAGCGCTATATGGGCAGCGTTCATCTCGCAGACGCAATGCTAACGCGATGCTGCCGCTGCGTCAGGGACTAAATACATTATTCAGATTCACTCGACGACGGCGTCGCGACTCTAT
Source organism: Plusia festucae (assembly GCA_950381575.1). Classification (NCBI taxonomy): domain Eukaryota; kingdom Metazoa; phylum Arthropoda; class Insecta; order Lepidoptera; family Noctuidae; genus Plusia; species Plusia festucae. Next base: position 15,698,901 of record OX494432.1, on the reverse strand, counting down.
ACCTGACAGGCCTACGGACGTCGAGACGCCATAGATGTCGTGTGTCGCCATAGCAAAGGGCGTCGCGACGCCATAGATGACAGGAGTCGTGACGCAATACCTGTCGGGAATTGCAACGCCGTAGCCTTTGGACGTCGAGACACCATACCTGACGGGCGTCTCGATGCCGTAGCTGACGGGCGTCGCTACTCTGTAGCGTCTAGGCGTCGCGACGCTGTTGCTGACGAGCATCGTGACGTATTGCCTTCGGGTGTCGTGACGCCAAAGCAGACGGGCGTCGCGACGCCATAGCTTGCGGGCGTCGAAACACTATCAATGACGGGCGTCCCAACGCATTGCATTCGGGCGTCGCGGTGCCATAGCTCGGACCATGGGCGTCGCGACTCCTATTTAGCGGGCGTCGCCGTTGGGCGTCAAGACAGCATAGCTGACGGACGACTCGATGCCGTAGCTGACGGGCGTCGCGACTCTGTAGCGTCTCGGCGTCGCGACGCGGTTGCTGACGAGCATCTCGACTTATTGCCTCCGGGCGTCGTGACGCCAAAGCAGACGGGCGTCGCGATGCCTTAGCTTGCGGGCGTCGATACACTATCGATGACGGGCGTCCCAACGCTTTGCATTCGGGCGTCGCGGTGCCATAGCTCATGGGCGTCGCGACTCCTATTTAGCGGGCGTCGCCGTTGGGCGTCGAGACAGCATAGCTGACGGACGTCGCGACTCTGTAGCGTCTGGGCGTCGCGACGCTGTTGCTGACGAGCATCGCGACTTATTGCCTTCGGGCGTCGTGACGCCAAAGCAGACGGGCGTCGCGACGCCATAGCTTGCGGGCCTCGATACACTATCGATGACGGGTTTCCCAACGCATTGCATTCGGGCGTCGCGGTGCCATAGCTCATGGGCGTCGCGACTCCTATTTAGCGGGCGTCGCCGTTGGGCGTCGAGACAGCATAGCTGACGGGCGTCGCAAAACCATAGCTGGCGGGAGTCGAAACTATCTAGATTACGGAAGTCGTGACGCGTGTTTTCCAATCAAATTTTACTAAAAGAATTCAATTTAATTTTTACTCTTTAGGAAAAAAATAACTTGAAATTCCAATTATTTTTCAGTGATAGACTTTCAACTTTAGGAGGCGATAATATAAACGATTGCAATGATTTAAATTTGTGGTTATTTAGATGCGAAATACCCGCGAAAAATGAAATGAAACATTTATTTCGTCCGACAGTTAGATAATAAATAAATGTTTGACAAATATTTTTTTTAGTAACAAAAAAATAAAAATATGATTTGTTTTATAGTTCTGGAGTGCGCGCTTGTAACGCCACAACGTCAGCAAAACTTGTAGGACATAGTGACGTCACTTTAATTTTCCGATCCCTGTATCTTCTTAATTATTTGTTTACGATACGTCGTGTTTACTTTTTCAGTATCCAGAAACGGGACATGTATTTTTTTATTGGTTTATTACTAGTAGGCATCTTTTAGAAACCTTGTAGAGCCGACGGCCGCGATATTTACTAGACAGAGCAGCACGAATAGTTGCTAATTTTGTTTCAACTTGTTGTTTATTTGAAATGCTTTTCTAAACGGGTTAATTTTAAATTGATATAAGTTTTAGATATTAATTATTAGATTTGCTTAATAAATAATAATTTAAACAAATAATAACACAGTTTAAAATCACTGTATTTTCTATGTTTGTACCGAGGTATACTATAATGAGGGTTTCGACGAAGAGGTTGTGATTATAATGTTATCAAGTAATGTAGCTTTAATAAGGAATATTAAAATGCTGCGTCTTTTTCTTAATTTTCGTATTCCATGATAATAACTTTTCTATTAATGTATCTGCGGTACTACCGATGATGTGCAACATAATGAGGCCATTTTTAAAACATTGCATCAAGATGGATAGCATTTCAAAAATTACTTTATAAGTATTTTAGATACTGCTTTCTCCAGAAAAGTTAAAGTTCTTGTTACTGGTTTGAAATAAAACTACTTTTAATGGATTCTACGGCGGTTTATTTATAGTTTTATTTCAATGTCTAAAAATCGTGTAAATCACAGAAAACAATTTTTGTTTTGTTCATAAGTTATTTTAGTGTTTAGTTGCTGTTTGAGTGCTGAATGTATAGTTTGTTTTATAAAACGATATTAAATATTTAATTAATTAATTTTAATAAATTTACTTAATTATTTAATGTTAAATAATTAACGATAGATTTTAAAATACTTAATATTTTTCTTCATAGCTGCCCAGCTATTAAGTATTGAATTCTCTTTTGTGCATAATTACTTATTCGTACTTTGAAAATTACAATCTAGGTACAGAATTTTTCAGAGAAAGAAACAGATTATCTCTTGTAAGGTAAAAGTGGACGAAGGCGCTGGTATAAACAAGTTCCCTTATAAGATATTCTCCAATATTTGGTAAACAACTAAAATATTTATACACGAACACACTTTTAAAAATGTTAAAATATTTTGTGCTTGTAATATGCTGCAGTGCTAAGTAAGTATATATCACGTATAAATACGACCTTTCTCTCAAATATTTGTATAATGGCGCCATACGGACTCATATTTTATTTCATTAGCAGTATTAATAGACAGTCATCTGGGATGATGTAAGGATAATAATAGATATCAGTCCTATAAATACAAATCCGTTGAGGCCTTTTGAAGAAAAGGTGGAAAAAAATAAATTCACTTTAATAGTTGTACATTATACATACATGTACTCAAAAACATTTGTAAGATTCCGAGATCCCTCCGTGCCTAGTAAAGCACGTTAAGCCGTTGGTCCCCACTGTCATACAGTGATCTTTGACTGTCGTTAAGTCATTACAATTCTGACAACCAATCTTACTAAGGGATATTGTATTACCCAGCAATGGGTTGTGGAAGTCAGATAGGCAGTCGCTCGATGTAAAATACGGTATTCAGATAAATACGGTACGGTATTCTAAAAGATCGGCCTTTTCCCAAGCTATGTTGCGGTCTCAGCCCAACTGAGACCGCAACATAGCTTGGGAAAAGGCCGTAAACTGTAACGCTGTAAACCATAAAAATCTTAAAAAAAACTATATTTTCACAGTTTTCTCAAAGTAATGTCGCTAAATACAAAAGACACAAAAGCACAATGCGTTGAAACTTCAAAATTCTTGAAAAAAAGAATTTACAGATTCACAGCTTCATTTAAATTTTAGATGAAGTTACTCATTTTGCGACGGATCTCAATGTTCTTTGACTTTTTCGTTGCTTTTTGATTTCATTGTTTTGTATTTATAAGGACTTTTGTAAGGACTTGGCTGTAGATGGTTATTTTATATTTTTATATTTTATTTGTATAAAAATATGTACCTACTATAGTCGGTGTAACTGTTATGGAGTAAATTCACTCGGCCCAGCGCACCTATTTTATTTACCTAACTGTTTGTACCTAACAATTGAAATAAAACTACTGTTAAACGGATTCTATCGCAGTTTATTTTTGATTTTAGTTCCCGACGGAATCCCTTTAAAAGTAGTTTTATTTCAATGTCGAATATTCGCGTCAACCTCAGAAAACAATAAATCTTGACAATAATAAAATATATGATGATTGATGACTCATGATTAAGGACTCCTATTGAGACTGAAACTAGTCGGGAGACCCCGAGAATGCGTGAGAGTAAGCCGTTAAATCTTTAAATAATTATAAATTCGTCTCAAGGAACTTCCGTGAGTCAATAAAGATATACTTAGTTGGAAGTGTGAATAGAATTTCCTTCCAGGTTAACGTTGGAAATGAATCCACCCATCCATGTATCCTTGTCCCGCTTCTAGAGACAGGATTTTGCATAAATATCAATCAGTCGGTGAATAGATAGGTTATCATTTAGATTATCAAAGTTAACAGACAACATAATATATAGTTAATATACATTTTCTATGTACATTGAAAAATATTTGACAAAGTGGATTTAAATTAATTATTAGAATGTACTAGTGATACAAACAGGTTTCGTTGCGATGCCTAGTTACACTACACAATAAATAATTAATTTCTTATTATTTTTGCGTAAACTTTTAAGTACCCGTAAGATATTGTACAATATCATATTTACATTTATAATATATACATAGTAAAATATTTTTAACGATGTTTTCGTAGAAGATACTCATGCGGAAACATTAAGACCTCTTGAGGTCGCGAGGAGGAGTGCACGCTAAAACATATTTATGCGATATTATAACGAGAGAAACCCTCGACGCCGCTCTCCACGGCCCCGCCATGTAACAAGTAATCGTGGTGCGGCCACGCCATTAACAACGTCCTATACAAAAGTTTAGCGAAAGAAAACTCTATGAAAAGCGGCCACCCGGCCTGAATGCCGGACGCCCACTCCTCACCATTTTCACGCAAATTAAAAGACACAAACGTAACCATACACAAGAATTTCCCGCGCGCGCTAAAACACACCATTCACAGACGTCGTATTCAATTGCTCGAGAGCGAAACGGAACGCCCCGAGGCATTAATTAGAGCAGAAACTTCGTGTCTATGGCCGTTCCTTTTTTAAAACTGAGGTCTTTATGCGAGCCCGCCTTTGTGCGCGTTCTGTTTGTGTTCTCGGTTAAGTGTCAAGCGATGCTTTAACATCTTTGTTAAGAGTAATTTTCGGAAATCCTTATTTTACACCTATCAACAAGCTACTTGACGACAGAAACAAGTTCCGTAATGAGAAAAATCTTAAACTTCTCGATGTTTGTCCTCAGGTCCACCACAAAATGAGGAAGATCAGGAACCATTAAGATGCAATTCAAGAGCCAGTTTGAATTTAGAAACATCTGATGCCGAAGACGACATATCTGTCGGGGACAACAGAAGCGAGGCATCCACACCGAAGAAACAGTTCACATTTTCAAAAGAATACAAGAAAAAATCAGATGGGGAAGACGGAGAACGATCGTCACCTTTAGAATACAATTTGAACAATCAGACTAATTACGGTTCACCGTTCAAAGAAGATGAGAGTGAATATGATCGGTCTGATGAACGAATGAAGCTGTACGATACGAGCCTGTTTCACCTCTACAGGCCGGAAAGGGATGGTAAGAAGGATGAGCAGAGCGAAGGTGTAGGCTATGAGCACATGGGTGCTGGCCTGTCGGACAGTATCTACGGAAGGTCTATGGATCTGTCGAAAAACTCATTCCAGTCGCAACTGTTAGCAGGCTTTGCGTCGGTGATCGCTGGAAGTACACAAAGAGAGTCGCAGGAATCAAACGGTAATACCATTAAAATTATATAATATTATTATGTTACTATCAAATCCATAATATATATAATTAGATGTCTATAGAAATATATATCGGTGTTTGCCTACAAGATGACTAGAAAGTCTAAAGATGTTGGAAATACTCTTATAATTGTTGAAGATTTTCATGGTTAATATTTTCTTCTTCCGTAGAAACATCCAGAGTAGACTAATGTGACATGAATTTTCAGATCGTCAACCCGGCAGTCGGCCATCAGCTTCTTCGAACTCAAGTCGCAAGCCGCGTCGACGTCGCACTGCCTTCACTCACGCACAACTTGCTTACCTAGAGCGCAAGTTCCGTTGTCAGAAGTACCTCAGCGTGGCTGACCGTGGCGATGTGGCTGAGGCGCTTAGTCTGAGCGAAACGCAAGTCAAGACCTGGTACCAAAACCGACGGTGAGCTTGGACCATAATAACACTAATTTGTTAGTATTTGAATCTGAAGATTGTTTTTTACTCAGTCCCACAGTGGGCGCCAATCAACAACGCGTTAAGATCATATGTATGATTTCTTTGTGCAGTAAACATGGCTTCATAAGCTTATAGATTCCTCGGTTCTCAGGACCAAATGGAAGCGGCAGAACCAGCTGCGCCTGGAGCAGCTGCGAGCGCAGGCGGCGAGCGGCGAGCGCGAGCTTTCGGCGCACGCGTTGCCGTTAGCATGCGCTCTGCTGCCACCCTACCCCGCCTACATGCACTGCCATCTGTGAAGCGAGTAGGGATAACTTTCTTATAAGAGTTCTTCCGCTGTAGACGTGCGTTAAAGTGACATTTCTTCAAATGATAACGATGATAGACGTCGCAGGATATTATTTTTGTTTTCAATCAGTCACGTGACTTTGACTTGTCACTTTCATATATTTTAGTAATTCTATCAACGTTGACGCTTTTAGATGTCACTTGTCTAGGGGGCTGATAATTATTATAGGTGAAATTATGATGGGAAGGCAAATCCTGTATCCCGAAAAATATTATTACTTTTTTACGGGTTTTAGTTATCTTAACATTGATATTACTCTCCTCTTTACCTTAAGCATTAGGCTGATCGGCCTCTATCGCGTTTCGAACTATACTTTGAATTTGTGAATTAATACTTTTTTTTTTAATTGTAATTGTGTAAAATAATGTAGATGACTTATTTAGTACAAAATATATATTAGTAAATAGGTAACTGATTATAATAGAGTTTAAAAAATTAATAATAAGTTGTAAATGTTAGGAAAGCCAGTCGGCTGTGCAATAAAACTGTAAATAATCACTTCATCTGATACACTAGAGTATAAATTGTTCTTTTTTCTATAGGTATTAATAATGATAGTTGTTTAAGAAAATGATAAAGAACGAAGAATCGACAACCATCTAGTCAAGGAACCAATAAATGTTTTATATTTTAAATAATCATAACTTTGTAGCTATATGAACGCAAAAACACCTAAAATTTTACTTAACATAAACGTGTAATTAATTATACAAATAAATTTAATGTAATATAGTATGGATTATCATGTTCGTTCAAATAATTAATAGGCCATTATCTTGTAAGATAATATACCTAGTTAGACAAATTTAGGTCTAGGTAATATTTTCTGAGCGGCAAGCTATCCGTCATTACCAGAAAAGCAGATGCAAACAAATGCATCATTGAATATGTCTGTAATTATAATTAAATCATTTCAAATAATACGGTTTTCACTTTGTCTTTCTGCTGCTTTTTATATTTAATTTATTAATTTATTTAATAATTCTGTTATACTAATACTGTTTGAATTATGTAATAAATGAATATTATATTATTTACCTAAATTTATCAATTGAGAACAATGTTTTAGAATCTTGTCCTTTAAACTTCGTTTGTTATTGCTAAGTAGCACATAAAACCATAGCTTTAATATAGAATAACAATGATACCACTGGTAATAGCAAGTAAAATGATCTAAAATCACCCACAGCTTTTCAATCACACTCCATTTCTGAACCCGCCATTCAATTCTGTGCGAATTATGCAAATGTTTTTGCGCCATTCTGAATCATGGCTGCCAACCGCTCCCAATTTAGCGAGTTGTTAACATTTGAAACGAGAACGCAGCCGCTGCAGCGCCAAACTTGAAGTGAGGGAAGTATATGCGTTAAACTTTAGCTCGCTTTAAAGCGCGGTAATGCCGAACAGTCTTCAAGTTCCACAAGCAGACAACTTTGACCGGGCCTGAGTCACATTAACTGTTCAATTTATTCAAACAAATGGTAATTTGTAGCTTTTCGTTTCAAATTGTTGATTATTTATCCGTCTTTATTTCAGATTTGAGCAAACGAGGGTTTATTAAAGGGTGGGTTCGTGTAATTGGGCTGTTTTGATCTCACGGCGGGGTGTCGCGGGTGGAGTGGGGGGGGGGGGGGGCGAGGGTAATTGAAGTATTTTCCCGACGTTTGGAGGGTAGTTACGTTACCCGAGGCTGAATGGATTAGTTAGCGCGCCAGAGATAACGATCTGTCAATGATGCCTTTATAATGGGCGGTTTCGCTTGTATACTTTTATTAGGCGTTATTTGCTGGAGATTATGTTCGTTTAGTTTATTTGTTTTGCTACGACTTGTGTATGTTCACTGGCGCGAATACGTTTAAATTTGGGATGCATTGATTATTATCTCTTAACTTTTATTACTGTATTCTTTGTAATTACTGAAGAAACTTTTCGTATCCGACAAATTTCATAATTAAGTAATTTTCTACTGTTATTTTAGTCATAAATATTTTTGTTTACTTTCCTAATTGGAACAAAAATGGTTTGCCTGGATGGTAGTTTACGGACGTATTTCATTACTGAATACTTCAAAGGGAAAAAAATGTGGTTTTATGAATGATTATTTTACGCGTTATCAACCAAAACATAACACTACTAAATTAATTAAACCTGTTCTGTGCAAATCTCAACCACTCATAAATGTTATCGTTTGCTTAGACATGAATATTATTTTTAAATTAATATTCTTTGTAATAATAACTAGAGTAAAATGTGAACAGGCTGTAAACGAAGAAAATAATAACGAAGAAGCCCGAGACAATATCCCACACAATTACAAGGTACATATTGAAAGAAGATTTTTGGAAGATTTAGATGACTATGAGTGGCACGTGGCACACCTCCGGGGAGCCCAGTTTGATGGCAGGAGAGATTGTATGGACGACACGTTCGAAGACAAAGTGAGGAGGTACAGGAAAATGTTGAAAAATGACGGAGCTCTCGTACAGTTCGTGTCTTCTGATCCGATACCTGTGGACCCCGCTGACATAACACGGGACTCTTGCAAACTTGAGGACTCATTGACCGATTTCAATAAATCAACATCAATAGCAACGAATGCTACATCTACAAGTAACACTACTGCTGTGACGACAATACTCGCTAATGTAACGTATTTTAATGCAATCGATGCTACTACTGTGGCATCGAACATCACGAGTGTTAAGAGAACTACAGTTTCGATGCCCATGGAGCCAACAACTCCCGCGATAGACGTTAAGGCAACCACGACGACCTTGAAGCTTAACCAGACGTCTAAGGCCGAGAATGACACGCTGGACAAGGTGAGGCGGGCCAGCGAGTACATGTTCAGCTCGGTAGAATACTATGACGAGTCCATAGAGTTCGACCCCTCGGCCTGCCCTGATGCTGTCGAAGTAATTTCTTTGGAGATCGACCAGCTCCGAAGTTATGATTTAGAGTGTGAAATGACCCTCGAGTGGAGGAGCTTGGAGTAACCCTTTTTTGTTTAACAATAAATACTTTTGTATTTACGTGGTGTTCTAATTTTTGCAAATCTAGCATACAATTTGATTACAAGCAATAGAGTATTGCGCAAATTAGAGTTGTTAATATTGCAGATGTTTTGTATCGTACACTTAATAAAATATTAAATTACTTGTCCGTGTAGACGTAGTAAGGTGAATGATGATATATTCAGGGCGGAATTTTTAAATACCACCTGGAGGGACAGTCTCTTAATACTAGAGATATCAAATTAGGTTTTAACGAAACGAAATAAAACTACATTCAACAACGAGTTTTGAAAATACGCTTGTCCGACTCGCGACATCAGGCAGGCCACAATCCAAAAAATCAATAGCCTCTATTTTATGTCATCAATCGATAGGGTTAATCGTAATGACCAATTTTACTATCTCTAACAAATACGGAAAATTGAATGAAAGAAAAACCTTAAAATCTAAGCTTTTAAATTAAATGGGTCAATTATACCACATTTTTAGTGTGCATACTGCATATCCAAGTGACATTAAAATATTCCAACCTGTATACGTTCTCTGGGTAGGTATTCCATATGACAGGGGTACTAAGCCAATGGTACCGCTTACAGGTAGAAGGAGAGAGTAAGTACTGCTTTATTGTATCTATGACGTAACGAAATTGATAAAAAAAATGCATTTTATAATTACACTAGATGTTGCGGAACCCTATTTCTTTATAAAGTAGCCTTTACTCCTCTTAAAATTTAGGCTATCATATTCACATGGCTTTTTTTTTTCAATTTGACGAGGTAATCAGGTGCATACAACTGAACAACTTTTCCTAAGGAACATAGGGCGAAATATTAAAATTGAAAATAAATTTTTCATACAAATAACAATTAATCCTGAATAGTTTTGAAATAAATCCACCTAAATAGCTCGACACTTCTATACATTTCTATTGCACCAAAGGGCTGATTCTATGCAAAATATATATGATTAGTTTACAAATAAGTATTTTGTAGACAAGCTTCGAGGCTTATGACCTATTATGACCAGCAGTGGTGGACCACGAGGCTGAGTAATTTATTTAACAATATTCCTCGTCTTGTCGACAAAGTGTAGCCATCTATTGGTGTGAAATCCGAATCCATTTTACTTCCATTTTACTTTTCTAGTACGACTGTTACCTGCTGCTGAAATCATACAATAAAATTAACATAGATGGCGCTGTCAAGCACAATTTTTAATGATAGCTACGGCGTAACCGTTTCTGTGTTCAAGGTGCTACGACACTTAGTTCGTAGATTAAGTAGTAGATGGCGCTACGTGTAGTTTTGCACCCATTAGATTGTACTGCAAAATAACGATTGCTGTAAAAAGAGTTGATATAAAAAATACAAATGTATGTATCCATAGCATATAACTTGACAATAAAAGAGCAAAACCAGTGTATTTATAATAACGGAAGTAAGTTTGAGCAAGCATTATAATATAATATTTCGGGACACCTCACACACGGTCATCTGATCCCAAACTAGGCAGAGCCAGTACTATGGTAACCAGACCACTGATAAACATATATATATAATTCTAAATACATATAAAATATAGATAGATTATACCCAGACACAGAACAAATGATCATGCTCATCACACAAAATAATTTGTCCTGGGTGGGCATCGAACCCAGGACCTCTGGTTTTGCAGTCAAGGGCACTAACCACTAGACCAACAGGCCAGTCAAATTCCATTACCTGAAGTATTTTGAGTAAAATAAAAATAACAAAAATAAAATAAAATACTATTTGATTTTAATTTCGCAAGAAGTTAATTAATTTTAAACTAGATCTCTTGAACTCATAACAGTCAGTAATAATGTTTGTCACGCAGTTCGCAAGCCTATAATGACTTGCACAAGGGAAGGGACATGTGCGCAAATCTTGTAAGCCTGCCTTAACGCCTGTAGGGTTGTAAGGAAGGCATTAGGAAGCCGGTGACGACGCGTGACGTCACGAAGGCTTTTACGAACAAGGTTTGTATGTCGACAGACGATTTTCATGTTAACTTATTAGTCATCACCGTAGTAAATGCAAAACTAGTTTTTAAAGATTTATATTTTTATGCACAGAGTATTTATAACAGGGCTGACCAACTAACCAACTCGATTAGGCCCAAAATCGACTGTGGCTCTCTGCCTCGTTATGCTAATTAAAAAAAAAATATTTCTTACAAACTTATTGATGGGTTGAATTAACTTTTATTACTTTCTACGCGATCGATCATTCAACCTTAACCAAAAAAAAATTGTAGACAAAGTTTCAATTATAAATCTATTCCCTTAATCTTAAAAATGGAAGCAAATACCTATATCAAATTTCATTTGCATCTATGCGCTCAGAATCCTGCAATTATTTCAGACTTGTAATAAAATTTATTTAACGTACCTATCATTAATTAACAAGCAATTTGAATACTAACCGCAAGTATATAAGTCAGAAGTAAGAACAGAGTTCTGCGAGATAAAAAATATTACAATGATCCATGTCTGCAAAGAGAATGCAACGACTCAACTGCATCCATCCCAACGGGTTTACCAACCAGTCTGTCTACAAGTATAACGCCTCGCTCATCTGGACGCCTGGTACATCGGGATCAAGGAACACGTGAGGTGACGTGTCGCGACGTGTTTCACACACGGGGGAGCTGAGACATGCCCGGGAACTGTGCATGTAGACAGATGCGTGCTTGTATGTGTGAACATGCGTGTGGGGAGAAAATACGGAAATCAGGATGAGTAGGATACTGAAATTATAATAAGTACCTGGATCACCGAGCTTTGCTCGTTTTTTTAGAAATTATATTTTATTAGAAACAAATACTTGTTTTTTACAGCTTATTGAATCACAAATAACATTAAAATTAAGAAAAAAAATTGTTACTCGCCAACATGTCAGGAAGATTAATTTTTTTCAGGTTATGTTTAAGTTGATTACTGAAAACATGGATAAAATGTTTTCTATTGCAAATAACATTTATTACTTTTACAGTGTGTTAGTTTAATACATAAATATAAAACAATTTAAAATATAAAAAGTTTATTGGAAGTCCTGTAATACAGTCCTTTGAACGTTGAGGCCAGTTATCAATAACAGCACGCACTCTTTCCATGGGAAAATTCTTCACTAACAATCGTATGGATTGTTTTAGATACTCTAAATTATCATGGCTTTTAGAGCAAGCCGTACCTACTCTTTAAAATTGACAGTAAATCATAATCCAGCGGATTAAAATCGGAACTGGACGACAGCCAGTCTTCAGTTCTGATGAAGTCCAAAACGTTCGTTTCCAACCAAGACTGCGTAGACCGAGCTTTATGACCCGGCGCCGAGTCTTGCTGGAAGGACCATTCTTGGTTATTGAATACATGGTGTTTGGTAAGGGGCTTCACGAACTTCTCAAGAATGGTATCTTGATACACTTGTGCCGTTGTTTTGATACCTTTTTCACAAAAGTATGGCTCAGTCACTTCTTCATAGCTAATACCCCACCAAACCATCACTGAAGTCGGATAATGCCCACGTTGCACTTTGTCGACTAATGTGGAAGCTTTTTTAGAGCCGTGAGCATAAATACGGTAATTTTGTTTGTTAAAATGTTGCTCAATTGTAAAAAAAATCTCTTCCGTAAACAAAAATTTTCTGTGACCTTTTTTTGCGTACCGCATTAGTAGTTGTTTCGATTTTACCACCCTATTCTTTTTTTATAGGCTGCAAGTCCTAAGTCATCTTTTAAAATACGCGACATGGTTCTAGGTGATATCATCGTCATCTCCCAGGATAAAATATTTTGCTTTCGGACAGGATTTCTTCGAATTCTTTCCCACCTTCGAATTCTTTGACGACCATTTTCGTACGAATACTGCGTGGACGGCCTGATCTTTTTCTGTCACAAACTGAGGAGGTCGCATTATACCTATTAATTTCCCGGAACACAAACATTTTACTAATAGTCTCATACCAAGCGTATGGAGAGTTTAAAAAATTTGGCTTCAAACCTACTTTGCGTACCTAATGCAATCACAACGATTCGGTCCCCTTTATCACCCCACTCCATTTTAATATCGCCAAATATTGTAGAATGTATTGGCGGAGGGGCTCGTGGCTAAGTGTAAGCCGTACGGTTTGACCGATAGTAAAAGGTTAAGCCGCGCTCGCCGCGGTTGGTCCGTGGATGGGTGACCATTTGTAAACATATCGAGACCCCTCCGTGCCTCGGAAAGCACGTTAAGCCGTTGGTCCCGACTGTCATACAGTGATCTTTGATAGTCGTTAAGTCATTACAATTCTGACAACCAGTCTTACAATGGAATACTGTATTACCTAGCAATAGGTTGTGGAGGTCAGATAGGCAGTCGCTCTATGTAAAATACGGTATTCAGCTAAATCTGGTAAGACTGGAAGCCGACCCCAACATAGCTTGGGAAAAGGCTAGGCAGAAGATTGTAGAATGTATTGGCGCCAAAATGAGAAAACACAATGAACAATCATTTAAAAATGACAGATTCCAAATTCAAATGTAATATTTTGTTTATTTTGTTGTAACAGCATTGATGGCCGTGTAAACAAGAATTGCACGTTTAAAGATATAAGATTACTGAAAACACGGATAAAACGACATTTTCTGGAAATGAATCCTAGCTAGATCGATTTACCGCCCCCGAAACTCCCTGCATACAAAATTTCATGAAAATCGTTGGAGCCGTTTCCGAGATTCGGATTATATATATACAAGAATTGCTCGTTTAAAGATATAAAATAATAAGATTATGTTTGCTAACTTGCTAGGAAGAATTGAGAAGAGAGAAAGAGAGAGTTTTCATGATGCACCACAAAACACAGCTCCTCAAATGGAGGTCCAGGTGTTGTAGCGCAACATAGAATAGGCCTAGGTCCAGTAGTGGACTGTGATGGGCTGAGTTGATTGATTGGTTGATAAGGGTAGTTTATTGGCGTATGGGTGCAATTTAAAAGTTCTTTGCAATGCTCTCTTGGTCTTATAAATTGATCCATTATGATAATATTTGAATTGTCATTTGTTGTAGTTTGATTGTCAAATCAATAAATATCGTTTTCTTTCGCTCAGCTATGTATTTTATGTTAAACTAGCTTAAGCTCGCAACTTCGTCCGCGTGGAATCCATTGAGAAATAAACATTTTCAATTTATCACCCTTTTCTCCCCTTTGGGGAGGAATTTCCAAAAATCCTCTCTTAGTGGTAGCCTACTCCTCCCAATAAACACACATGCCAAATTTCAGCTCTTTACGATCAGTAGTTTCGGCTGTGCCAGCTTTTCTGTCAGTCAGTCAGTCAGTAACGGAAGAGTTTTATATATAGAATAATATAGATATAGATAGATAAATAGGATAGATGTTTTCCTGCATCTTGCCGCATCTGAAGTTTACTAAAAAAACGCAATTAAAAGGCTGAGAGAAAAAAAAATAATAATTTTAATAATTTCATAAGAATATAAATTTTTAAAATTGCCGTTTTTTTGCCGCTTTCAGAGGTTGGGGGTTGGGGTTGGGGAAGTCATTAATCATATAACCATGATGATACCATCTGTTGCCTTGTTTCAACACTGCAAAAATGTTGCTATGCATCCCTTTCACACTAGGGTATTTATAGGGGTATGCAATTATCCAATGCACTTGACGTTAAAAAGATACAAGAACCGAATATGGTTGCGTTAAAGTACACTTTATTTATACAGTTAAAAGGTTTAAAATTAATTGGCCTGTCATCGTAAGTTTATCTAACAAAGGGATGCGAGTAACGGAACTGGGGTTCGGGTAGAGCTATGCAAAAGTGTAGTGTAACCAGCATGCATTTGAGTTGCAAGTGGCGTGACACTGAAGTCTCTTTTGTATGTGGGGTGTTGTCGATGACTTGAAATAGACCTTGTTACGGTTGAGTTAAGGATAATTGTTGGTTATATTGACGATATGCATCTGCTTCTTGTGCTTTCTGGTGCCCTAGTACCAAATGCCCTTTAACACGTGACGTCAGTGAGATTTTCACACGGTTTGTTCAGTATTCTGTTTGTTCACAAAAGACGGTTTGGTTCCGTTACTTTTTATTCAATTTCAGTTTGGAAAGAAATTATTGTTGATTCTTCTTTTACTAGTGTTAATACCATTCCCAGGATGATTTTAAATACATCATTGAAATTCTTACATCATTCATCTTTTTTTTTCAGTTAAGCGATTGCATGACGAATATATGAACGGGCAAAGCAAGGCGATAATGCGATATACACAACTGTACATACACTGTGTCAACGTTGAAACTACTGGTATCTCTTGATGTCCTAGTACCAATTGGCCTATAACACGTGACGTCACTGGTGTTCCCACGGTTAAAGGCGTTGGAGAACTATTATCTTCATTTGAATGATAAGCAGTAATTTAAATTATTGCACCTTAGTATACCTCTGGTATAATTATTATCGCGAAATAAAACGATTATAATAAATTGATTATTAAATCCATAATGAATTTATTCGGGGGCAAGCAAATAAGTATTTCGAGAAAGTTTTAATAGTACATTTTTTTTTTTCATTTTTTATAGTGACCAGATTAGATTCAATAAGAATACAAAATTAAATGATATGTGGTTATTATGTACATGTTAAATTAGTTAGTAACAGAAATAAAGCAATGTATTATGAGACAAGCAAAAATGTAATGAAAAGAAATTAAGGTAAGCAAATATATTTTCACGTAAAACTTTTTTTTTGTACCAAAATTCATAAATTAATTTATAAGTTTCTATATACCTATAGTCATTACAATAACTATTTATATAAATTACTCTTCTTAGCATTTATCTTAAAATATTATTTTTACTAGTTATTTTATAGACTACCCAGTTTAAACTTTCTGGTGGTTGATGATATCCTAGTAACATTCAGCTCTTAAAACGTGATGCTGGCTTTAAGTTCCCACGGCCATCCCATCCCGGATGTAGAGCTCTCTGCTTTTGTCTGTTTGATACAGAGATCCATACTTGCATTTCCCACACTTAATTGTATTCCCAGTGCTTCTTATGGACTCCCAGAACCTTCTTAAGTCCTGGTCGTAGTTGCTTTCTGAAACGTAACGAGAAACTTTCGTTCCCACGCTTATTCCCACGACTGTTGCCTGTTACCACATCATCTGCTTTTTAAGAAGTTCTATGTCGTCGAAAATGTTGGGCTTTTATTTTGTTGCCAGTTTTTTCTTTATGCTAGCAAAAAGTGTTAAAAAAATGATCCGACAATATTCCTTGTAAAAATTGATCTTACTTTATTCTAATAAGTGGTTTTTTATTCTAGCTGGAGTCATCTAGCCAACCCGTTTGTTTATAAACTGTTCAAGCTCGTTCAAGGCTACTTTTGAGAGTGACGTCTTCAAAGTGACAACATCACTGACATCCAAAATATTAGTGCTTTCTGATAACCTGGAATAACTTGAATAACTTGTTGCATGTGACGACGTTCTCGTACTCTAGTCGTAATTAAGGACCTTGAATTTAACGATCAGAGAGCATCATGTAAAAAACAACAGTTGAATCGTCATTTCCTTTTTTTCTCTTTTTGGATAACTGTTCTACAATAGTTATTTACCAACAATATAAACTACTAAAATTATGTTTACGTTCTCTTATTATGATTTTTTTAATCGGTTTCTCCAAATAATTTATTACATAAAATATCGTTATCATCTTATAGATCAATTTCCTTTTGAAGGAGTAACTCTTGGTGTTTATTGATATCCTAGTAACTGGTATCTCTGGCAACGTGCTTTCATTCCCACGGTTATAAAGGCGCGTGCCGCTGCTCTATTATTGAGACAGCGAAACGGTGACGTCACGTGAATATGACGTAGTATAAACTAAAGACACACGACATGGGTGGTACTCAAAATGTGATCGCTACCAACTGACTACCTCTTACTTGCTCCTGGTGTCCTCGTATTGAAATAAATCAACGGCAACAGGTTCCCACGGTCGTCTAGTTTCTTTATTGTGCAAAAAGTATCCCGAAAGATAAAACGTTTTTTGAGTAAACCAGTCTTAAGAATAATGCAGGTACCTGCTTAAATTTATTGTATAAAAAAAAATACTTTACTGGTCTGGGACAACAACTTTACTGAGCGTGAATGAATGTCGTGTATTAGCTTGACAATAAAATATAATAAAAAACATGCGTGCGTACAAAGTACACATGTCAGAAGTGAAACTTCTTTGGCGAACTAATTTATAAATCTTGTTTATATTTATACAAATCTAAAACTTTAAATTTCCAAGATTAAGAGGAAGGGAAAAGGAAGATAGGTTAGGAATTTAATTGTCATTAAAAAAAAAAAGTGTTGAAAATTAATGTAAATTATAAATTTAATTTTTTCAATTTATTTCTTCAATATTTACATTGTTTGACATAACGTTTATCTAAAATAAATAAAAATAAGTATTGTTACAATAATTAACAATAGCGAGATACACAATTTGTAAAACAGTAACTATTATGCAAATGCGCTTCGTCTATGGTCTCACATGCAAAAATTCTAGATTGAGATTGAGACGAATACATGTAATTTCATATAGAGAAATGTCCATCTTGGATCAGGAACTTTTGCGCGATAGACATTTCCGCGAAAGCTTGACCTCATTTTTATTTTTAGTGACCTCGCAAATCTTAAAAATGACTTATCACAAAAAAATGCATATTTTTCTCGGTGCCATCTTGGATTCTAATTTCGACCCCATAATCGTTTTTAGCGACCTCGGGTACCATGAAAATGACACCCATGATGAAAAAAATGCATATTTTTCTCGGCGCCATCTTGGATTCTAATTTCGACCCCATAATCGTTTTTAGCGACCTCGGGTACCATGAAAATGACACCCATGATGAAAAAAATGTATATTTTTCTCGGCGCCATCTTGGATTCTAATTTCGACCCCATAATCGTTTTTAGCGACCTCGGGTACCATGAAAATGACACCCATGATGAAAAAAATGCATATTTTTCTCGGCGCCATCTTGGATTCTAATTTCGACCCCATAATCGTTTTTAGCGACCTCGGGTACCATGAAAATGACACCCATGATGAAAAAAATGCATATTTTTCTCGGCGCCATCTTGGATTCTAATTTCGACCCCATAATCGTTTTTAGCGACTTCGGGTACCATGAAAATGACACACATGATGAAAAATTTACAAATTGTCGTCGGCGCCATCTTGTGTTTTAATTTCGAACCCATAATCGTTTTTAGCGACCTTGGGAACCATGAAAATGACACCGATAACGAAAAATTTGCAAAATTTCCTCGGCGCCATCTTGGGTTTTAATTTCGACCCCATAATCGTTTAAGCGACCTCGGGAATCATGAAAATGACACCCATGACGAAAAATTTGCAAATTGTCGTCGACGCCATCTTGGTTTCTTGGCACCCATTTTAATAAAATTATTATATTTATTAAAACTAATAGAACTAAACTAACACCAGATAGCCCTGAAAGTTAGCTCCCGAGCTACTAACATGGTAATGCATGCAGCTCGGGAGCGCCCTTCCCCCGTCTCGCCCCTCGCACCCCGCACGATTGCCCTGTCTAGACGTCTTCGTCGAACGACTGTATGATGTTAAGACTGTGATAGCACTATGCGTGATACGACGTTCGCTCTGTCTCACTTTTTCTCTCAATCTTTCTCACTCGCTTGCTATACTCTCACTCCACGGCTAGTTGCTCATGCTACGTTCGCCCTGTCTTACTCTCTCTCAATCGGTCTCGATCATGAAGGTATAGATGAAAACCTTCATGGTCTCGATCACTCTCTCTCTCTTTTCTGACACTTCCGTTCAAAGACATTGTAATGTATTCTACTACTTCCGTTGCATACCGGCGTAACGTTTCATCTGTAAAAATTTTACCCTCATGCGCCAAAAGAAGTTTCACTTCAATAATCTATAAGACGTCACTATTTTTATTGTTTCGTCGTTTATATTTTTTATAGTCCAGGATCCCCCGTACATTTTTGAATTTGATTACTATCAAGCTAACTTTTTGTGTGTAGCTTCATAGTGATGAGACGCCCAACAATTGCCTATAAGCAAGCCTTGACTGTGGGACCTAACAGAGATAGCAAGGATACCGTTTGTCGATTAGATAGTTCTCAAATATTTATTACTAACGGAATATTTTTTTTTTTAATCTTAAGATAATTATCTAATTTAGTCGAAAAAACATTTGTCCGACAAAATCTATGGTCCGATCGATGAGTCCCCCCTTACCAACATGTATTGTTAACCAGGTCATCATAAGTTATTACTAACCAGCTGACTTTTTTTTTTACTTAATTAACATTTATAAAAATTAACCGTCACATTGTCCTACAAATTGCGTGGTACGTTATCCCGGTCCTACGCTTAAAAGGAGTAGTATAGATCCTTGACGTAAAAATAATTACTATCAAGCTAATTTTTTTGTGAGTACCTTCATTTTGATAAGACGCCCAACAATTGCCTATAAGCAAGCCTTGACTGTGGGACCTAACAGAGATAGCAAGGATACCGTTTGTCAATTAGATGGTTCTCAAATATTTATTACTAACAGAATTTTTTTTTCTTTTAATCTTAAGATAATTATCTAATTTAGTCGAAAAAACATTTGTCCGACAAAATCAATGGTTCGATCGATAAGTCCCCCCTTACCAACATGTATTGTTAACCAGGTCATCATAAGTTATTACTAACCAGCTGATTTTTTATTTTTTTACCCAGTTAACACTTATACAAATTAACCGTCACATTGTCCTACAAATTGCGTGGTTCGTTATCCCGGTCCTCCAATGAAATATATATTCGCAATTCATGAAATTAAAAATAACTTAAAAAAAAATTATTAAAAAAAAAAAATTTGGAAAACGGTTGACCCTAAAGGCCATTCCTGCAACTTCCCGCTAATTCCGTTAATACCTAGGTGCTTAAAATTGCACCTACGAAGTTTTCGAGCTCTTCGAGCTCAAAAATACAATCTGTGTGTTGTTTTGAGCTCTCCGAACTCAAAAGTCTTATCAAAATTCGATGAAACCCGATTTTTCTAATTTTTAAACTGCTGTAACTTTTTAATATATCAACCGATTCTCACGCAGTTGGCGGCGATCGATGTTAGAGTTAGTTAGTTCAGAGTTATTACAAAAATACACTTTTTTCGATTTTTTTCGACAACGTTATCGCACGAACGCATCAATCGATTTCGACGCTCTATGTAGCGTTCGGTGCGGGATGGTCAAGCCGTTTAAAAGTTACAAGAGGTTTACATACACACACACACACACACACACACAAACACACACACACACACACGCACACACACACACACACACACACACACACATACAGACGTACGGACATCATCGTGAAAATTTTCAGGAAAGCTTCCTAGGACCTCGAAACGTCGGATCCGATGAAAACTCAATTTTTGAAAAACGGGGTGAAAACAATAACTTCCCGATTTTTGAAAATCTGAGATTTTTAGCGGGAAGTTAAAAAAAATTACCTAAAACAAATTTTTGTATTTAGTTTTAAAAAAAAAAATTTTAAGTACAAAAAAAAATTGAGTAGCATTCCAAAGTGAATGGTGGGACATTTTACTGGAATTTCATCATTTATAAGCTAAAATTATGGGACTGAGACTTATACTATAGTAAAATTTATTTTATAATATAGCAGAATAAGTAATTAACAATATCCCTTTGTCAAAAACCTCGATAACTCTTTCAGTTTCTCGTAATTACCATTTGACTCAGTGTGACTGGTGCCCTAGTAGCAATTTAGTAAAAGCCTTGTGCCAGCATGGATCAAAATACTTTAGAAAAATTTTAGATCAAGAATTGTACAAGAATTGAAACCAGGCTGTAGTCAGAATTTGACCAGCAATCTGGTGCCGTGTTGCTAAAGTTTGGGATAGATATATATATATATATCTATCCCAAACTTTAGCTATAGAGTATTAGAAGTTCTGATTCTATTAAAAATATTTAACTATTTCTTGCGATAATTCAACTTTTTACACATCGTAGCAAGCTAAATTATTTTTTTAAACTTGTTGACTAGACTATAAATGAAAACCACTGCAATACTATACTTTTTACATTCAAGTGGGAAGGAGGGAAATAGGTGCGCTCTCGTCGTTTTTTGCATTTCTCGCGCAAGTCTATGTTACGACTCTGGGCCAAGAATCTGGTCAAATTTTGGGCACAGACTGTCCCAAGTCTGCCGCCAGTCTGGATAAAGAATCTGTTACGACTCTGGGCCAAGAATCTGGTCAAATTTTGGGCACAGACTGTCCCAAGTCTGCCGCCAGTCTGGATAAAGAATCTTGATCAAGTATATTGGTAGAGAATTGTCCAATTCTTTACAAAGTGCTTCTCCAAGTATCTTGCCAAAGAATCTTGCCCAATTCTATTGCTACTAGGGTGGTACATCGAAAAATCCTTCTCTCTTGCCGCGGTATACTTAAAGTCGGATTTCAGTTCGACCACTAAACTTTTAAAAAATACTTCCCTCTCAATACTAAATTTATCCTACAAACATTGAATATTATGAAGAATTAGACTGATTACCTACGTAGAAACATTTAAAAAAAAAAAATATATTGTGACTGGTGAGACAGGCATCTGTGACTGGTGGGACAAGTACAAAATGTCTACATCAAGTTGTTTAATAAAAAGACTTTTATATTATTTCAACCTAAGAAACATAATTGTTTATATATTTAACTATAAATTATTTAGGATAATTAAAAAAAACTAATTGAAAAACAGAAATGAAGGATTTAGCATGCTGACAATACGATCTTGATAAACTTAGGTGTTAATTAATAACGAAAATACAAAAATTTGTTCTTAAAAGTCTCACATTAGCTGCGTTTCGATGCAGACGTGTCGCTGACATCGCTATTATTTTATTCGCGTTGTGCGCGGCGCAAGCCGTCGCTCGTAATTTATATCGCCATGAGTGAACAACTTGTGGCGAATGAACTGCTGGCGTTTCTGCAGCAGAAGCTGGACGTAATGGATGAGGTGTCTGCGATCCAGATCTGCGCAACAAACTTCAGCGAGGACGATGTTGCTGCTGCTAAGCTGCTCCTGTACAGAGTGCTCAACAAGAGCGATCAGATGGTGTCCCGCCGGCGTGACGGGACTAAGAAAAGTATACAAGACATCATCACGCTGCTGAAGGAGACTGACCCGGATGACGTGCCGACATTCGTGGCGAGGGACCTTAACAAGCTCCCGCCCGTCACGTTTGATCATGTTGACGTCACAAGCCTGCTGAAGGACATCGTCATTCTGAAGGCAAGTTTAGCGGATGTGCTGAAGAAGTTAGATGCATCCCAAAACACCGTCGCCGATTTGCGCAATGAAGTTGTCGAGTTGCGCAAAATCGTGTCGGTAACTGGGTCAACACCAAGTGCATCTAACGTCAACACGCGTCGCGGCGCATTCCTCGATATATCGGGGTCAAGTTTCGCGTCCGCCGTGTTGTCATCGCCGCCGCCGACAAATGCTGAGTCTGCAGAGCGCACACCCCGTGCGCCCCGCGACCCCGCTGCCGCACCCGCCGCTCGAGTCACTGACCCGGTGCACGTGCCTGCTCCTCAAGCGAATTCGCATCGTCGGGATTTCGCGAGCGTTGTAGCAAAATCACCAGCTACTCCCACCAAGAAGCCTGTGCCTGAGAAGGCACCGAGGTGTACCGACGACGATGGTTTCGTCACAGTGCAGAGGAGGAAGCGTCGTCAACGGACCGTAAAGAATCGTTGCGGCACGGCTCCTGCGGAGCCCAGTGTTAAAATACGTGCCGCGCAACCGAATACTCCGGTGTACATCTCTCGCCTGCACTACACCACTAAGGCGGAGGACATCGTTGAGTACGTGCGCCAGAAGACCAAATACAGGCCGAGAGTGCAACTACTGGAATCGCGCCGCAACGTCAATTTCAATGCGTTTGTGGTGCGAGTTCCTACGTGTTACCTGCACCTCGTGATGGTAGAGGACTTCTGGCCGGCTGGCGTGGTGTTCCGTCGCTTCCGCGGACAAGTTCCACCTGGACGCACATCGACATAGTGCTAGTACTTAGGAAGTGTTTACTAACATAGGTTTAAGTTTATATATACTAACACATAATGTATTTATAAAATATGTATGTTAGTCTTTAAGGTATATATCTATGGGCCTAAGTAGCCTGATAATAAAGGATTTTATTATTATATTATTAAAACTATAATAATAAATATGTTAGTTAACAACAAACATAACATGAATTTGTTATTAGAACTATTAAAACAACATTTGATCCGGATACAAGTTAGTACGGCTAAGAAGTTACTAGGAGAGAAAAATTGTCGTTTTCTAAAAAAAATGACTTTTCTTGTCGGACTAGCGATACGTACCTGTTTTTTTGTAGGACATTGTTTCATTTGGGTAGAAAACACTCTAACCTATTATAAAATATTATTGTCCTACAGTTAGTAATGACAAAAGTGGTCTTGTGGTACTAACAATTTCTGAGCGTAGGACCGGGATAACGTACCACGCAATTTGTAGGACAATGTGACGGTTAATTTTTATAAATGTTAATTAAGTAAAAAAAAAAAAGTCAGCTGGTTAGTAATAACTTATGATGACCTGGTTAACAATACATGTTGGTAAGGGGGGACTCATCGATCGGACCATAGATTTTGTCGGACAAATGTTTTTTCGACTAAATTAGATAATTAATTATCTTAAGATTAAAATAAAAAATATTCCGTTAGTAATAAATATTTGAGAACTATCTAATCGACAAACGGTATCCTTGCTATCTCTGTTAGGTCCCACAGTCAATAATAATGCTTATAGGCAATTGTTGGGCGTCTCATCACTATGAAGCTACACACAAAAAGTTAGCTTGATAGTAATCAAATTCAAAAATGTACGGGGGATCCTGGACTATTATGCTAAGGAGGTAAATAATTTAAGAACTAATTTAAAATTTAATTATGTATAGACAATGAGATCCGTGCATGCTTGTTATGCATGCATTTTTGCATGAAGTTTGAACTTACAAATCACATGCATGTAAATTATAGTTTCAGTGCGCAAATACTTGCAAGCAGGTATTATTCTTGTTGGTCTCTGATGCTCTAGTGTCAAATGCCGAGGTCACGTGATGTAACAGCTGACGCCCTCCATGCTCGAGTGGCGTACACACCGGTTTTCAAGATGTGGCCAGCTCTGAGGTCCCGGTTTCGATCCCCGGTCGGGTGAATATAGAAAATCACTTTTGTACATTTTCTCGGGTCTGAGTGTTAGTGGTACCTTCGTTATTTATGATTCCATAACATGCTTTTAGCTAATTACTTTGGATTCGGAGCAATGTATGTGATGTTATCCACATTTATTTATTTACAACTAGGTTTTTGTGAGTGTTAAGTCAAGTTATGAAAGGTTTTACAAACCTTACAGACTAGATTTTTAGAATAAAAAATATCGTATTATAAATACCAGTTCTATAAAATGAACTTACCATTGGAATTGAGACGTGTTTTTATTTTCTGTATTATTACACTTTTACTCTTGCCTGAGTCAGTACTCCGAATACGTATGTATATATAATATGTAATTAGTCCCTATGTCAAGAGTTTATCTTTCATCTCGCTTATTAAATGATTAAAATCAAAACGATTGAAAGCTACTGAGTGTTGGTTTGACCTTAGAGAAAAAAGTTCGGATTAATTGATGAAAATAGAAACCTATCCGATCCTACAACACTACAAACAACAGAGGTATCAAGGGATGGATGTTTAGCTTTTTAATTACTATAGATAACCTTTAAACTTTTCTTATCAAAACAGGTTTCATTCAATACAAAAAATGTAATTAAGTTTTTTACCTTTTAAAATTTCTAAGATAAAATATTACTGTCTGCATTGTTGCACATAACCTCCTGTTGTTTACGAAGTCCTAGTATTATGCGACTACCAACACGTGGTTTGAAAGCGACCGTATGACAAGTGGTTTGTTTGTAAACAAGAACAAGCAAGTGTTTAATAATTGTTTTTATATGAATTTTATAAAGTGGGAAATTATCATAATTTGTTTTAATTTGCGGTAGTTTCTGTATTTTATAATTTTTTGTGAAATGTTGACTGATGATAAATAAAATTATAGAATAATTTTATTCTTATTCGGGAAAAAAATAATAAAATATTCATAATTTTGGAAAAAATTACACAAGTCATAACTTACTGTTGTCTGTTGCTTGTAGGATATATTTTATAGTTAACCTTTACACAAAAAGTGCCATATTAATATTAGCCACTTTTAAGATCTGGCGCTCTAGTACTATTTGAAGAAATGGCTGGGACTAGGGCATGCAGAAGCGGTGGCAATGACGTCATTAATCAATTTGACGTCTTAAATCTTGTACCTTGCGTCGCGATGATGGTAGTAAGAGAATATTGTAGAGCGTAGCAGTCAGTAGTGACGTCAATATCTTGACATTTCTGATGGGCGGTACTGGACATGAACTGAAACGGATTTTATCAGTTTCGACACAAATTCTTATTAGCTTTACTTGATTCCTGTTGGAAATCAGCTATCAAATGGGAAAGTACTGATTTGTGAAATAAGTCTGAAAAATAAATCCATTTGGAAGGAACAGAAAACTCAAATATATTTTATGTGGCGACAAAAAGTCAAACCATTTATGGTAGGATGTCCTGGTACCTCTTGCAAGAGTCTAATATCCTGGTGTATATCACCCAATTACATGTGACGAAACAGGCTATTGAAAATAAAGTTGTTAATCCTGTTTGATTTAATCCCTGAAAATATATGGCACACAGAACAGTCGCGAATTGCTGCACTTGTAACGCGACAAACTACTTCCCGTAATTCCTGCTGTCCTAGTACAGAATTTGCTGGAACACGTGACGTCCATGCCCGTCTGTCACAGTCACACAAATAGAAAGAGGCAGGCAGCTTCATTTTTAGACAGAAATTTTTACCTGAAAGAAGCTGCAAAAGTACTGCGGATGCTGTACAGCTGCTTACTGACTGAATTCCTCCTAGACGGCTGGACCGATTTTGATTTTTTTGTGTGAGTTCAAGGGAATTCGAGGATGGTTTAGATTCACAATTTGGTCCACTGGAAAATGTGTATTTAACTAATTTGGCTCTCCGCAGATTTTTTTTAATATGGCAGTACAACGTCTGCTGGGTCAGCTAGTTACTAAATAAATAACCCTGCCTTGAACAGGCCACGTGTTTCCGAAACGTTGGATACTAGGAAACTAGAACTCCACAGGAGGTCCATGCATTTTTTGGTTGGTGAGTCCATGGTTCAGAACACAGATAAGAATTTAAGGTGACATTTATGATCTTATGAATAGAATAGAATAGAATAGAATAGCATTTATTTGCAAATATGGGTAATACATAAGATGGTAGTAGGTTTACATCATAGTTCTGCCATATTTCACCATTCGGCATGCAAACAGTTTAATTATATAAATTTGTTAAAAATTTAAATTCTTATTGATAAATTAAATTAATTTTCATTCTCATCAAATAAAATTATTAAATTTCAAATTTCATTAAAACACATCAACTTAATAATTACAATATTAAATAAAATTAGGTCATTCTCATTAAATAAAATTATTCAATTTCAAATTTCATTAAAACAATGTCAACTTAATTATAAAATTGTTAAACAATTAATTCTAATTGATACATTAAATAAATTATGTCAATCTCACCGAATAAAATGAAAAATTTCAATTAAAAAAAAAAAAATATATATATATTAATTAAATTTGTCCGTTAAAAACTCATTTACACTGTAGTATGCTTTATCTACTAATAATTTACGAAGTCTACTTTTGAATTGCACCGTTTTCAAATCTTTCCAAGCACTTGGCAATTTATTGTAAACAACTGGGGCCATGCAATAAATACTTTTGCGCATCATAGTGGTTTGACACGGTACGTTAATTAATTTTGAATTGTCACGTCTATTTCTTGGATATACATCGGACAAACGTTCAAAACGATGTGGGTTGTTCTTCACAAACATAGCTACTTCAAGAACATATATACAGGGAAGTGTCAATATGTTCTGCTGCTTGAAATATGGCTTACAACTGTCTGTGGTTTTGAGTTTGAACATTGAACGGAGACATCTTTTTTGAGCCTTAAATGCCAGCTCTTTATCGGTTGAGTTCGCCCAGAAAATGACACCATAGCGTAAGTGCGACTCAGCTATACCATAGTAAGCCGCAAGAAGTGTTTTCGTATCTACTATCGAGGATAACCTATGTAAAGCAAACACAGATGAACTCAATTTTTTACACAACATGTCGATATGTGCTTTCCAGTTTAAATTAAAGTCTATTTGTAATCCTAAAAATTTGGTATCAGTTACTTCATCAATGTCGTCATTTTTGTAATGTATGTGAAGGTTAGGTAAACAAGGCATCCGTTGTCTAAAGTGCATTATCTTAGTCTTACTCAAATTTATATTCAAATTATTTTTATCAAGCCATTTAATTAAATTGTCAAGAGAATTATTTATGTCCGTTTCATATGTATTTATGTTTTTACATGGGATCGTAATGGTACTATCATCAGCAAACATGGTTAAGGGGTGTTCAATGGACGTGGGCATATCATTAACATATAATATAAATCCAAACGGGCCCACAACGCTTCCCTGTGGAACACCAAATGTAATTTTACGTTCTCGGGATCGACATATCTCTTCATGCCTATTAACTAAATTGATGCGACTAATTTCTGTTATCTGTGTTCTATTTTCTAAATATGATTTCATTAGCTCGAGCACGTTACCTCTTATGCCGTAGGCTTCCAACTTATTTAATAATGTATTGTAATGGACATAATCGAAAGCCTGCGTCATATCACAGAATATTGCACATATAGGGAGTCGTTTATCTACATTTCTAATAATCGGAAACAAAAAGTCATAAATTGCCATATTGATGGTTCTATGCTGCCTAAACCCTTTTTGTTCTTCACATAATATGTTATTTTTTTCAATGAAGTTAGCTAACTGTTTGTAAATGTACTTTTCGAATACCTTTGAGATGACTGGTATGAGTGAGATGGGTCTATAATTTTCCGTCAATTCCCTATCTACTTTCTTAAATAGAGGTTTAATAATAGATATTTTTAATGCCTCTGGATAAATACCTGTAGATATACTGAGGTTGATTAAATGACTCAGATGACTGCATATCTCGACTGATATTGATGCAATGCAATGTTTTGGTTAAGAAATGTAGTTCTACTAGGGTGCTTTTTAATTTGAATTATTTATTTATGAGAAAGATATCCTTAACGAATGAATGATTAAAGCATCGTTTGTGAATGAAGCTTTTTCTAACTTTAAACATATTTAAGTAGGTGACCTTTTTATGTTGATTCAATGTTTAATTCTTATATCAACAATGTTCAGTTACATTCCTATTAAGTTATACATAATTATAATCTCTTTAAAAATAAATAATAAAAGAAATATTTAAGAGGCCTTCCATAAAATAAATGCGTTTTTTTTTTGCCGTTTTTTGTAGTTCATAATAGAACGGAAGCCTTCGTGCGCGAATCCCGTCTCTTGTTTGGCCGGTTTTTGAATTGAATATTTCAATATCTACGTGTTTGACATTTTTATATAGTCAAACTCCTTGTTGTTTCTGAATACCTGGTATAATATACCTGATCCACACCTTCATGTAGTACCTAACCTATTACTAGACACACTCACAACCATCCCTGCTACCGCTTTCAGCATTTCTATTATAATTTACGTACAGTCAAGGCACACATCACATCTGGATGAACGTATGCGTATCTTTTAGACAAAATTTATATATTATAGAAGCTGTTGTTGTAAACTATTCATTATGTTAAGTTTTTAATAAATAAAATAATTACTCATAAGGTATTTAAATTCTTCGTTAGTTTGCAAAACTTGAACTTTGTATAGTTTGCTTTGAAAGACAAGCTTCATCAAAGAAAGCATATTTCATTAATTTTGTATTAAATTCGACGATAAAAATACATTTAAAATGAATAGACATCTTTACCTTTCTTCAATTTAAAATTACTTAAATAACAATTGAAACAAACTTGAACTTTCTTTCTGGTAGTGAAATCGTATCTAATTGTGATAAATTGATGTGTGGATAATGTAGGGTCATATACAATTTAGACGTCTAATGCTGTTACAACAAGGTTGCTTTTGCCAAACTGCATCTACACACTACTACATGCACATTCATGTTATGAAAGCAACTCCTTGAATGGTTATGGTATCCTAGTCCCAGGTACCCTATTACGCATGACGTCACCCATAGTCTATATATATAAAAATGAAACCCGTTTTCCGTTGTCATGGCATCACGCGTGAACGGCTGGACCAATTTCGTTCATTCTTTTTTTGTTGTGTTGTTTATTATCAGGAGAAGGTTCTTATGGAGAAAAAAAATAAAAAAGTTGCGCGAAAATTTAAAAAAAAATTAAGAAAAGTTGATGATAATATTAACTTTTCTAATTTAACCTTTATAGCCTTTGACATATCTGTTATTTGACATGACAACGTCTGTCAGGTCAGCTAGTACTAGACACAGGTACTAGATAGATGTACACTCGCCTAACTTCATAGGCGTATGACGTATGACTCGTATTTAAAATTTTAGAAACATCAAAAAAATAATAATGACCAAACCACTTAAAAAGAAGGTTGTTGTTTTGAGTTCGACTTATACGAATAAAAAAAAAGAAGAGTGTTGTTATGTTTATTTTAGTTAACCCTTTATGATTGGATGATGGATCAATCTCAAAATATTTATCAGATTGCCTACTTGCTTCTGTTCCAGACAACTCTGGGGAGCGAGACGAATCAAATATTCCTTCGAATTAATCGAACAATAAATTCTTCGAGTGTTTCCTGGTAGTCTAGTACTAAAAGGTTGGCAGCATGTGACGTCAGCATTCATCCTCTTTCGCTCATGTATTCTTTGGCCGATAAGCACACAAACTTTCATACAAATTGATCCATCAAAGACATTGTAATGTATTCTATACAATGTCTTTGTGATCCATAACAAATTGATTTTCGGAGGATTTTAGGAACGAGCGGAATCGCGACACGAGAATTTTATATATTAGAATAGCGGCCCACCTGATTAAGTAGAGTTTAGTTTTTTTAGTTTTAGTTTATACTTTCACGAAAGCTTAAAGAAGTTCTAAAGTAAACTCATGGTCTGACTGCACGGATTAACGAGTGGTATAGGTCACCACGCTAATTACCACTGTGCCGACGTGCTGCGGGTTCGATGGGATGGGGACAAGCATTTGTGCGATCCAAGTCTGGGTGTTCTTTGTGCATGTGATTTGAATGTTTGTGAAACCCCCGCGACACAAGGATAATTCCTTAGTGCGTTCGTCGTTTTTTTTTAAATAAAAGATAAAAACTTAAATAATTTAATATCGGTTTTTCAAGATTTTTGGAGTTTCATCAAGATATAACTAAATTTCACTTTGAGTAAAAAAATTAAAATAACCCTTTTTATTTCATCGCAGTTTTTCAATTAAAATCGTTCGTGGTTCTCTCGTAGCGGCCACGTGTTCCCAAAACATTGAATACCAGGACATGAGAAGTCGCATAGAGTTTGTCATAGGCAAAATGAAATGTGCAATATGATCCTGACATGCAACAAATCTATATATATAAAAATGAAACCCGTTTTCCGTTGTCACGACATCACGCGTGAACGGCTGGACCAATTTCGCTAATTCTTTTTTTGTCGTATTTGTTATTATCAGGAGAAGGTTCTTACGAAGGAAAAAAATAAAAAATGCTCCGCGAAACTTTAAAAATTAAAGAAAACTTAACGACCATATTATTAACTGTAACCTTTAAAGAGTTTGACATAACTGTCAGTTTTTTGACATGACAACGTCTGTCAGGTCAGCTAGTCTACAATATTTATTTACATTTGTCTGACTAGCATGTGAAGAAAATCAAGAAAAACACAGATGCTGATTTCTTCACGAATCTTCTAACAAATAGATTCTGGACTTTATCTAAGTAGGATATCATAAATCACAAGAGATGATGTGATTGAGAAGCCTCGAGATAAAAAAGTACCCCCCCTAGACATGCAAATAAAAAATAGTTTTGTTGTCCTATTTTGCCATACGTCATTTCAATAAATCATTAAAAAGAAGAATATTCTTGGTAATCGTCTTTCATGAAATTCTTGATCAAGTAGGACTTAATAAAATGAATAGTAAGCCAAAATAACTCACTGAAGTTAAAATTAGGGCAAAATCTTTGAAGCTTAAAATATAAGTCGATGTCGGGATGTTTCGACCGTGGGAATGCTGGCGGCGCTGTCACGTTTTAGGAACCAAAAAGCACTAGGAGAACATGATGCTATAAGAGATTAGTTGTACCCATACGACGAGACTCATTTTAAGAGATAGACAAAATCTTCTGCAGTAGATTAAAGAGACATTACGGAGAGACAAGCGGAAATGGAGCAATACCTAAGCAATACCGGTTCACTATGGCCGTCACCGACATCTTTGTGGATGAAGCATGAACGTTATTGTAATAAAAGTTTAATCATAAAAAAAATATAGCGATTAGCAATAGATTAATTTGTATTAATAGAAATTAGAACTGATAAAAGTGGAATAAACATTTAGCGACAACGAATGTGATTTACTAATGTCAGTCTTAATTTTTTCGTTACGTTACTTAGTTTTCATACCACAGAGTTTGGATATTAATAAAATATATGATGCGTGCTATAAAATGATTACAATGTATCATTTCATTGTTACTCTTTAATACTGGGGCTGTGAAGGCTTAATCTTCCTTTTAACATTCAACATTGCAGTTTATCGAAAAAAAAAACATCTTTGCTGTTTCACGCAGACAAGGACGGGGGATGCGTTTATTCACACTGCAAGGCCACCCACCCTGTCTCGGTGCCGGCCAACCCCCTTCCAACATGTTTTTCGAATATCTCCTATTGAATCCTGATGTCCCAGTACCCAATGTTGATAAACACGTGGCCTCTGTGGCCTCTTGTGTGTATAGTGAAATAATTGTGTATGTCCGTGGACTTACATTGAAACGATCGTTTTTTGTCGGGTGTGTTGTATGAAGTCTATTTGCTATAGGAAAGACTGACTTTTTAACGGGATTAAATATAAGAAAGTAGTATTACTACGCGTTAATTGGAATAATATTTTTTTTAATTATTTTATTTATTTGAAATGCTTTAGAAGGCTAAATGGCTTCTTAAATATTAATGGGTACAAAAATGAGTAGTTTACATGTAAATTATTATTAAATTTTGTTGGTAACTAAATTGTGAAATAAGCCTTGAATAGATAAGAAGCTTTGGAAGTTACAATATGATACAGAATCAATCAGCTTGCAAACGTCATAATGGATCGGCGACGTTTACCGTTGCCCGCTACGTTTTCACACCTCGTTATGGCTTTTAGTAGATTTTATTTTTGTAAAGATTGAAAACAAAAAAAAAATACACAATACGCAAACAAAAAAAAAAAAGAGTTGTCAAGATTCGATTTTTTTTAAGTTTAGTTGCTAACACACCAAACCAACGCAACAGCACCGTGTTGAATACCTAAAATGCATGAAGTTGATAGCCGTGTTGATAACGCTCCGTTTGCCATGCACACGTGCGCGCTATATTTGTGAGCAACTCATCCCTTAGTGCTTTGAAATAAGCACTAAAGTCACTAAAGGGTTGTTGTATTATAGTTCCTCTAGACTTCTGCTATCCTAGTATCCAGCGTGTCAAACACGCCGCTGCAGCTCGCCGGGACATTCACGTACAATTTGAAAGATCTAGTCTAGCCAAAACTGAAATGCCTGTATACAATATTTGCTGAGTGTGAATGAGACAACAGATGATTGTTAGTACGTGACAGGTGACAATCGCTGGTGTGCACTTTCACTAAGTGAAACGGGTGTGTAATGTTTGGTATAATGACAAATGCTCTAATTTCAATTCGAATAACGTTCATATGATATAATTTTCAATTGCTATAATATCAAAAGACCTAAATTCATATGACCTAATGTTTTATATCGTATAATCTTCCTTTAATATAATAACATACAGTATAACATTTGTTTTATATAATCTTCAATAAGTATAATATTCTTTTTATATAACGTTCATTTAACCTAATGTTCTTTTGACCTAATTTTCATGTTTAATGGTCACAGTTCTTACCTAACCTATCCGAGTCGGAGTGCCCTAAAGTCCAGATTGCATCCAGTTTCTTCTGGTAACAATAGTTGGCTGGCAGGTGTATAGGATATAAAGTGAAGAAAAAAAAACATGCAAGCAAACATGCAGCAGGCATGCAAGCAAGCAAGCATGCCGCAAGCATGCCGCAAGCATGCAAGCAAGCATGCAGCAGGCATGCAAGCATGCAGAAGGCATGCAAGCATGCAGCAAGCATGCAGCAAGCATGCAAGCAAGCATGCAGCAGGCGAGCAAGCAAGCATGCAGCAAGCATGCAGCAAGCATGCAGCAAGCATGCAGCAAGCATGCAGCAAGCATGCAGCATGCATGCAAGCAAGCATGCAGCAGGCGAGCAAGCAAGCATGCAGCAAGCATGCAGCAAGCATGCAAGCAAGCATGCAGCAGGCGAGCAAGCAAGCATGCAGCAAGCATGCAGCAGGCATGCAAGCAAGCATGCATCAGGCATGGTTTCTGTCACGGCTCCGGCGTTGCGGGGCTCCGGCGGTACCACGCGAGCTAATCGTCGCAGATGGTGATAACGGTCACCACCGCGACTTCGGCTTGCTGGCCGGCTTCGCCGGCCAGCCTCAGTCACGGCGGCGCCCGTTAACATCACCTGCTCCTCAGCTCGCGGGCCGCCTCGCCCCTCCACGCCTACGCGAAATTAAATAACACTCTAGGGGCAGGACAGACAAGACTGCGTGGAGTCGGTTTTGCAACGATTCGTTTCTGTCATTAACTTTTGGGGCTGACCATATTGACTTTTTAGGAGAATGTTTACATTTTAATTGAAGGTTAAAAATGCTGTTTTATAGAAATAGCAATAAGCCTAATAAAATGAATTATTATATTAAGTATTACTTAGAGATTATAAGTATTATAGTAAATGAATAATATACTAAACGAGAATTAAGTGAAATGTGCATTATAGGAAATGTTCATTATATCATAAAAAATTAGGTAAATTGAAATTATATCAACAATATATTATCTCAATTGATCGTTATATTAAACAAAAGTATATTAACTGAAATTAGGTCAAGTGAACGTTAGATTTTTTGTTATTATATCAACCGTTACACACCCAAGTGAAACAGGCGTGACGATAAAATTTATTGTATTATTTTGGAACATCAATTTTTCTATTATTACAACTTTTTAACCCGTATTTATTTCGTTTTCAATAAAAATGAAAGGGAATGAATAATTTTATCATATTCTAAATAAAAAAAGTAATATATAATATATAAAAAAGGGAGTAAGTAAACGTTGTTCGCCATAGAAAAAAAAAATGGATTTACCTTAATTATTTTTGTGTAATAATACCTGCTCTAATCAAATAAAAAAAAATAACAAAAATAAAAATAAAATAAAATAAAAATCATTTATTGCAGACAACATAATCCATAGACAAATGAGGTTAGTAGGTAATAGGAACTTATGCTTATAACTAATGTTAGTAATTAAAAATCTAGCAGCTATACATTAAAAATACACACCGTTAATATGATTATGATTGTCTATGATCACACTATGATTGTCTAAAACATTATGAACAAAATATTTTTTTATGAATTTTGGGACGTAGGCGGAAACAACCCCTAGTGAAGTTAGCTTATAATGTGTCCTTGCAGTTATGTTATCCCAGTATCTTTCACCCCCGAACACGTGACGTAACAACGGGGTTGTTTTCCTATCTGCGTAGTGGATAGACAAGAAAGACTTTTTCCGTTTTTCTCTGTGTAATAAAACACTGAAAATTAGTTTAGTCATGTCTTCATGTAACCAAATTGCCCCGGCTAAGTCTTATCCCGTTTGACTCCAGATTTTTCTTGAGCCACATCAGCATTCACCAGTCAGTCATAATTGCGAATGAAAAATATATTAATTAGAATTAGAAAAGAAAAATATTTTTAGATCGTTAATTTATACTTGTGCTACGGATACCACCATTGCGCATAAGAATATGGGATCTATATAAAATTCAAAGAGGTAAGCTCCTCCTGACTTTTGAGCCCCCAGTATCCAATGTTTTGGTACACGTGGTCTCAGCTAGGTCGTTCACACGGGTCACACATACACGTGTACACCTTAAAAATAAAAAATACGCGATACATGTAGTGTGTGAGTTCTACTTTTCTTTATACTTACTACTTACTTTTAAATATAGGGTACCTCAGTAATTTAATTGATCACGAAACTTTTGTTTTGGACGGCATTGTATCGGTATTTATTTATTACTAGCTGCCCGGACAGACTTCGTTCTGTAAAAAGCAAATTAATTAAGGTAATTCCCGAGTTTAGGAACAGTTTTTTTTTTTTACTTATTATTTATGTTTTACACCTTTTAAACCTTCCCTGGACTTCCACAAACATTTCAAGATCAAAATCAGCCAAATCGGTCAAGCCGTTTTCATGCTATGTCGTGACAACGGAAAACGGGTTTCATTTTTATATATACAACTAGATTTTAAAAATAAAGTGAATAAAAAAAGTTCATGTTAAAAATAATTGATTAGCTTAATACTTGAGTTACCAAACTGTTTGTTAATAAATTATTATATGGAGAGATTGGTTTGTACATACATACATAATGAGAAAAACACCTTAGTTAATCTAAAGTTTCTGTTACATTTTTTTTTTTTTTTTTTTTTATTTGTTTAGCGGCTATTCTGGGACTTTGCAGCCCCAGTATCACTGCGACCGTTATCGATCTATTGTGATCGCCGCTGCTATCTTTACAGTTCGCCACTAAGTCCTACGTCCACCAGGTATCGCAGTAGCTTTTGGGGGGCGATATCTTTTACATCCTGTGGGCCAAGGATATGTTTGCCCAGGTGTAAGCTACGCTTGCGCATTAAAGGTCCACAGTCCGTCAGAATATGAAGCGGAGTTTCGTCTGACTCCTGGCACATTCTGCACGTTCTTGTCTCGGACAGTCCCATAGTGGACATGTGTCTGTTTAGGCAACAGTGTCCAGTGAGGGCTCTAACTAGAATGCGCATTCTTTTCCTACTCAGTCCTATGATCAGCTTAGTGTATCTCTTGTCATAGGCTTTAACAAGAGCTTTGGAGTGAGTCAGTCCTGGCATGTCTGACCATGCCTTACAGGATTTGTTCAAATAGATGTTCTCCAGGGTCATTCGGGCGAGACTTTTGGGAATGCCACAAAAAGGTTCTGGACCATATAGTGTTTTTCCCGATCCTGCTCTAGCAGGATTCTGTTACATACTTCATGGACGTGGCCTAAGCTAGATTAAAAAAAAACTACCTAAGCTTTCGTTTAGTCCTTAGTCTTCTAATGCTCTAGTACTAAAAGTCTAGAAAAGCGGTTTGAGTGCAATGTATACATGCAGTCGCGTGTGCAACACACCCCTAAATATTGATTCCCATATTCGCACATCCCCGTCGGCTTTTGATGTCCTGGTACCCAATGTTATGAAACACGTGGCCTCAGTTCATGTTTACTAAAATTCTAGAAAAGCGGTTCTGCAATAATATTGCATGCAGTCGGTCGCGTGTGCAACACACCCCTTAATATTGATTCCGTTATTCACACATCTCCTGTCGGCTTTTGATGTCCTGGTTTCCAATGTTATGAAACACGTGGCCTCAGTTCATGTTTACTAAAAGTCTAGAAGGCGCGGTATGAGTGCAATGTATGCATGCAGTGGCTGGCGTGTGCCACACACCCCTAAATATTGATTCCCTTATTCACACATCTCCTGTCGGCTGTTGATGTCCTGGTACTCAATGTTATGAAACTCGTGGCATCAGTTCCTGTGGGTTGGACCTCATCTGAACGAAATGAATGGATGATTGATTGAATTCTTAATTATTTTTCAACTGCTTCGAGCAATCTAATTCTGTAGTTTATATAACTAAGTGAAATATTTCTTTTAGTACTTCTAATTTTAGGGTTTTTTTACACAATTATTGATTGAATTAAATATTTGTAGTTTAGTAAATTGAGAACAAAAGCTGGAAAACTTAACAAATAAAAACAAACCCCTCTCAGATCAATCTAGTGTCTATGTTATCTTTAAGTTTCTATGATAGAAAGTGGAATTATTTTAGACGGTCTATATACACCCCAATACGCGAGGAGAATGAATGTATGTGTGTATTCACCCTATGCCGACCTCCTGCACCCCATTCCAATATGTGTATGAGAGAGAAAGCTCAGGTAAGCTTGCAAATTGCATTTCGGTGTCTAGTCTACAAATACATGTGACGTGAAGTAACGCCATCCAACCTTTTCTATTTAATTTTGTCATTAATCAATTAGATGTAATAATGTTTCTTTTAGGTTTTAAAGCTGATTTAATTTATATTTAATTTATTTTAAATACAAGAACAAGTAACAAGAAAGCAATCAATAAAAATATTGTTAGAAGGGGAGAACAAGGACAATTGGATGATCCTATGTAGGTAGAATAATTCTAGAAATAATAAAATAAGTATTTTATTTCGTTTGTAGAAGAGTTGTTCAATACAAATTACTAGGGAGCTCTATCTATATAATATAGCTGGTAGAGTTCGAAAATTAATTTAAAAGCTATAAGATATTTCACAAAAAATATGTTTGTGAAAGTTGAACACATATTAAAGGCCTACCATTATGTATACCATTATCTCTTCTGTGGTTGCAATAAATACTTTTCCTTTCTTTCTTTCTTCTTCTTTCTCTTTCTATAATAATATATAAAGATACTAGTACCTATGGAGTCTTTTGCCGGTTCTTCTTGTAACCTCGCAACTAGTTATTTAACGTTTTCAAAATGCCTGAAAAGGCAAGACTTGAAATGAAAATATTTTTTGATATTTCGACTGAATCTATTTGTTTGAAATTATTATTACTTAATTATTTATGCAGAAGTATGTTGGTGTTGTTCACCCTACCCAGCACAAACGTCTCCTTAAGACCTGTGGCATACCCATTGATCAGTGGTAGGAGCTTGCTCGAAACTGAGAAAGATGGCACACTTCAATCCACGAAGCAATTGAATGCTTTTACGCAAAAGTCGCCTAAAGCCTTCCTACATCTACACGTACAACGTCGATCATCAGCTCTTCTGTACACAATATGACCGGGTTTTCAAGACCAAGTGTGGTTTGGCGTTTCATCAGAGAGATCAATAGTCTAGGTGGCTGTCGCCGGATACGGTGAAGAGTACTATATATTATTATATACCCGGCACAAGCACGCGGCGTGATGCACGTAGGTATGCCCTGTAAATTGCTGACGTCCTAGTGCCCCGTGTTTATGAAAACGTGACAACCGCACGGGACGCTGCATTCACATGGCGCTTTTAGGAAACTAAAAGAAGTAAGTTATAAAAAATATTTATTTGGATGATGAATAATGAAATTTAAATAATAATTTAAAGAGCGGTGGTTGCCTAATCGCTGGGAAGTCGGACTTGCGATCATGTGGTTGCCGGTTCGAATTCAACCCATTCTGCAACCGACGCGACACCCAGTCGTAATTTAGTTTTGCGCGAGGGGTTAATAATAATATTAGTAAAGTGCGAGTACATAACTAATAGTAGTTATGTACTCGCACTTTACTAATATTATTATTAACGCAACCATTTTTTTTTAACTTGCTAGTATAGACTAGCAAGTTAAAAAAAATGGTTGCGTGAGCAGTTATACTTTACAGTAATGCGCGTGCATCTTGAAATTTCACTCTCATGATTTTTTCATAACGCGCCTAAATAAGTACAACTTCAAAAAAATATAGGTAGTATTGGTATCTAATCGTGATAACACATCACCAAAAAGTCTTTCTCTCTCAACTCAAAGTGAACCATAATCCAACGCTTGGAGTAATTTATGATTTTTTAAAATTAATTTATATAAAAAACAATCACAGTTTGTTCATAGTTTCCATATTGGACTAATCTACTTAATTGCAATTTGGCTTGAAGGCTGCATACAAGATTAATCAAATGGTAAACGGTGACTGCAATTCCCAATTTTGAATTTGGACCTTAAAACGCTGTGTAAAGTTTCTGTTGAGCTACAGTTGTATCTGACAGCCTAGTAACCAATGGTTAAAAACATGTGGTCAGGGTTAAGCTGTTGCACCAAGAGAAACATAACCGTCGGTTAACTTTTTATACTTTTATTTAAACCGTTAACATTTTTATTCTTATAATACTTATCAAACGAGATTATTGTAAATTTATATTACGGATATGATACTTTTACATTTTTATTATGTTCTTAAATTTTAATATAATTAATTATGTGAAAAACGTATTATGTAGTAAAGAGCGGACGTTTGTGTGAGACATGTTAACGTTTAACTTTAACTAAAAAGTGGTTGTAATTGCTGTTAATTCTTAGCAGTGACCTTCAACATTTCAACTTACTGTTTGGTTCTTGTTTTGATTTCCTTGTATTGATTGTATTTCCATATTTGCAGATATATTTCCTTCTTGATTTCTGTAGTCCGAGTAGGTATACATCGTTTGAAAGCGCGTGGCTTCGGTGGGGTCCCATTTACACACACGGTTTAGAAGCTCAGCTAGCAGGACCATGATAAGTAAAGAAATGATAGCCAGCGCAAACGCATCACCAGTGTTTTGATAAGTCATTGAATTCAAAATGTATGACAGTATTATTCATAAATTGCCAGCGAGATTAAAAATCTATTCAAAGCATCGGTATATTTTCGGATTTTTTTTATCGCTTTAAAAATACCTAGCTACTTCTTGCTTTTTTCTAATTATTAGCATTGAGAGGATGCGATGCAATTTAAATAATTAATCTAATATTTGACTTATAGATGTAAAAAAAAATAAGCGCAGTTTTTTAGGTTGTTCCATTCAAGTGACCCTGCGTCACTTCACCAGTGTCATCCTCGTGTTACTGCAGTTCACTCCTGGTGTCCTGGTACAGTTTGACTTACAACACGTGACGTCACTGGAGCATTTCAAAAGATCATAATAAACATGAACTACTTTCTCTTTTTATATTGTTTTCTTAGGTTTACGCGAATGTTAGAAGATTGAAGTAATAAAAACACTTTTTAATCGGATTCTATAGCGATAGAATCCGTAAAAAGTTGCTATATTCTATTATTTTGTCGCTAATAATGCTAACACTAATTAGACATCTGATATATAAAAAAAAACAAATCAACTACCTACAACGTTCGAGAAAAAAATACTTTTAATTTTTATCAAATAGATAAACAGTTTTTTTTTCAATTTTACGTAATTTTTAGGTCATCGTTATTGTTTTTTCAGTATATAATTAAATAAACTACGCTTTTCTTTTATAAATCTTATTATTTTACACATTGGACATCAGTTTTTTACCTTCAGTATGGTTAACATTGACCTAAAAGCTATAAGCGGAGTCGCGCCACAACTAGTAGTAATTTGTAGTAATTTGCCCCACATCTCTCTATGCTCTGGTATCCTGGTACCTGATGTTTTAAAACACGTGGCCTGAGTGCCATGTTCACACGATGCGATAATTTAGGTCATTCAAATTAGGAATAGTTTTAACGAAATGATATTGGTTAATTTGCTGACAAAATTAACAACTGCTAACTATTTTAACTCATCTTTAGAAAACATGCTAAGAACTGGGAAAGCAACAATTAAAAAAAAAAACATTCACAGCCAACTTGTGATCAACAAAACTTTTTTTTACGTCTACCCCCGTACATATTATTTGGTTCAAACTTAACCTCTACGTCGTCCTCTTGAAGAAAGATAAATAAACTAAAACCTAACAGACGTTATCATGTCAAAAAGGTTACATTAGAAAAGTTAATTTGGTCGTTAAGTTTTCTTTATTTTTCACTCGTGAGAATCTTCTGATAAAACAACAAAAAAAGAATTAGAGAAGTTGGTCCAGCAGTTCACGCGTTAAGATTTTTGTTTATTGAGTCTTATATAGCATAATTATCTACTTATAACTAAGTATACACTTAATACCAAACTAAACTTTGAACTATAAAAAACCTTAAAAAAAAGCTTGTAGTTAGTTAGGTAAGTTCATAAAATAACAATTAAATCAAAACCTGTTGATCGTGTGTGTGTGTGTTGGGCATGCAATGGACCGACTCACGTTTTCATAAACACGGGACACTAGGACATCAGCCCCGTGCAAGAGCTTGCTGATGAATAATAAATAAACAACAAATACAATACATCTCACTCAGCTTTTCTCATCATTTTTTTGAACTATAAAACTTTCTTTGCACGCTCTTTTCATAATCTGACGTTTGCCTAGTGGGTAGATACCTAGCAACTTGTAAGAAAACTCATCAAATATCTTTAATATCAATCTAGCCGTAGGTACACCTACCTACTCATAACGTGTTCCTCATAGATCTTACGGCATTTGTAGTCAAAATTCTCTATTCAATAAAAGAATTCAAATATTTGTGAAATCAACTAAATTCTTACCAAGTATTCCTACGTGTCAGTCGCGACGTAGGCATAATATGTATAAGTGTACGACGTGAGTTTCATTTGGGAAGTATCTATTATACATACGTATGTATGTACATATCGATTTGTCTCGGAGCTTCCCTCTCTTCTTATCCTCTTTTATCCTGGTACCCAATGTTCAAAATCACGTGGCCTGGGCTCCACACGCTGCAGTAGCGCCCCTTGCCACCTCTATCTATCTAGTTAGCTTACTTATGAAAACGTTATTTTTATTAGTTGTCGAATAAAGTAAACCTTTTTTCAAAATACAAATACTGGCTATTTTTTGATCCCAGATTTTACGTCGACATTAGTTAGCAATTTTAATTAACAAGAAACTTTATCACGCAGATAATTAACAATTACATACGACGACACTTGGCGACCACGACTGAACCGATTTTAGATTTAATATTAAAATACAGGTTTCGTTTGATCTTTTTACTTACCTTGAGCTTTTGTTACAATAAAATCACAAATATTATACAATGTAGACACATTGTCTATACAAGTCACAATACAACATCCTCGCCGCCTGCTTGCTATTGGTAGATCATACCACCCCTATGTACTAAACACGTAAGTACGTAAGGTTTGTTCATCTATACTTGTCCAAACATGTAAACAAATATGGCGTATGTAAGAAATATCAATAAAATTAGTGATGGGAAACTTTGTGTGATCTATTCAGAATTGTAAACTAATTGTGGTAACATACATTGTGTGATTTTTGAGAAAAATCGTGATTTGTAATTGACGTCGGTTTGTTTACAATTTGTGACAAGTATAGATGAACAGACTATAGGGGTGGATATCTGGTTTAAACCTCCGTTTGGGTTCTGTTGGCCTAGTATCAAATGTTTTAAAACTTTTGGCTTTGGCGCTGTGGTCACACTGCTCGATAGTTCGCCGATTTTATGAAGTGTTTATTTTTTACATTATTGATTTTTTATAAAATTCATTAACATTTTATAAGATTAAAAACCAAAGTCAAAATTTACATTGTTTTTAAAAATGTCTTTGATGTGTAACTATGATTAACTTTGATTTTAGAATTGTAATTAACTCCGAACAACTTTACTTTGTTACGGCTACGAACTCTTACTACGGTAATTACGTAGCCAAACGTAGGCTTCGTTTACCTGCATCTACGGCTACGACGGACGATGTAGCTGCATACGTTGAACCGCATACTTTTTAGTGAATATTTACATTCGTTAGGAACGTAAGAAAATTTGCAGGAATTTCTTTACCTACCAAACTTTTGGACTAATTGCTAATAGGTTTTATTCAATTAATTTCATTGTTCAATATGAATAAAGGTATGATGATATCAAAGATATTTTAAAGTTGACTCAAAAGGTACCTGCCTAAGGTGCGGAATTAAATTTTATGTTATAAACTAGAACTAGGTCCTGAAATTGTTATTAGGGTCAATCTAAATTAAGTAGGTTTAAAGTGATTTTAACATGTGTCAATCTTTCTCAGGCCAGTAAAAATAAGTCAGTAAAAATATGTAAGCCTTGAATCTTCGAGCTATTTTACTAGAACTCTTTAAAAAAACTTATAAACATACAAAGATAGATAAGCGCGACCTCTATTTTAATATAGTGTAAACTATGAAAGCACGGTGGCGACGACAACACGTGTTTAAGGGCATTCGGTACTAGGACACCAGGAATCACTAGAAGCTCCCGCGATGCACCCTAAATCGATATTTCTACGAGTTACAACTACGTCA
This sequence comes from Plusia festucae, assembly GCA_950381575.1. Lineage (NCBI taxonomy): Eukaryota > Metazoa > Arthropoda > Insecta > Lepidoptera > Noctuidae > Plusia > Plusia festucae. The sequence goes on along the minus strand of OX494432.1, from coordinate 15,655,241 downwards.
TACAAACTGTTACTCTGTGTGCGAAAGATCAATGAAACCCACACATTGACATGTCTTGCAGCGTTGCAGTCAAGTTGTCAGTGTGCGTTTTGTCTGAGTATGGCTATTAAAGATGAAAAAGGTCACAGAAATGCTCACACAAACTTAGGCCAACAACTTTTTTTATGAATACAACTTAGTCGGTAAGTCTCGATATTTTTTATATGTAGTCTAGTGATTGAAAGGTGTCTTTAAAAGGTTCAAGTTTAATAGCTAATTTAGAGCTTATTATCATAGTCTATAGATGCAAGTATTATTACTACAATGTACTTTTTTTGTAAACGCCGTTATCTTAATTTTGAAAGGTAGTTTTTTTTAACATCGTTAGGTCGCTGAGAATAATGTTAAATTAGTACAATATTATTTGGGAATCACTGGGACCAAATACTCAAACGCAAACGTATATTCAACAACTAGGTACCAACTAACTAATAGTCTGTTTTGGGGCCACATGCGTGGTGATATAGACTACATAGTAACTCTTGTTGATTCCTGATCGCCTGGTAGTAGGTGGCCCACAACACGTGACGTGGCAGCCCCGCTTTAACGGCGCCCTCGTTTCACACACGACACATACGCACACAGCTTTGAACAGGGATAATAAGGATGCGCGCATTAACTAACGATTCTTCAACGTTTGACGAACAATTGAATTGCATTGTAAAATATTGTTCTTATCTATATAGTTTTGTTTATATTCAAAATTAATTACTGAACTTGATTTATTGTTTTTTTTTTGCATAATTGAAAACATACTTTTTTTTGTAAATACATACTTTATTCAGTTTCAAAACCAATTTTTTTTTTTCTATTATATACGTCGATATTAATATCGTTGCATCAAAGATGATAGAGCTATATTTCTCAAAATTAAATTGATTGCTAACAAAACATATTTAAGGACCTTCCTTCTGGGTGGTCAGTTGAGTAATATCAGTAGTTGTACTGTAATGCATTTGAATCAGAGACGTGACTTTAGTGAAATCAATAAATTTCCCCTGTACATAATATTATGGTGTTCCGAATGTGCGTGGAGTCGAATGTTTTACGTTCGCTGTACGCGTGTAATTCACAGCAATAGTTACAGATCGATGGCGCGCCGATACTTGTACCTGAAATAAATGTACACCACGACGCCGAACTGGACACAGTATTACTTATTTTAATTAAGGTACCTTTACACCAAGTAATATTCGATTCGAATATTTGACTGCACGGATAGCCGAGTGGTATATGTCATCACGTTAATTACCACTGTGCGCGACGTGCTGCGGGTTCGATCCCCGCATGGGACAAGTATTTTTGTTATCCACAAATGCTTGTTCCAAGTCTGGGTGTTCTTTGTGCATGTGATTTGAATGTTTGTGAAACCCCCGCGACACAAGGATTAAATTCCTTAGTGCGGGTGTTGTTTTTTTAAAGAAAAAAGATATATATATTTATAATGTAATATTTAATTATATAGGTATTGATATTACTACTTACTCCAGATATGGTTCAGTTATCTATAAGTATATTTTTTATTTTTGTATAGATAATTGAACAGATTTATAAAAAATATACTAATATTATTATAAATCTGAAGAGTATGTTTATTTAGTTGAGCGATCTAAAATAGTGGTCCGATTTGAAACAAAAAATTCAGTGTTAGATATTTTTTTTACTGACGCAGGCTGAGGCTACTCTTTGCCACTATAGCCCGACGGTCACGTAAGCGGAGCCGCCGGCAAAGGCTAGTTTCATATATTGTAACCAAAGTTTCTCAATGCATAATTTATTAAAAATAGTAATTATTAAATTATATCACGGATCTCATTGTAGAGCTCTTCAGAGACATACCTATTCGTTTACGGGTGTACCTAAATAAGAAATAACAAAACAGGGTAGAATAAGATGTAATAATAATAAAAGCAAGCCTAAATAAATCTTTAAGCAGTGTCTTCATCCAATCACTTACCATATTTTGAAGATACAATTCACTATGGAGACGAGTGTTCCCTGCAGGTGTACAGTTTACCTCAATCGCTAGATCGTCGTTACCCGACCGGCGCATACGCATAACTATATAAACTGATGTATGTATTGACGACGACACGTTTTTTACGTCATTAAACTAAATATAGACAGTATTGATGTTGTAAACATGTTATGCAACATGTTTATTGGCAATATTGGTCTGTTGAGAATTGAACATTCTTGAACGGTGCTGGGGCTTTATTCACTAAGCCCAAGCAATAAACGTGCTGTTACGTGTTTGGTTAAGAGAGGCGTTATCTCTGTTGACTACTATACTTTTAAGTAAAAAATCTGTTAAATGGTCTAAACCGTATACTAACACTACCGGTGACACTCAGAACACAAAAAGATTTGGGACCCGGGTTAGTTGAACTATAGTTTGCATCATGCCACATTACGCTTTGTTTGTACTTAGCGATTATGGCCCCAAGTTCGAATCCTAGTCATGAATGTGAACTTAAATTTATGTCAATGAACAAAAATTGTAAGAGAATAATATCGTATTCAACAAAAAAATTATAAAATTTTTGAAGTTTTTAATAATAATAAAAAAATATTAGACACGAATGTTTTCATCTCGTAAAAAAATAATTACCAAGAAAATGGAATATAAGCGTGATGTCACTGTCTTACAATTTTTGCTTTACATGCATTACAAGCCCCACTCCTGAACTTTAAAAAGACGCTTCATTTTTGACAGTGGTTATCGTTCTGATTAAGGAAAAAGTACATGTAATTTTTGTATATTTGTATCTAGGAATAAATCTTGTTCATTTTGACCTAGAATACCCTACTGCGCGCTATTTAGAACAATACTTTATTAATTTTCAAAGGTTTTTGCTGCAATCTAGGTGAATTACTTCTGTAAATATCGTAAATCATGTGCAATTATTTGACAGTCGGGTCTATCTGTGACGTCACACCTGCAACCATGTTTCCCATCAAACCAAATAAATACAATAAACGTTATAAATGTCTGTAATTAGTGTCACTGAGCTTATCGGAGTCGTGCGCATATTAACATATGCAAACCAATGTCATGCCCCACACTGGTGCATAACATAATTCACATCCATAAGGCCCGAGTCACACCGAAATGGCAGCGGCCGGCAGCGGCGGCGGGCGACCTCCAGACCCCGCGAGTCTGGTACCGTATAGGAGCGCGCAGCCGCCCGCGGTGCCGCTCGCGGCCTCGCGTCGCCGCTGGCAGCCACGGGCGGAAACACCAACAAGACGCGCGAGGCGCGCGGCCGCTCGCGTAACCGCGGGCGGCCTCGCGACCTTTTCAAGCTTTTCAAGCGATACTGGTCTTTTAAGTATGTAGTTAAATTTTAAAATTATTTCACACTGAAAGTGCTCGCCGCGTCGCTGCCGGCCGCTGCCATTCCGGTGTGACTCGGCCCTAATTTTTCGTAACGTTAGCTTTATGCATACCACCACCTCTGTACATAATGGAAAGACAATAAATAATTGAGTATTGAGCGTAAGTCCTATGCAGATCGTGTGAATGTCGAAAATTAAAAAAAATCATTCAATAGTAATGCTATGGTAATAAAAAGGTAAAATTAAAAATCTATTTAGTTTGTAAGTTACTAATAAATAAATATTAGGTCCATATTTTTTCTGTTTTCAAGACAATACAATTTAACCAAGATAAGGTTATATATGTGTGTAATTAGTGAAGGTGCGTGAAAGTTCAGGCATGAAGGCTGTGACTCCTTAATTTGAATTTGCTGTATCTATTTTGATATTCGTTATTTCGAAAGAACAAAAAAAATACGTGACATATTTTTTGAGTATTTATAAACCGGAAATTGGAAAAAAGTGTTCATTCCAACTGCAAAATATTACTCAAAATCATATTAATAGAGAAGATAATTTAAAAGGCATATCTTTACAACATAGGATTTATTATTTTTTAATTATTTTAACACATTATCGCATGTGTTAGCGAATATTTGTAATTAGGATTTCCTACATTATACCTAATCTGTCTCGCAATATCGAGCTAATTATGAAAAACAAAAGAATATTCAAATCGGTTCACCCATTTCGTAGCTATATTGTAGAGACAGATACACAGATATATACACATTATACATGTTAGATTTAGGTATAACATTCCTTTTTTTGGTTAAAAACGTTGTAACCGTGTTTGCAGCTGACTCATCAACACACAGTTACAATGGCTCAACTCAATTTTTACGAGCTGTTTCCCTCAGCGGTGCCCTTTGAAACGATATACTCACAGTAAAGTTTTTACACTAACTTTTTTTCAATTTTCTGGATAATGTGTGTATGGGTTAATTTAACCGCATTCAGTTTTGGGGAATTGACAAAGAACTGTAACGGAAACTTACGTATATTTATATAGTGTGTTACATACTTAGTATTGTACTAAATATTTCCATAGTGTGTTACATACCTAGTATTGTACTAAATATTTCCATGGAGTGTATCTATTCTACGCTCGTAACAAATTTATTTGAATATTATCCCTAGCTTTCATCTATATTTTTTAATCTTTATTTATTGTTCAAGCCGTGTTAAATGCTAATGACCGCAGTAGTTTAAAAAATCTTTCCCTGCGCTAAATAGGTTTAGAACTACATTTTGTATGTTCAACTCTTACTTATTATAATGATCACTTACAGTCATGATTAATTAGTTGTTTTTTTATCATAAAAACTAAACAAAAATAAAAGCGAACCTTACCGTACATTTTCCCTAAAATTGGTTTGTAGTCGATATAGAATCGTGGCGCAAATTTTGTGATAGGATTTTCCGCATATCAATTTAAAATTGAATTTCAAAATCACTAGAGGCGTCTAGACTTTCACAGCCATATGACTATCTATCTTCTATATTTATCCTTTATAACCGAAACTGTAAATACATAGTTACAACACGGTTTCCCGCCAATTTACAGATCAAAGACACAAACTAAACGAAACAATTTTTACAACTCATAAAGCTTTTTAATTTCTCGATTGTTTTCAGCGCTGAGGAAAATTCTCCCACTATATTTATAACGATATAGGGTCAATTAAAAATAGCAGCGCCCAATGTCCACCGCATATGATATGACACGATTGAGTGGAGAACAAACGTATAGAATAGAAAAATGCGCGACTCGCGGCGGCCGGGTCCAGTCCATCCGACAACATTTCGCGAGTTGGTCGGCACCTACGCGCGCCAGCGACACCTTCCTAATACCAACATAATCACACCTATCGTACTAAATGTTCTTTCGTTTAAAATGTGTCAAAGTTGACGCGAGTGTTCGTGGTGACAATGATATGGATTTGTAAACGAGTGCCGGTGAATAGCGGCGGGCTCGCGCGACACTCGCGTTTGACGGATGAGCCTCCCGCGCTTTCGCTTCAGGTGCGTTCATGTAACACAGATATAACATAATTAATGACTCCGCGGCAATATTGATTTTATTGTCACATTGCTGCATTCGCTAACAGCTAGCGAAGTTTTCCCAACAAATAATTGAGTACCAACATTATAAATCAAACGCTAAAAGCCATGCTCTACAGTCAATTGTGTCATTTACAAAATAAACTGCTTTGGCCCAGTTTAAAAGACTTATTTGAGAATTAAATGCCGGTCGACATAACATGAAACATCAAAGCGACTGTTGGAGTTTCATTGATTTTGCATTAATTTATGTACAAATGGGTATTAAGTATATTATATGTGTAAATATATGAGGTGGTGTTTTTTTTGTTCGTTTTCATGTAATAAGGTAAGCCAGGCGTCAGATATGAGCGGTCTCCGCGGTGGAGCGCACGTGGCGCTGTGTTTGGACACAAACAAGTGAATTCTATTTTAGTTTTGACATTTCGTAACAAATGTCCCCTTGGCCGGTGTTGTGATAAATGGTTGCTTCTGATAAATACGTTGTCCGCCATGGCCGGGCGCGACTTTTCTTTGGTGGTTCTTTCGTTTGTAGTGTGTGAAAACTTCTCGCATCAAATCGATGTAAGTTTTTTCATATTAACTGTTGTTTTTATTATTGAAACAGTATTATTCTTTTCGAAAGTGAAACAAAATATAATATCGTTAAATTAAGATCTAAAGTATAAATAGCGTAAATAAATAATTTTGTGGTTGCAAGTTTATTAACTTGGGGTGTAATTAGTTCCCATCTTGTAACTGGCGATAATACAAGTAAGTACCAAAATGAAATAAAAAAATAGATTGAGATGCAAACTACAGATAAACATACTTGAAGGTTTACGTTACTGTTGTATTTTAAAAGTTAGTTTGTGTGTGTGAAAATGGTGAAATTGGGTGTAACGTCTCGCATATTTTACTCCATATGTTTAATAGACGCTGTGTTTTGAAACTGAATGACCAAATCGCCCAATTTCCCAAGTACGAACATCATTACATACCATTCCAACATCCTCGTTCAACATGACATCCGCAAATCCCAACAAATCAAACAGCAACATAATTGATAGCTTCCATTTCCGGGATGGCCAACCCTCAAACGTCCATACATATGCATCAGGAACGATACAAGTTTTTACAGCACTTGTTCTTGCCAGCGGCCGCGGCGGGGGTTAATGCGCGCGGGGTACTCCGGGCCTCATTATAGAGTTCGTTAGCTTTATCAGCCACGTTTATGGGTCCTATCGCCTTTTTATAGATGTTTGAATTTGTTTTAATTAACACTTCGGATCCTCGTTTGATCGTGTTGCGTGGTTTTGATCGGTTAGTTAACACTAGTCGTGTCAGGTGGGCTGATTGGGTTCGATGAAAATACAATAAGTATTTTCATTTTGTTGGGTAATTGTTTTTTGCTGGATTGTTCGATATGCATTTCAGAATTATTTCTGGTAAACTAATTACAGTTATAATTATTCGACGAAGAAAGTTATTATTAGACTTTTAAAATAAAAGATAATGATTTGTTACTGATAAATTGATCATGTATTTTGATGATGATTATGATTATTTGCAATAAACTTTAAGTTCCTGGAGCTGTCTTTGTAGAATATTTAAAATATATTTTAAAATGTCAATACGAAATTCAACACCGACACCAATTTAAAAGGAGTGCGTATTTTTAACGAGGTAATCAGGTGCATAAAACTAAATCCCTTTTCCCAAGACATAGGTCGATATATTAAAATTGAAAATCATCTTTACATACAAACATAAGTGACGCGTGACGTGTCGATTTCGACCTTGCACTTGATTACCTCGTTGAATATACGCACTCCTTTTAAATTAATCCTGTATAGTAAACCCTTGATCTAGTAATAATCATGGCTATCGAAGAGCTTTGGCTGCAGTCAGCTCCATTAACTCTGTGATAAACTTCATAAACAGTATCCACGTCGTGTTTAAAGCAAGAGTGTACGCAATAGTTTATAAATTATAGCTAAATGGTAATAAAATAGGAATCATATGAACATGGGCTCAACGACAGACGTTACCTTTTCTTTCGAAACATTGAGGTCGTTTTTCCCTTTTCTAAAATGCAATAGAAATATTAAATTATGTGGTTTTCTGTATGGGACGGCAGAGCTACATATTTTCACTTACAAATTTCTTGTCATCGCTTTTTGCTACATTTATATACCTTGATTATAATACTAACATGTTCTGGGTGGTCTAGTCTAGACTTTGACATGTTAAAAGTATAAAACTGTTTTCTATTTTAAAGGTTCATCAAATTCGGTTAACCAAGACATCTGCAGCATAATAAAATATAACAGAATTAAAAAATATTAAATTGTAAACAAATTGATGCTTTCTGATAATAATATAAGATTTTTTTATTAGTAGTCACGGGTTCGAATCCTGCTGGAGATTCAAATGTTTTCTACATTTGAATCTCCATTTTTATTTGTAGTTAATTTACAAGTTAAAGTTTATGTTTTTTTATAGTGTCGTCTCTTTTTAAACGACATTCTCTCTTATTGTACGGTAAATCTGTAAACGTATCATGTTTTTTTGAACAGTCCGTGTCAAGGGATAAGGAAATAATTTTGTCCGTTCATGTTGCCAACAAACCCAATAGTCTGACAGCGGGTTGCCGACCGACCAACTAAAGTATTGACGTTTCCTAAGCGCCTGTAATTGGTTTAAATGAAATTAAATCTTTCGAACTTGAACTTGTAATCCGACACAAGTCTGGACACACACTATTAATTCCTAAAACTAAACCAAACATGACTAAATATTGACTAAGAATTTAGATTTTTGTATGTTTCCTGTTCCACGTCGTAATAGAGTATGCCATAAATAATTTAATTAGCGGTATCCGTAATAGGATTAACGATTATCCCCCTCCTGACACCCTCAGTCAGTAGGTCCTTATTATAACAAGTTACAAGTAATTCGAGTAAATCATCACTCAAAACTGGGGTAAGCAGAGTTTGCAGTGATGGATTAGAACCCCATGTGGAGATGGGACTTGACAATTTTAATATGCTAAAAATATACTTTTAAAAACGTCGTGAGGCAGAGTTATCGATGAACGGTAAAGTTTGACAGCTGCTATCTGTCACTTATTTTTTAACTTGTATTGAAAAAAAATAACTATTGTTACATTTCATTAATTACCTCTTCTTCTTCTGACTCTTTTTTAGAATTGTAGATATATTTAATTTAATGTAACAATTTATGTTTAGTTTTACCAATTTTTTTGTTTTATTTTACCATATTATGGAGAACACTCTTTAAATTTGTACGACTAATAAGATATCACATGTAGAACTAATATTATCATATAACATCAAAGGCACACATTGATTTGATTCGATTGATTTTGATAGGTACAATTATAGTAAACTGACAACTGGAAAAATATAAATAATATATAAATACATTACCTTGTTCTGAGTAAACGAAATAGGGAAATAGGTGAAAGGCTTTAATCGAAACAATTGCTTGATATATATAAAAAAAAACAGAAACAGATATACCTATAAATAAAGACTATATTCTCCGTGATTTTTTATAAAGTTCTGCTGCACAGTTTATAAAAAATGCAATAGCTTTAAAAAGACATCTTTAAAAATCGCAGCCCGTGACGTTTGAATCACCGCACAACCCAAACCCCGAGGGATAAAGGGGTGATGTTATGTTTAGCATTCGTATGCATGGGTAGTTAGGTTATGCAAGTTATAAGAGGCAGACAGCTCAAATGCCTGCACGATCCTGTAAGCCAAGCCTGCAGTTCTGAGCTCGCTAGATAACCAGGACTATTGTTTGAGAGAAGACAGTTGTTGGAAATGTGTAGGTACTAAAAATTAATAAATATTTAAATCTTTATATTACTTATCACTTTTCTGGTGTAGAGTGGCGCTGGGTGATCAATTAATGACTGATACGATGTTATTTCTGTCAGCAAAAATGAAGATATGTATGAAACTCAAAAACAATTTTAACAGATACATCCATTGCCAGTTAATTCCCTTATTAATCCACTCATTATGTTAAACAAAAAACCAACCCTCCACAATAATAAGTCAGGGTTCCATAATGGCAGATTGTCTGCACTTACAAGCCAACGTCTGCAGTATAAATCTCCAAGAAAATTGTCGCAGTTAAGGCGTCTCGCAATCGTCGGTGTCCAAATTGTGGCGCACCCATCGTTTCATTAGCCGCGGCGCAGTGAGCAGCCTTCCTAATTAAGTTACGCCGGTTCGCCGTAACCTCGTTATTTCCACCATACAAGCCGTATTAAATAAAATTACGCGCACCTGAGATTGCCCAAGAAGGATAAACTTGTTATATTTTGCGAAAAAATAGGATTATATTTTTAAAGTCGTGGCCTTAAATCCTTAACGTTCAGGGAGGCGGACTTGCAGGTCCACCCACATTCCGAGCATAATGGAATTATCTATGTGGGCAGACAAGCCTATTTATTTCTTATGTTGCGTTTTAACATAATTATGGGTGACAAAACTAACGCTAATTAGCTAACTAATTTGGTACTTATGTTTAAAATTTTGGAACGTAAAATTTATTACTTACTTTACTTTACTCTTTTGTGTATGGTTCAGGTTACTTCTTTAAAAAAAAACTTACTAACAATGTGGGTCGCACATGACTAGTATTCTTGTAAACCCCTCGTGCTAAGCTAAAATGCTTGTGTTACGAGTGGGTTCGCGTCGATAGTGCAATGGGTGGGATTCGAATTTGCAACCACATGATCGCAAGTCCGATGACCTTGCTATTAGGCTACCTCGGCTTAAAATAAGTACTTTATCTATACCCTTAATTACTTTGCATAATTTAATAGCCAGAAGAAATGAAACTTAAAAGCTTAAATGTTGGTTTGCAGTCAGAATATACATTTAATAAATAAGAATTGCAGCTGTATTTAAGTGATCCGAGTGTAAACTCATTTACAATTCCAGCCAGAAACTTCGCTGGGCTAAGTACAGCTTACAGCTTAATTCAACAAAGAAGACGGCGGATGCAGGCAGACAACTGAAATACAAACATACTTGTGTACAGCACTTATAGATATATATGGTTGTGTTGACGGAGAGAATAAGTATAGCCTTTAGATTGGTAGAGAGGATCTACAATAATATCTTAAATTTATATTTATTTTTATATAATTGACTCGATTTCTAAAAACAAACGATTTTGTCTACATAACAAAAAACAAAAGAATGATATTAAAAAAAAAAATTATCAATCGAAAATTATTCACGCCGCGTCACTATTATTAAAAAAACAATGTGCCCATTAAGCACTGAATTTTTCCACTACGGTTTTTTACTTTATAATTACGACACTTCATATGCGTGTATAGTTATGTCAATTGATAAGTAAATGGTTGGAAATGTTATATATTGTAAAAACATATTTTCGTGTATGATGCCTGAGTTACGAAGTAATAGTGTGAGGGCCGAATACTGAAACTTTTAACAGTTTGAAGCCGTAACGCCGTCTCTGTAACCTTAATGCGCTAAGTAGCGACAGACAGACGTTAAAGAACATCTTAAAGATAATTTGCGTTTCAGTATTCTAATTAATAAGGAAAAATAATTAGGTTTCCGCGCAAAACATTACAGACAGAATCCACGGGAACCGCTAGTCTGGCGTAACCATGGCTACGTTTTACGAAATTCCTGTTAGGACTATGAATTACTATGTAATACATTAAACAGAAGTCGCACATGCATTTATCAAAATATATTGTGCGTGATAATCGCGTCGGGTAAGTAACAATGACACTTTAGGCAGTATTGCACGGACGCTGTATCACTATAAATCTGGAATATGTACGATTTATTAGTGGACACTAGAAACGGCACTGTCGTCCGAACATCTGTGTAAAGCCAGATAATTATTGTAGCGAATAGTATTGATGTGACTAGATTGTAGGTTTATGGAAGACTTCCAATGTAAAACGTTTCAGTTAGTTTTGAATTTAGGAGATTATAGGAGGACAACCCCAAACCAGGCTCACTCGGTTATAAAATTTATAATAAAGTACCTAATGCGTATGAAACCCTAACTGTTAATTTGTTCAAACAGAAGCTACGTAAAAAAGGGTACTACAGTGTTAAAGAATTTTTGCAAGATAAACATATCCAAAATTGAACAAAGCAAAACTGAATAAAATATTTAAGATTATGTAATTTTAAGTAATTTGTACGCCTGATACGGCAGGACATGTTGAGACCACAAAATATATTGTAACACCAAATTTTAAAATGTAACAAATTTAATGTTTTATACAAAAAAATGTATTTATCTATCTTGATGAGCTGCCCAGCGTGACCTACCTGTACTCGCGAGGACCTGTATAACGCCACTGAGAATGCTGTCCGCGTGGCTGAGTACTGGTCCGTAAAAAATGACTTTGCCATTGATCGACGTGCTAAGAAGATGAAGATTGGAGGCTGCAAATGCTTTCTCAGTCATTTTTAACTTTGCAATTCTGTATAGTTTTAAATGCAAAACCATAAGCTTTTCAAATGAAAGTTATTTTTCTGGCAGTTGCCTTATTCCGATTTTAACATCAAATGGTTATGTATTTTTACAGTTTGACATATCGTCTTTATTGTCCGGAAGAATCATAAAAATATAAATAACAGGAAGAATAGTAGTTAAGGTTTTTCAAACTAATCTAAAAAACTATAAAACGCTAGTGTAGCGGTCAACTTCTGTTTATTACGCCGTACAATACATCAATACAAGATAAGCTTTTTATTATCATAAACGTATTTATAGCCGCACTAAAAGTAGATTTTCACTTTCGTTTTCCGACGTTTTTGGCAGAAAATCTGCTGATCACGGGCGTGTTATCTAGAGGAGCCATCTTTATAGGTCCTGGAGGAACGTTCGCAGAGATTATTTTGTCGGAGGCTCATGAGCAGGAGGTCATGCGTCAACAGTCCGACTATTGGTGCCTACATAAATTAACAATGGTCGCTATCAGATAAATCGGCGGCGTAGGTGAGGATATGTTTGTGACAGTGACCTGTCGTTGGTATAGCAACTTTAGACGACTGTTATTACGTATACTATTTTTTTTTAATAATTGTGCAAAGAATTAATTCTATTTTTTTTACATTAATCGTTAAAAACAGTGACAGATAATTAATTTATGCTTCTGCCTATCCTTTTGTCAAGCTATGTTGGGGTCGGCTTTCAATCTTACCAGATTTAGCTGAATACCGTATCTGAATAACAGATAATTAATTTATGGGATTGACAAAAAAAGGAATACTTTTTAAATTCTTTGTTTTTCATTCATAAAGAATTGGTGAAATATGGGGTAACTAAGATCACTGCAAAAGGGTAAATAATATTCTAAAATAATCTTAAACAACTTCATCTCAAATTTGATTTGTAATAGTAAGTACCTGGATCACCGAGCATTGCTCGTTTTTTTTTTTGGTAGTGTGTTTTTAGAAATTTTAAATACGAATTAGGTACATACTGTTGAAATGAGAAAATATAAATAATATTTTTCGATCTTACCGACGTAATAATAAAAATATGAACTGGTTATTTAATTAAAAAATAACGAGTGCATTTAGTTTAATATTTTATTAGAAACAAATACTTATTTTTACAGCTTATCAATCACAAATAACATTTAAATTAAAAAAATATATTATTACTCGCCAACATGTCCGGAAGAGTAATTTTTTTAAGTTGATTACTGTTATCACGGATAAAACGTAATTTTCTGAAAATGAATCGTAGATAGATTTATTACTTTTACAGGGTATTAGTTTAATACATAAATATAAAACAATTTAAAATATAAAAAGCTTATTCGAAGTCCTGTAATAGTTCTGTGTAAGTCCTTTGAATATTGAGGCCAGTTATCAATAACAGCACGCATTCTTTCCATTGGAAAATTCTTCACTACCAATCGTATGGATTGTTTTAGGGACTCTAAATTATCATGGCGTTTAGAGCAACTCTCTAAAACTGACCGTAAATCATAATCCAGCGGATTAAGATCGGGTCTAGACGACGGCCAGTCTTCAACTCTGATGAAGTCCGAAACGTTCGTTTCCAACCAAGACTGCGTAGACCGAGCTTTATGACCCGGCGCCGAGTCTTGCTAGAAAGACCATTCTTGGTTATTGAACATGGTGTTGTTAAGGGGCACAAAAGTATGGCTCAGACACCCCTTCATAGCTAATATCCCACCAAACCATCACTAAAGTTGCGTAATGCCCACGTTGCACTTTGTCAACAAATTGGGAAACTTTCTTAGAGCTGTAAGCATAAATACGGCCATTTTGTTTGTTAAAAAGTTGTTTAATTGCAAAAAAAATCTCATCCGTAAACAAAATTTTTCTGTTACCTCCTTTTGAGTACCGCTTCAGTAGTTGTTTCGATTTTACCACCCTATTCTTTTTAAATTATCTGTTAAGAAATTACCAGTAGGTACGTCTCTTATAGGCTGCAAGTCCTAAGTCATCTTTTAAAATACGCGACATGGTTCTAGGTGACAGGCTTCTTTCCCTTACTGCTTTGACCACCTTTTTCGTACGAATACTACGTGGACGGTCTGATTTTTTTCTGTCACAAACAAAGGAGGTCTCATTATACCTATTAATAGCCCGGAACACAAACATTTTAATAATACCAAGCGTATCGAGAGTTTTAAAAATTGCATTTGGCTCCATACCTACCTACTTTGTGTAATGCAATCACAGCGATTCGGTCCTCTTTATCACCCCACTCTATTTTAATATCGCAAAATATTTTACAATGTATTGGCGCCAAAATGAGAAAACACAATAAACAATCATATAAAAATGACAGATTCCAAATTCAAATGTAATATTTTGTTTATTTTGAATTGTAACAGTATTGATGGCCGTATATACAAGAATTGCACGTTTAAAGATTTAAGATTACTGAAAACACGGATAAAACGACTTTTTCTGAAAATGAATCCTAGCTATATCGATTTAACGCCCCCGAAACTCTCTGCATACTGAATTTCATGAAAATCGTTGGAGCCGTTTCCGAGATCCGGATTATATATATACAAGAATTGCTCGTTTAAAGATATAAGATTTAGTGTCCATAAGCATATAGAAACATATCTTATTACATTTATAATATGGTAGATATTTAGACTTGACCTATTTCCACAAGGGTCAAAGGCTATGACATTGACAGTAAGCATAGGCTATGTGCCTATGCTTACTGTCAATGTCAATACAGGCAATTTATCAACTCAAGTGTTTCATTAACCATTACGATACATAAACCCTATTTGTTTCTGATTTATATCTTTAATTATTGATATCAAAACAATTTATGAGGCTTTTAAATAGATTTGTTGTTGTGAATTGTATGAATATTGTTTAATGGCCTCCATTATTAATGGAAAAGGCAAGCGAAGCCGTAATCTAAATAAGTAGCTAAAAGGTTATAGGTACAAATAGTAAAATAGTTATCTTTCAAATAGTTACACGCGCCCTTCGAACTGATAATGTTAGTTCTGATTGATATATCATATGATATGTTTTGATTTGCAAAAGTATTATCTATACTAGCAAAGAATATTTTATTTCTAACAATCAGTCTTACTATGGGATATTGTAATACCCAGCAATAGGTTGTGGAGGTCAGATAGGCATTACATCCATGTACAATACGGTATTCAGCTAAATCCGGTAAGATTGGTATCTGATCCCCATAGCTTGGAAAAAGATGATGGTTATTAGTCTATACTATATACTTATATAAAGCTGAAGAGTTTGTTTGTTTGTTTGGTTGAACGCGCTAAACTCAAGAACTACTGGACCGATTTGAAAATATTTTTCAGTGTTAGATAGCCCATTTATTGAGAAAGGCTACAAGTTTTTTGCCGATACCCGACGCCACCACGCGGGCGGAGCTGCGAGCAAAAGCTTGTACTATATAACTGACGGTACTCAGGCGAAGTTAATGTAGGTGACTGACTTTTTTCGGGATCAAACGGACCCCTTAATCATGACCTCATTACGTTGAACGAATCATTTCTGTGATGTAGTTATACCTAGATGATCATTTGTCTGAAGGAAATGAACAGCCTACCTGTATATTGCTCTAATCAATTTAAAAAAAAAAAATTAAAAAAAAAAAATCACTTCACTATACGTGTTTTTCAATCTGTCAGTTTTGTTTCACTTCGAGTTCATTTATTATCTGACTCAATAAATCTTTATAAACAAACAAAACTTGTTTTTTTTACAAATATTTTACGCAGACATCGGAATTCCCTCTTTGTTTTGAGGGGAACAGCAATAACTGTATGGGAAAAGCCTCGGATGAATATTCACCACATCTAAAGCCAGAATAATTGTTTGTTAACACCGTAATTATGCGGTAATAAATGCTCTATAGCTTTGTTTTATGTCCATTGCCTCTTTGTCATGTTAGATGTACATAAACATGTTGATTATGCCTACATAGTCAGAAATGGAATTTGCTTTTGTTTTTTCGTTACTTATTTGTTGGCGTTATAGTTTTCTCTTTGCTAAATATCTACATAGTTTAATATCAACGTAATTTTCTCTTACATGACTTTAAGGTTTAGCTCTTAAAAATTATACAAACTAAACTGTTCTTAAATGTACCCAAAAGTAAGCTTTTATATCAATTCTTTGTTTGGTTATGTTAGAAGCTTATGTATATGTAATAAATATATAGTAATTTGTTTATTTAATAAATAAACGGTATTTTCTAACTAATAAACAGTGTATCTACCACATTCCTGTCTCTGCTCCATCATAAGGTCAACTGTTAGAGAACATCTTCTGGCATTAGGTACTTCCTTTTGAAGTGTAGGAAATATTTAATACATAAATAATAAAACTAGAAAAAATAGTATGCAAAGTGTTCCTCGTTATTTTAACACACGGAACCCTAGCCAGTGTAGATGTACAAAAAACAAATGAACTCCGCGGGGCAGTTCAACGATGCGGCAAAACTTTAACTAGCACCCGATGTACTACGTTATACTCGAATGTATTATAAAAGTCGAAACTTTTTAATTCAAATAAACGGCATATACGCGCGTATTCAAAGTTTGATAATTTTACTGGTTTTCGTTTCTAAAATATGCATAGATAAGTTTTATTTAATAAGTTAGTAGGCACATACATTATTTTTTTTTTCACCTTCAGGTGGGTATCTAATCTTCCTGTGTTATTACTACTTACTTTTGAATAAATTGCTCATTGACATTAACTTAAGAAATGGATTAATTACGTAAGAATGTTTTAAGAAGGTTTTTAAATTAAGATATCTAGAATCGTATAAGTTTAAAAGGTTATTTTTACAACTATCATAGCTGTAAAAATATATAATAAAACTAGCTGTGCCAGCGACTCCGTTCTCGTGGAGTTCCCAGAGTAGCAAAATTTTAATTATTTTCTCAATCGGACGAAGTGAAAGAGCCCTTATTATTACAATGAACGTAACTTTTTTGTTTGATAACCGATTTCAATGAAACAACTACTAAATGTTATGAGAAGCTTGCCACATTAGGTCAGTGAAAAGCAGCGCATTCAAATCGCTGACAAACTAACTGAAGCCCTCGTATTTTACGATTTTATTATATGTATAGAATAGATATAGATGTATAGATGATATAGAGGTATTTATAGATGTAAATTATAATTATAGTATAATGAAATATGTAATAAAAATATACAGTCAATAGTGGCAGATAGTAGGTATCCTATTTGGTTAATCAAGTTATTGAGTTACCATCTGTCGCAGGTGTTGTGTAGCTGACATGTTCATTTGAAAGCTCTCCGCTGTTCAACTTGTTGGAGCCTGTTCCAACAAATTGTTGTACCCGGATAGTTTATGAGGTACTGACGGAACTGAGTTAGGAGTATTGGCTAGTTTTAGGTACCGGTACCAGTTCCTACGTATAATTATTGTTACTAGCGTAAGTAGAATTAAAAATATTTTGATAAAGGTACATTTTAAATCCAAATCACATCAAAGTGGATATAGTCATATCTTTCGTAATAGGTAGGTACATAATATTATTATCAGGCAAGAAACAGTATCTAATTACAACAACAAGGAGTATTTTATATTCTTAGGCAGAATTAAAAATGTAGAACTTTAACAAAAGCCAGGAAATGTGCAGCAGTTTACATTAATAATTACTTTTTAAGTAAACAAGACAGCTGAAGTTGAATCAAACACTTAGAAACATAAAATCAAGATCAAAATCTATCTATATGCAAAAATATCCCCAAATATAAGAAAAAACAATTTAAAATCTATTCCGCCGACACCCGGGCTCCATAAAACGCACGAACTTCATAAATTGGGTAAGAAATGTTATTTCTGTGCACAATAAACAATTTCCTATTTATTTCCTTGCAGGGCTCTACATAAAGATACGTGCAGTTCTGACACATCGACTTGTAGGTACAGTCAGCTACTAAAGTCGATGATACAATCAGAATCAAGTTCCTTAAATTAATTAATAAGCATCCAAATAGCGCTAACTCTTTGTCTGTTCTTCGAATTTTTTGTAGCAACTCAGTAACTCAATGTATGTAGTTTATAATGTGTTTTAGCGGTTTTGTAATTAAGATTGTATTCATCAGAGTTTTTTGCTGACTCTACGTTTTGATACAATTGTAACTAGTTGAGTAAGTTAAGTACCTATCTATGTGTTGCGTTTGAAATTTATGGGGATATATTATTGTCTGTTTTTTTTTTACTTCAAATTGTGTTGACAGATGCAGAGGAATACGTATAGACGTGTCTCATAATAGTTGAGTAAGATTCTAGGACGTATAAAATGTATCTGTATGTTAGCATGAATGAAAAACTAAAGTGGTGAATTTTAAATAGAGGTATTGAGGCATGGTCATCCATTTATTCCCCAAAGTTCTTTTAATGGTGACGCTTTCTTCCAAATGACGATGAATGAATGGCGACAACCGCTCAAGAGCCTAATGTCTTTCACACTGTGAGACCATAACTTTACGGAGCACCCCCTAACTGACACACTCAAACTTTTGATTTCATTAAATCTACCAGAAACGGGAAATAAAAAGCTCTTTCTCGTAGTTTAAATAATGAAAATACTCTTGTCAACTACCGCGATACAGCCGTTATGTATTCAAATGAGTACGAAACAAAATTCTGAGACATAAATATTTCAGACGAGCCTGTACTAAGTAGTTTTCGTGATAGAACGTTTCTGGCAGGCCATAGATCTTAGTGCAGTCGCGTGGGTCGCGCCGCACCGCACCGTGCCGCGTCGTACTGCACCGAGCTACATCGTACCGTGTCGTGCCGTGCCGCACTGTCTATCTGCAGGAAGCTCTGACAGTTTCGTGGGAAGCAAACTGCATTGTTGCCTCGTACAATGGCTTGCGTAGATAAATGCTCACATGATGAAGTTTTCAAGGGGGCTGGTCGAGTTTCGGTGTAGTTTGTTTGCTGTCTGATAACACTTGTGAGAAAGAATTGCGGACAAAGGACGCTCTTGTTATGGAACATATAACTGGGACAATCATTCCTTTGGACTCAATTTACAGTCTTGGTTTAATTACAATATTTTTTTCGGTAATTAATTAGAAAACAAACAAACAAACAAGTACGTAAATAAGTTAATTCAATACGTAAACCAACAAATAAAAGCCAACTCTACGTAACATATAAGTAACCAGATCGGCTGTCACTCAGCAGAAATTCATTCAGCCACGTTCGTTAGCTAGAGTAGTCCCACTGAAACGGGCTAGAACAAGGCGGGATGAATAAATCTGGGATGCGACGTAAATCCCGGGCTGAACGGGATTCCGCGTCTCATTTACAATTTAACTGCAGAATTAATCTGACGGCAAACTGAATCGACCGCTGCCCTCGGGCCATGGAATTTATTGTTTTTACGTACTACATGTTGTCTGTCTGTCTTCGAGAATTCCGGCATTGGGGAGAGATTTATAGCGAGTGCCTGAGTTATTGGGACTAAGGTGCCCGTGTTGGGCAGAAATGAGGTACCTATTACGTGTTGGGTTTGACGGATTTTACGATATATGTGCGTACAGATGAATGACGGGTGAATGTTATGTCCGTAACGTATGGTGCGTTAACTATTTAATGTTTTTTCACACATGCATCCCGATGAACAAGAAGATTAAGATTTTCATATAATTGTATATGTTTACCTTATAATTTCATTTAATAAGTAGGTATACATTACAGTATTCTTAAATAAACTTTCAAAATGTGCTGTAATGTTTAAGTTAAACTTTTATTAATGTATAGTAAAGATTTTGATCCAGAAAAACCTTTAAGTCGCACAGCTTTCAGCACCTAACTAACGCTATCTATATTTATTCAATGTAATCCTCTACTTTTTAACATTCGAGCGCTGAGCGCTTAATACCTTGATATAAGGTGCGGGATTTTTATCCCGGGGCCACAGGGCCGCGGGATCTTTCCCGGGTCGCGGACAACACGCATAAATCTTCAGAGCTTATTTGTTGCGGAGAATAGTCGGCTTTATCTCCGGCCCGGCCATTGGAGGGTTACTGTAATTGATTTGTTAACAGTACTCACTTAACCCTTTGGGGGTTGCGTGCGTGTCGTGTTCGAACCCTGGTTGATTATCAAAAATTGCGGTGTTTGTGGTCTTACTGATTTTGACACGGGTTTTAGATAGTGAAAGAGTTGTTTACTGAGGTTGTTGAAAGTTATTTGAAATAGTAACGAATGTTTCTTAAAATCGTAGGTGGAGCTGAGTGATTTCTCAAACTCATATTCTCAGTTTTTTCGACTGATTAAAGGTTCATGAATCTAGGAGTGATATTATATTCAATGTAGTAAATATTAGACCGGTACAAACTACAATCAGAGCATAACGTTTGTAAAGCATTACAAGGAAAAATATTATTCTAATTAACAATAGTATCGTCAATGTAGTCCCCATCCCGGTTCGGGCAAAAAATACCTGGGTAATGGTAATAACTGGGTTTTCTGTTTAGAACAACTGGATTTTAGATGTGAAGCGGTTTTTACACCCCCGTGTCTCGGAATATTATATCTTTCGCCGGTCGTGTCGGCCTGCTCTTCAGACTATAAGAGTGAAGAAATAGAAAGTGCAGCAGTGTTTGTGTATACACTTGTGCACTATAATATCTCCTACGTGAATGGTCTCACTTGAGATTGGCCGCCAAGGCCGAAATTCGTATCAATCAACATTGAACTTTATTTATTAAGCTTTTGCATTCACCACTAAAGTAAGAGCAACCGACCTCTCGATCTCTGGGACCTTTACTCGTTGTTCCCAATTCGTCAGTACCCCTGATCGCGCGAATATCTCTCGCCTCACACGCCACTGGCTCGGTTACGGCCGCCATTACATCGCTCATCGTCTGGAATATTATTTAATAGCAATTTGCGAGACACTTAGCAGCGAATTGACGGCAGATAAGACGGGTTAGTCGGAGATGTAGGTTCCTGGAAGCGATCGGTCGTAGTTTGCAACGATCGGAAACGTGTTCGTAAGGTTATTATTGTAGTAATTATAGTGTTTGTTATCTTTGTTGATTATGAAGAAAATCATTGATATTTGTCACCTTGTTTTGCTCTTTTTTCGTAGGTAGGTAATCTGACTTACGTCCCATCTCATGACGTCATTATTTTTGTATTTTTTTTAAACACGATAGGTACAGAAAATTAAAGATGTAAATAACGGGTTACGATTTTTTATATCCAAAAGAAAAATCAACTCTTGCTAGTGTTATGTAACAAAGAAACGTAAAATCTCAGAACGCCCGGAGAAAACTATCTCATGTTGTAAAACCCACAGCATAAGCGAATCAGAAGACCGCACAGCCACGACAAATCGGTACTGTTGTTTCATCAATTTTATTATCTTTTAAAGCCACATCCAGGCGACTTCTTTACATCGTACTGTATATCTTTGCCCCCGCCCATCAACCGTGGATGACCGGACGGGCTCCGTGATGGAATGAGCCATACATATGTATACCCGGCCGGGTATACCCTCCTAACCCGTCTACTGCTACATGTATTATTCTATTTTTCTTGATTGTCAGAGGGTTGGGCGTCTTCTATTTTTAAGATATAACATTGTTTCCAATATTAAGAACATATTTTTCTTTTGTTTATTTAATTTAATATTTATGGAAGATCAGAATCAGCTTACCTTTTCAATTCATTTTTTTTTAACATTTCCTGTTATGAAACATCTGTTAAGGATATTGAAAATTAAGAATGACTGCATTTAAGTATCATTTATAGCGGCGGCAGCGTAATGGCTAGCTAGTTTCCGGTTCGAATCCCATCTTTTGCACTACCGAAGTGACCCGACTCGTAGCTTAGCATTAGAGGTTGACAAGAAGCTAGTATTTTTTTTTCTTTCAAGTAATTTGCGACCCATTCCTACAAAGCTTATAAAAAAAAAGATTATTTACATTATTATCTTTCAATTAGGTTTTGTCTATGTAGTATTATTTATTAAGTTAAAAAACCCATAATTTGATTGAACCTGTAAACTCCCCTAACAAATTAGGAGAGTGTATTATCAGTATTATCGTTCAAAGGTGAGCTTAACTCCATCAACAGCGTGATTCCAAAACAAACAATTGTCATCAAAATTGTACAAACAGGGTGAAGCTTGTTGTGCTGAATATCTGTTTATCCGGGAGGGTGCAAATATGTTTTATTTTGCTTTATGAGCCCATAATCAGGTTTGACTCGTCAGCAGGCAAATAACGTTGAAGATAAAACCGGTAGGCAGGAAACGCGATAGTAGAACGATCAAAACACACTTTTATCCAACCCTAATTATACAAAAAGGTTATAATGAAGTCTGTGTGAAGTTGTGAAGTAGCCTCTGGAATGATGCTATGTAATATATATGAAGCTATGGTACTACAAAATCAAATAAAGTAATGGTTCGTGAAAGTCAAATATATACAGGATTATTTTTATGGAGTGAGGAGGTGCATTAAACTGAACACTTTACCCAAGAAACAGGTCGAAATCTTAAAATTGAAAATCATGTCACTTTGTATGAAAACTTCATTTTCAATTTTAAGATTTCGACCCATGTTCCTTGAGGAAAGTTATTCAGTTTTATGCACCTGATTACCTCGTTGAATATACGCACTGCATAAAAAAATATCCTGTATAACAAGCATTTTCCAGCTTCATTAATTACTAATTACTGAAAATTAGTTAAGAAATCCACGTTTAAGTTGTATTAATAATTGACAGACACCAGTTCCTCACATGTAAAAACTAAACTAGAACGTGTAATGTAACTAGCTCTCGGTAATGTCGGTAAATACAAAAGAATTAAGCACAATTTTAAAAATACCATCATTTAACATTTATCATGGTTGTTACAAATATAAGATGCTTATGATGTTAATAAATAGTTTCTAAGAAAATTTGTAAAAGAGAACGTTGACAAACAACAAGGTGGAACGAAATCGACTCAGGCGCATATTTTATGATATCTTAAAATACGATTTATACTATACTATAACTATGTTTTATTACGTATTTAATACGAGAACAAGCAGTTGTTTGGGGACAACTGCTACTGGGCGCTCATAAATCGCGGGAAACGATGCGCGGGCGCCGATATCATAATATAGGGCAGTGATGTCATCAGTTTAGTGATTTTCTTATATCTGCGTCCGCGCCCGCGCCGGTATTAAGACGTTTAATATTTTGATGGTCGAATTCTTGAACACTATAACGTTTATTTTGCATATTGATTTATTAATATTATTTAATTTAACTCTAATATTTAAATGTAAAAAATACTAATATAATCTATTAGATCTTATGAGTGTTATACGTCTGTTTTATTATATGTAGGTACTTGCGATTATTATGTTAATTATGTAGA
The DNA here is from genome assembly GCA_950381575.1 of Plusia festucae. Taxonomy (NCBI): domain Eukaryota; kingdom Metazoa; phylum Arthropoda; class Insecta; order Lepidoptera; family Noctuidae; genus Plusia; species Plusia festucae. The sequence continues at coordinate 15,631,807 of OX494432.1, read as the reverse complement.
ATGGAAACTAACCATTCAAAAATGCATTTATAATATAAAATAAATAGGTTTATATAATATAAAATTAAATTATAAACGTTATCAGTAACATAGAATTAGAATAGCACTTCTTATTAACTTATGTCGTGTCTATGTTTCTATTTATGAACTTGTGTAAAAAAAAGAGTGAGCATAAGCAACAAACTAAAAAAACAGTTATAAATTAGAACAATGCAGAATAAAATAACAGAAAATAATTTAGGTATTTATTTACTTGAAATAATAATTATCTGTAGCATTCTTTAGTAAGTTGCGATATTGGAAACCGTTCTTGAAGCTTTAAATAAAATTTTCGTACATGAACATTACAATAAAGATAATATTTAGATATAGCAAATTTAGATTTCATTAGTTTTTTAATGTTTCATTATTGGAAGACAAATAAGCTAAAAAGATAAACAATTATCGGAACAAAATAATATCGATTGAATATCGATAAATAAAAAACCGAAACACCATCGTATCACTAGTAGGTACATTTTTCGTAATATTAATATCAAGTACACCGGTCGCTATCTATTTATACGTAGGCATGTGGGTACAACCGGGACAATCGACTCCGGGTTTTATTAGACAACGCAGATTTATCGGCTGGTATACGGTGAGGCCGTACATTGTAGTGTGATCGTTAGGGCCGCCACACTAGAATAGGATTTAGAAATAACTTTTTGATAATTAATATATAATTATGTGAAATACAATTATGTACATCATACCTCTAAATATTAAATGTTGACCTTTTGTCATTATTTTGTAGTTTTTATAATACTAATCACATATACCTATCTCATAAAATCGAGTGGTTGAAACAAATGTTAAACTATTGCGGTATTCGAGCTGGCAGTACCTACGTCGACAATTTAACCCTTAAAACACTTTGCTATCTGTTACTCTTTAAGGTTTAATTAGTATTCGTATTTTAATTCCCATCCACTGTATAAGAAGCTTTAGATGCAAATATAACCCGTTAACAATTAATTATCAGGAATAATTTAATAACGTTTGTATAAGTGTTAGCTTAATTAAGACAACGGTGAATGCAACTGTAGGTACTCGTTAATACTTAATACAAGTCGAGCTACAGTTATTAGGTGCAGCTAGTAAGCTTTTATCTTATCCATTAAGGTTCAGTTCACACTTAGCCGCGACGCGATGCAAAGCGACGTTGTAGTAGGGGAGCCCACGATGCTAAATGGGGATTTACTCGAGCGTCATAGAGACTTATTAGGTTGCAAAGCTTAGATGATAAAAAGAAAAAAATGTTATATAATAATACCTTTTCATCGGTGGGGGAAGCGGCTATAGATTTTTAAATATGTAGAAAAAAATTGTTACATGGACATACTCGAGCGCGTCAGATATTGATAGCATCAATGTCCTACGTATTTTTAATAATGTACGTATGTTAATCTGATCATTTGCATGATGCGGGTGGTTGTACGTAAGGGTTAAAAATGAAAAAAAAAAAAATTTAATCGAGCGCGTCAGGTTTTCTAAGGGGGTGTTAAGTGCACCAAAAAAAAAGCTCTCATTCAATAATCTGACGATTTCGATCTGACGCAAACTCGCGGCAATTATTATAATGTGCAAAAAAAATTCGCCATTTTGAAATACTCAAGCGCGTCAGATTAAGATATATATGGTTCATCTTTATGTTCTAGACGTGCTGTCTCATAATCTGACGATTATCTAAAGGGATTCGCCTAATCTGACAAAAAAATATTTTTTTTTTTTCAGTTTTTTAAATCATTGAACTTAATTAATTGAAAAGCTCAGGAAATAGCATGCAAATAAATAAGTGTATGTTATTTAAGTAGAATACTTGTATTTATATGATAATAATTAAAAAAAAATGCCAAAAAAAAATATTTTTTTATAATTAATTAATAAATTAATCATCATCTTCATCAGTAGAATTATCTTCCTCTTCTGGCTCGAATTCATCTGGCTCATATTAAATGTTTATAAACTTTAATTCACATTACTAATATTAAATTAAGAAAAGTCGAAACGTTGGAAACACGTTGATAAATAATACGCCACGAACGAGTCTCTGTGATCAGCTGTGATGGTGTCGTGCCAATAAAATCCAGAGTGGGGACGGAGTGAGAGAGTAATAGATTGAGAAAAAGTGAGAGAGGAGTAGAAACGCGGAAAGGGAAATAATAATATAGGCATCACCCAGCTGCACGCATTAAACTTTATCGACGATTTTTTATTATTTCGGCTTGCGGAAATCGTCAGATTATATATTTTTCGTTATCCTTAAATTATTTCCTTCAAAATAAAAAAAAAATTGGCTACGCTCGAGAATGTCGAGATGACGTTTTTTTTTTACAACTTTGCTGCCCTCCCCTTTCTTTACGTCACTCTCAAATTGTCAGATTAGTGGAATATATACTTTTTATCATGTAATTAACTCACCCTACCTTAATCTGACGCGCTCGAGAATTTCTAATGATCAATTTTTTTTTACTAATCTGATCCTTTATCCTACACTGGCGGCCTTATATATGGGGCTCATATTTGGTGGAGGTACTTAACCGGATACAAGGTATCGCCCTGTATATTAATCTGCCGCGCTTGAGTAAATCCCGAAATCCCCTCTTGGGCTCCCCTACTATTGCGCGCACACTTTTTTAAGAGCGATTCAGAGAGATGTGAAAATTCAGAATACATTGCGCCATGCAGCGCTGCGCAGCTCATAACGAAATGTGTATCTTTTCGTGTAGAAAATAAAGTTATATTTTGAATCGCTCTTTAAAAGTGTGCGCGCAGCGTCGTTTCGCTTCTCGGTGTGAACTGACCCTAAAGCCTCTTTCAGAAACAGCTCAGTTATTGCTACACAAATTAATACGTAGCTTCAGAAGTAGGGGTCTTTCTCTCTTGCTTATTTTAATTAACTAGCATGTGTTACGTTATTTAATATTTGTTGTGATCAGTAAGAAATTAATAAGGACTGCTGTTTATGCCTATAAACGGAAGTAACATAACTGAATCTAGGCGTAAGAAGAGTAGGCAAAAGTAGATGATTATGTTGAACTATCATGAACTTTAATTAGTAAGTAAGTTTATATATATATATTTTTTTTCTATAATATTTCTTGATTATTCTAAGGATTAATTGCCAATCAGTGAAGAAAAAAAAAACGCGAGAAATATCTTATAATCTTGGATAAATAAATATGAAACTTGAAATCGCTAATCGGCTATGAGCAAGCGTGGTGATCAATGCTCGTTTTTGAACTTTATGAGAAGCGGCCCAGCAGTGGGACATTTATAAGCCGGTATTATATTATTTCATCATTGCGTCCCCAGCCTTTTCCCAAGCTGTTTCGGGGTCGGCTTCCAGTTTTACCGGATTTAGTTGAATACCGTATTTTACATTGAGCGACTGCATATCTGACCTCAACAACCCATTGCTAGGTAAAACAGTATTCAATGGTAAGACTGGTTGTCAGAATTGTAATAACTTAACAAAGATCACGGCTTAACGTGCTTTCCGAGGCACGGAAATGTCTCGGAGTTGATGTTTACAAATGGTGACCTATCCACGAACTAACCGCGGCAAGCGCGGATTAACCTTTATTATAGGTCTAACCGTACTGCTTACTCTTAGCTTCTAGTTCCTCCTCCTCGAGGTATTATATTATTTATTGTATTTTATTTTTTATCATATACTACAGCAGTTAATATGCATAGATACTGACCCATGGATATGGCACGGTTCTCTGATCTTAGAGATAACTATAATGACCGTTTTGGCTCTGTTTATTACGATGCCTGCGGCAATACTGCCTAGTATGTCTGCATCGCTAGTGTATAAATTAAGATATGCTCTTAAAATCTACCTCTTCATCCTATTTTATATAGCTGTCAACGTGGTCTTAGCAATGGTTAAAATAAAATGTAAATAATAAAAAAGGGTAACAAAAGTTTAATACTCTATCGAATAGCCGGCCCTCGATGCAACCAGCCTAAGCACCTGCTTCTATAAGGACCTTAGAATAGGCTGAGCGATGACCGTTGCACGGATGTGACGCGTTCTCGATATAGAAGTGTTTTTGCCTAGATGCGATGCACATTTGTTGCAAGATATTTTTTTTTTCAATTTCGTAGACGACTATACCACTAAATGTTGGGATCTTTGAATTAAATGAAGAATCATGATAGGTAGTTTAAGGCTGTTTATTATTAACTATACCCAGCCAGGTCGCTGGACACGTGTCCTTGAAGGCCGGGCTGGAGTGCGCCAGGTGGATGTCCAGTAGCTCCGCCACGGGCAGCATCCTGGCCGCGAGCGACTTCAGCATGTCGATGACTTGAGGACCCACCATTTGTGGCTTTGTGGACAGCACGTCCAGGGACTTGGAGCGGATCGCGTAGTTCACCGTGTTGCGGAGATGGTACTGTTAGACAGGGAATTTTTAAAAATCGGTCATGATCAGGTGATGAACGAGCAATATATATTATATTTTAGTAATTAATCGTGGTGGCATTGCGGTCCAATAAATACATTAGTGGATATAAAGCTGCAGGTTTAGTGTCTTTTTTAAAGTTTTTTGTAATTGCTTAATTACTCTAAGACATCATTGACAATCGGTGAGAGGAAAAAATGAAAGAAAAAAAAAAAAATAGATTTAAATTTGTTTTATCTGTAACCGACATTCCGCAGATAGCAAACTTGGTGATCAATGCTCGTTTCTTTTCTAATGCGAAGGGGCCTGTGCACAGTGTAAGCACATTAACATAGGCCGGTATCAGTATCAACTAAAGAAAATGCTTTTCCACGGAAATTCTTATAGTGGTACCTACATCTATTCTCTTCATAATAATGGTAGAGAAATACTCGCCTGCACCAGTAGGGCGACTCCAAGATGCACAGGTTTGATCTCCATGTCCTTGAGCTTGCGCACCAGTATCCTAGGCGTCAGGTCATCCAGCTTACCCAGCTGCGCTAAGATTCTTGGTGCCTGAAAGAATACATGTTTTCTTTTGAAAATGTTCTGTTCTGTAAATGAAGTATGGGCTACCGATTTTATTAAAGCTCATTAGCGTTCTGGGTCGCACATTACTAGGTTTCGTTAATCCCTCGTGCTAAGCTGTGTTAGGAATGGGCTCACGTCGGTAGTGCAATGGGTGGGATTCGAGCCTACAACCACATGTATGCAAGTCTGACGCCCTGATAGCCTTTAGGCTTCCGCCACGTAATCGTTTCTTTTAGAAACTATCACAGCAAGGGACTGGCAGACAAAGCAAACAGGACTTCTAGGAAATTCTTATTAGTGATTATGTAAATGATCAAATGTTGAAGTGATGGCTGATGACGACACTGCAGGTTCTTACCGTGAACATGATGTCGTAGAGCCTGGCGCAGGCGTGGAACACTTGCACGTCTGCCATCTGGTCGTGCATGTCGCGGCTCTCCACGGACATGTAATAGCGGTGCGCTGTGTCGATGCGGTTCTGAGACGACGAGTTCCGGGGCAAGTCCTAGAACAGACACACTTTCTTCAATATCTTATGTAGGTTTGGAGCGGTATTTTTAATAACGCCCCATATTTTGATTCACAACACTAGTACTCCTTTTTAGGTTGACGTTTCTATAATTCTTCTTAAAACCACACATAGTTTCGAAAACGGTTAAATCAACATGTCTACTTGACTGCTCAAGAAAAACTAAAATTTAATTTTCCGAACAAAAGGACTCCAATGAGACAAGCATAACATTGATTCTTGTTTTAAAAATCTTTTTTAAAGATGTCGGTATACCTTAGCAATATCGATGAGCTTCATAATCAGAGAGGAATAAATTCGCCGGCTGATCGCGTCGGTGCGCCTCGAGCGGTAATTGTCTACCTCCCTGGAAATACACGATGGATTTAAAATGCAAAGGGTTGAGATAAAAATAACGATTTCACTTGGATAGAAATTGAATTGTTTTATATTGGATGTTGCACAGAGTTAATGTTTATTAAATTAGTAAATTCTATTCTTGTGAAAAAACGCAAAAAGCAAATTGACCTCATCTAACAATAGCTTGCAGCTAGCAGACAGAATCAAATAATGTTTAATATTATTAACCAAAAATTAGTATTATCGACTTGTACGTCGCGACAATATCACCGCAACAACGAAAAACATTACTTGGGGAAGAAATATGGTGGCTTGAATGTTTTTAAATTGTAGTACTGACTTGCAAAATTGTAGATAGGTATATTAATAAATATTTATTTCCATGAGTTATTGATTCCATTGCATTTTAAATGTAAAACAAAGCATAAATATACAATGGTTTTCTTTTAGTCATTAAAATTAAATTAATTAAAGGCAACAATCTTGAAATGGCATACAAACATCAGCTTACCGCTTGACAATATATTTGATGACGAGCGACATGGTACGGTTGAGGTAGACCTGGTTTTCCTTCTTCAGGTCAAACAAAAGCTCCTCATCGAACTTGGAGTCCTGCAGGGCTTCCACGATCGCCTTCGCTAAACGACGGTTCTCTTGGAAGTAAACCTGGTAGAAATATAATAAAGTTTAGGCAAAGGGCTTTTATTATCATAGACTTGGATAAATAAATATGGCGCGTAACGGAAAAATGTGACTTAGAAATAAAGAAAGCGCGTAACAAAAAAACGTTAAAATTTTAATTATACCCATACGTCGATATAGAAGGTTTCACTTCAAAAAGTCTTTGCGTCCAGATGGATGTTGGATAACAGGACAAAGAGTACTTACAAAGCATAGTATTTCTGCTAACAGACGGATTTGTTCTATATTCATTAACAATTGATCATTCAGGACAAAAAACGCAAAGGATAAGCTTAGTTCTTCTAGAAAAGAACAGTTTTATGAGGTGAGGTAATGGAAACGCCTAAGTATCAAGCAATGATGTACACAGTTGGAACAGATTTTATGATACCATTAAAGCCCACTGCCAGGGCCCTGGGTTCTCCTGCGGGAAATCACTTGCATGATCTTAGCGTGGTCGGATTTTATTGACAAATAAATAACAATAGATAGTAATACGAACATGTTATATTTTTGTTCTGAATTTTCTACGATAGTTGACAGTTTCAATTAAAATATACTATAATGTGTACCCTAAGCATTTTAATTAATACGGTAGCTATAGGCCCCTGTGGTACTTGTTGTATTGTTTACTACTGACGTATTTTAAGTTCTAAAATTATTATATTATCAAAAGACTATTTTTGGAGTCACTTGGGTCCCTAAAAGAACAACAGAAATAACACCTAAATGTGTGCGTGCTATTAAAAGTGGATGTCTTTATTAGTTTCTTCATTATGTCATTTGTTTCACAGTTCTTTAGTTAGATGACGCTGATAATGTTCTGTTGAAAAATGCATAAATATAATTAAGATAAATGCAAGAAATATTTTGTGTTTAAATAAAACACAAAATATTTCGTACGTTCTGGTTGTTTTTTACATCACATATTTTGTATAAGATCCACTCGTTCAGTGACATATATTGTTATTGAATATTTATTTTGTACAGAAATAAAAAATAATACACTATTGCCGCTGGCAAAGTTTCCAGCAGCAGCAATTAAATAGCAAAATCTTTTTTTTCCCAATTTAAATAAAATAGTACGATTTTTACTACTTCCTACAGTTTTATTTCCATGTATAGCACTCCGGGTGAATATCCCATACCATTATTTAATTTCAAAAGCTTTGTTCAGCAGATATATACACAAACAAAAAATCCCTTTGTTCTCAAATGGTATCACTTCCGCAAAACAAAGGCAGCTGTATTTCGCAGCGATTAAAATAAATAAATGTTTTTTAGAACGCTGCAATGCAAAACCACAATTTAGATCTCATAAAGTGCAACAAAGGGTGAAACTTAATACTGTTGAAATAAAATCGTATAGTTTTATATCTTGACGGCGTTTACATCTGTATGCGTCTGTTATCAGGACGTGCATTGTTGCCAAATTTCCGGATGCTGTTTTGCAATTCAAAATGGCAACAAAACAATTACGATTACCTCGACGTTGCTGGCGGCCGCGCCCGCCGCGAACATTAGGAGCAGCGCGACCCACACAACCATTCCCCACTGCAATATTCACTTTAACTGCCTATACTCATTTTATTTTTCAGTAAAAATTACTTTCACAGAGAATATCTAACGAACGCTGTATTTTTTTATTCACAAGGGACCGCAGACGCTAGTGGCGGCGGTGGCGGTGGAATTTAAAAATGGCTTGAGGCACGTAGTTAAGTTTTAAAGCAACGCAACGGTTTGTGTTCGGCTCGTAAAACATAAGATTGTTCATAAAATGTACGACGTGTTAAGTGACTTGTGAGTATTCTCGTTATTATTTATGTCGAATTTAAATATGTTTGTATTCATTTTAGTTTCGAAACAAATATGACAGATGATAATTTTAATAAGCTAAATGTTTTTCCTGGATGTGGCGCGATGATCTAGACGCATACTGTAAGGACTGGTTCGTGGTGGCGCGGGATAAGGTTAAATGGAAGGACTTGGGGGAGGCCTTTGCCCAGATGTGGGACAGCATAGGCTAGATAAAAAAAAATGTTTTAGGCAACCAATCGAGACACATGGATGACAAAAAAAACAACTGTTAATATCTTAATTAGATTTGATTTTAATCTCTCCCTCTATTATTATATTTCATGAAAGGTATAGGATCTATTACTTCGAATCTTTTACAGATGTCACACATACATGTCGTATCCGGTATATACGAGTATATAGTATAGAGAGAAAAGCTAAAATGAATACTAATATTTTCTGCCGATATTTTTATAAAAGTAAAAGGCAAAAACTCCGGCCGACAGTTTTTCGGGAAGCCACATGAGGATCAAGTTGGCAACTCTTAGTTATAGGTAATGGCAAAACTTCACAATTTTCTGCCATCCCACATTAATATTTTAATGCTTGACACCGAAAGAATATGATTTAGGGAGGTGATAAATTAAATAAGTAAAAAATAATAATAATAATAAAAACACATACTCATACTTTTTGTATTTTTACGTTAGGTTAATTAGGGAATAATAAAATAAATGATAATTATGTTATGATGCAATACTAACTGCTTCTGTTACGCAATAATTAAAAATGTCTTCAGTAATTATCATTCTCTTAATGTTAAAGTAATACCAGTATAATAAAGATTGTTCCAAATAACATATACTCGTAGGTAGGTTCCTATCTAGGCCTACAGCAAGATTGCATAGATTTAGTGCGGGTATCGGCCTACCCAGTAAATATCCGAGTGTCGCAACACTTTTACAGCTGACGTAAAACCAAAGATTTATTGCGTTTTACAATACGCCACTACTGTGTTCGTGAATTTATGGAAATTCGTTATATTGCCGGCGCCCGCAATACTCCTAGTTGTCTCTTTCTTCGATGTCAATATTTCCGTGGATAGATAAAATAGACTGGTGTCATTGTGTGTACAAAGTTATAGGCTGTATTCACTTTGGTTTTGTTGTGTTTGTAGTTTCTGTTATTTAAAACATACACAATGGGATGTATTTATATAACTGAGTGCTTCAGTGTAGAACATAATCGTAGTTAGGTACTATGCTTGCCGGCCGCCCAATTCAAAACGTACACAAACAAAATTTAATATTATAAATTCTCTTTTTAAATATTGGCACTGCGGCAAAAATTGTGCAACCATCCGTTTTCATAAATTTGAATAGTTTTCAAACTAAAATAAATACGCAAGTAGAGCAAGCGTTTGAGCAATTTATTCAAGTTAAGGCTTTCAACTTGGGAAACAGATACAGCTACTCTACGAGCACTCAGACGCAAAAAAATAACTTTTCTGTCACATTCGACGCTACTCGTAAAACGGAAAGATAAAATTTAACGCGCATCGCAGCACATCAGAAATGTTCTAGACAAAACTTTAATATTACACACATGGCGATAAGTGAAACGTGAAATTTCAGCGTTTTCCGTTTCCACACGTCCTGTAAATTTATCCGTGGTGGGAATCACCCGGGAATGGAATTCCATTCAATTTCCGCGCAGTTTTCCGTGGAACTACTTTCGGATGGCGCAGTGGAGGGCGCGCGGCAGGCGGACAGCGGGCAGCGGCCGCGGCCGGCGGAACACGTGAAAATGAAAGATTGTTATCAATTAATTTGTTCTGTGATTTATTGAAAAGTTTAATTGAAGAAAGTGTGGATTCAACCGTAGCGAAAGGCAATATCTTGTCTGATATTGATTTATTTCAAATCATATTATTAGGAGCTGTTATCAGCGTTTAATAACTTTACAGATGAAGGAAATTAAAACAGAAATAAAAAAATTAAGTTACTTTCAAAGAAGTTTAGCTTTCTGCAGAATGGCTTTTATCTTAAACTGTAGCTTATGTGTATTTATAAAAGGAGATGTTTGTGGAAACAGTTATTATTCCTTTAGAAGTGTCTGAGCTACCAAGTGATGGCCTAGTCATTCGGGCAGCTAGTACCGATAAATCAGAGTTTACGGTCTATGAAATGGTTAAAACCCAATATATCACATTAACGTTTAGTTCAGCGGCCATGTTCGATGGAAATTGGTATAGCTGAAACATCAGTAATAAACTGTGAATTATGCTTTATTCTTAAACTGTTGTGTTTTGATATTGATGCTGTACGTTTGCAAACGTTTAATCTTATGGTGTATAGATTGACAATGGATATAAAAGCAATTTCTAGCAGTTCGTTTGCTATTATGATTCTAAATATTATGATTCAGAATATTATGGAATCTAAATGATTAACAATACTTGATGATTACCTTTTAATATTTACTAGCAGATCCGCTACGGCTTCGCACGTGAATTACATATAAACATATCTCTTGAATCGAATCTTTAAAAACATCGCATCAAAATCAGTTGCGTAGTTTTAAAGATCTAAGCATACATAGGGAAAGACGGAACTAAGACTTTTGGGCCTTAGAAACCTTTATAATATTACCTTGATAACTACATATTTAAGTAAGTACTTAGATCTTGTACTTTATGAGGGAGCATTATAATTACTATAATTATAAAGCTGAAGCGTTAGTTTATTTGGTTGGACGGGATAATCTCAGGAACTACTGCTCCGATTTGTTCTTTCACAGTTAGATAGCTCACTTATTGAAGAAGGATATAGGCTATAATTTGCCGCGTTAGCCGACGCCCACGCGGGCGGAGCCGCGAGTAATAGCTTGTTTAAAATATAAAATTTTGTTTTTTTTTATTTAACCCGCTAACCGCTTGTCATCGTACCCCGCCCCATTCAATGATATTTGTCGATCAATATGCATCGTTAAAGAATCCTGCGGTGCGGATTGCACTACACGTATTTGCAATATCAATTATTTAAATGGAAGTCCTTTTTATACGGTGCGATGCTATTCCCTGTATAGGTCTCATTCCAATACGCGTTAGATTTCTATTCAAAGTTAAAACAAAATGTTTTTCGCACGAGTAGCTGAGATGATAGATATTGCAAATATTGAAACGTAATGGAGCTTTTGCTTAAATATGAGTGCCCTTGCTGACAATTTTTGTTAACTTTACTTCGAAAGTAAGTAACATTTATTTGAAGTTATGATACTTCTTCTAAAACAATTCAGCGTCCCAACCAACCAAATTCAAATTAAAGTTCAGCCTGTTGATTCTGCAAGACGTCGTTCTAAAATTCGAATCTGAACCCGCCGTGAGTTTCTTGATTGGCATTCTATAAACTCGGTTGATACACTAGCGCTACACTTGCGAGCGTGTCAGCGTGTTGAACTAAATTAACCGTGAGATTTAGACCCAAGTTCACCAACAGATGGTTAAATTTTAAACAAATGTTTGAACCATGAACGGCTGTTTAATAATATTATTGATTTAATGTAATATTAACTTCCGGAATCCATATTGCGTTCACGTGTCAGAAAATTAATAATAATCTCTATTCTCGATTGACAGGCTAATTAGTTCTGACAGTTAGGTTTAGACGGAATATAAACTGACTACAGCAAATGCGCTTCGACCTGGTACTGGGGCACTAGGAAATCCAGGAGATTTGATCGTGTTCCGGGTAGATAATGTTACTCGTAATTAGCGCTTATTAAATCAGACACCAACATTTGCTATTAACAAACTGCTAGAATAATGTGTCATGACTCAAATATTAAAACTATTCATACTTGTATTGTTAATCAACATTTTTAATAATATAATACAGATCATACTAAATATCGACATGATGTTGGATTCTGAGGGAGGCAAATAAAAGAAACAAATGAGTTCAGAGGTTAACAGTCAAAATATCAAAATGATATCCGATGATAGTGGTTAACTCTAAAACTTGATACTTTGGCAGTCGATCATTCAGACTAACCCGCAAATACTGAAACTCGTTCTTAAATGTCTATCCGTCGATACTTTACATGTTAATGACTGAGACAGCATGACACTTAACGGTGGCCTCAAATTGATTGACGTTTCAGTATTCAGCCATTAATTTGTCAATAACTTTGTCAATCTTTTACTTTATGAAATAAACTTGATAGCACAAGATTTGCTCTATCCTACAGTGGTAGACGGTGCGAAAATGACGAGGGCGCAGAGTTCGCGCTGAGCAGGGCAGCCCGCGCGCCCGATGGGCAAGACGTCCGGCGGCCGCCCCGACGCAGGAGTGCGCGCTCACAGGATTGCTAGTAGAAGGTATAGATTATAACATGCTATAAATGATAAAATTAGGAATAGTACTCAGGAAACGTTGGTCAATGTGACGAGTTAAATGTTTTAAGCATATTGACTGAAAAAGTTCTTGTAATCTTATTAATTGTTAAAGATTGAAAGAAGGGATAAGAAAAATTTAAGATAAATATTACTTATTGATGTTTTAAATGATTAATCATTTTTATTATTGCTTCGAATACTTGATTTCACCAAATAGTTCTGGTGTAAAACGACATCAATGAAATATTCTTAAACAAACGTTCACAATGATAATAAATACACTAAGACATAATCTAACAAACATTTGACCATTGAGCAATAAAATTAGTTCAAGCCAAAGATATAAAAAATAATACAAGCAATAATAGAACACACCGGACGCTAACGAGGTATTAAAAATAAACACAATATCCATTAACAATGAAAAGTGTATCATACAAGTTAGCAGACGTTTGACCGAGTTACAAATATACACGTGATTCACATTCACAAAGAAAGACAAAGATCTCTAAACAGTCGGGACCAGTTGCTCAGCCATCAATCTCGGATCCCTGACTCGTGGGCAGCGTTTGACAAGGCAGACCACCTGGATTTGTTTGACAACCGCCTCAAAACGTAACAATACTCAGTAAAGTGGCGCTCACACGGCTTGTTGGTTTAAAAAACAATTATCATTTAGCGCGAGAGTTCAATCGAATGCTTTTAGAAATGAAAACACAAGGGATACCACGGGGCCTGGTTTTAGGTCCATAATGTATGTTTACAAAATTATGTTAGTCATATAATTCATACAAATGAAGATTATTTGATGATAACGGATCAAAGCGATTTATTTAATTAACCTCTAGATGTAAACTGGGATTAAGAGGCGGTGTATAGTACATTTATCACGTAAGTTTGAGTAATTTGGAGAGCTTCCAAAGTTTTTTTTGTAAATATTGTTTACTCAATGGGCTTTTCTTTCATAATGAGGCAAATATGTGGTCAAGATTACGAGAGCTGCTTTGCTATGAAGTTTAATTAATGAAACAAAAACTCTTAACGTTTAAAACGTTTAGTTATACGTAAAGTTATTCTTAAAATACGACTTTTCTGAATTTCCGACATGAGCTGAGTAACGCTGGCAATCTTCACAATTTCTTGCTAGATTTTTGCTGAAGTAGAAACGAATTACCTCCGTAGTACATCCATAGACTTTTAGTGTCGTAAAAGGTTAGGTTAGTTAAGGTATTCAAGTGAGCTAACTCTGTTTGTATTGTTTTAATTTATTTTTTGTTTTTTGGTCTATATATATTATTATTTTCCATAATATCGTGCTAAAATTAACTAAAAACCAAGGCATCGGCATCTCTGGGGAAAGAGTTGCCGAAAAAACCGATTGACAACAAAACCCGACCTTCGTATTCTATTAATTGAATGTCTATTCTTATATCGTCAGCTATTCCCTTAGCCCCGAGTAGTTGTGGTCGAACCTTTACAGCGCAAAGGTACACAATTGAGTCGTTTTCAGCTAAATAATCTAGATTTAGTTCGCAACACGTGTTAGATCGGCGCATGCGCATCTCTGACCAACGAATTATTTTCATTCATACGCATTGTGTTGTTGTAGTGAATTGAATTTATTGTCGTGTTGCAAAGTTTTAAGTAAGTTTGTTTTAGTTTAAATTAGAGTGTCGGTATTTTCTAAAATTTTGTTATATTTTACAATTATGTGTTATTCGTTGTGCTTATAAAAACAAAAGACCCTGTCTATTCTCCTAGTCCTATTTGTCCCTTCTTATGCATATGCAACGTACTCATTGCATGTGAATTAACGTACTTTTCTTACTAACGTAATTACTCGTATAGTAACTATAGTATAAAATCTTTAACAATCTTAAGCACCTTATGATTCTCCATAGCGCATTTCTGAAAAGAGATTATATTTGATACGGTGTAATATAGAATTATATTCCCATTCGAATAAGATTTTTTCAGTCTTTAAATATAAATAAGATGCCTACTCATTACTAAAGGTGTCCTAAAAGAAAAGAAATATTTTGTTCTCGTTATTGTATCACATTAATATCTAATTCCAGTCCTTTTAGAAACCGGTCTTACGAGGTCTTGCTTTTTATGATATGTTGTCAAATTGTTTACCTTAATATCAACGACTGCGATGCTGGGACGTTCAAAGGACTAACAATAACCAGTGTTTTGTGGGGTTTCGGCATAGAACAGAACCCCCACCTCTCTACCTGTAGGCGCCGTAAAAGGCGACTAAGGGATATAGAAACAAGGGGAATGGGTAGCAGCGTTCTCTAAAGAAGACCCAGACAGAGACCCAAGAGCCCAGAGTGGTGACTAGGGCAAACACCTTAATGACGGCGCACCACAACACACAGCCCCCAAATGGAGGACCGGGCGTTGTGGCGCAACATGAGAGAGGGCTAGGTCCAACAGTGGATCGCGATATGCTGTTTTGATTGATTGATGAATATGTCGGTCATCGTTTAGAAGCCTGTAAGGGGTTCCTAAGTAGCACCAACTGAAGTATTGACAACGCCATTCGTTGTATATTTTAAACCAACTACGTAAAGAAAGTTAACTTAATCACTCAATGTGTCCAGGGACTCGTGCGTATCTTGGGGCCGGCGCAGTCGGTGCGCGGGCGGGCGCTCGGGCGGCGTGTCCGCGGCCGGCGCGAGCGGCGCGGGTGCGGGCGCGTGGAGGCGGCGCGAGCGCGCCCCGCAGCCGCGGAGGCCCATGGAGATCCTCACCAGCATCTACGCGCTGCTGTCCGGAGGGGTGAGTCACAGGATTGGCAGTCACTGTCGAAATAAGGCATGCTTGACTACGCATGATTCTATGTCAGTGTCCTCAAATTGTTATAAAGATTTGCCACTAGTGTCCCATCGGCGGAAATCCTGTGTTTGCGGTTAACTGAGCGTGCCTTCAATTTAGTTTCATCATTTAGTAGCATCGTAGTTTAATCAAAACTTCAAACTATATCCGATAGCAGTTTACTTCAGTGACATTGTCTACGCATTTAAATACTTTGTGCTTCTGATGCGTTCGATGGAATCGCGTAAAATACATTGTCTACCAATTCTCTATTCATTGATGGTAGGCCCACGTGTTATTTATTTGGTTTAATAAGTGATTGAGTTTTCTAGTAGCTACTTCGATGATGCAATGTTGTATGGTCTAGGCCCAGACTCACCAAAAACTGGAGAAGGATTTTTATCTAAATTGGAAATTAATTCTCTTTAACGCATACTTAGAATCATAATATCACTTACACACTCTTAATGTCCTGCCAGCATGTTTTTTTTAACACGTCATCTAAAATTCTTAATTCTAAAAAAATAGCCATCTAATACCAAATTTCTTATTAGAAATCTCAAGAGCCGTAAAACAAACCACAAATTCGGCCTGAATTACATACAGTAGGCTATTTGCGAGAACTTGTGTCATGCACTCATTAGTCATAATAATGAAGTATGTATGTGCACAGCCATGCCTCATAGACGGGCAGGAACAGGCTGGAAAGTGTACTAGAATACTAATCTGTTTAGCACTTAGCATAAACTAGGTACTGCGGTTACTAATTAACATACGTAAGACTAGGATAGGAATAGAAACGCGGTGGGGACTTAATCGCGTTGCGTTACATAAGTTCCTCGAGTTATGGGCCGTTGCTACACAGTGCTACAGCTCGTAGCAATTATAAGCATTAGGACCACTGAGGACATAAGGACCAGTTTGTTTGTATAGAATGTCAAAAGTTGGTCCTTTTTGTTAAAAGCAAATTTATTTAGAAATTAACCAAAGAGTACATACCTATAACAAACAAGTATGTTCGATTGTTCTTAATCGCATTAAGGAATTAAATCCTTGTGTCCTGGGGAGTATCATAGATATCCAAATAACAAGCATAAAGAAACCGAGAGGTGGAACGAGCATTTGTAGATCGCACCGCATGTCATGCGGGGATCGAACCCGCAGTACGTCGTGCACAGTGGTAATTAGCGTGATGATCTGTACCACTCCGATATCCCTGCAGTCGTTCATATCATTTCATTATTTCGTAGTTATAATTATACATATTATTCATAATAATAAAGGCAAGTCCTTTTATAATAATGTACTAAATCATAGATAAATACATAAATGTTTGAAAAATATCGCATGCACGAATAGCTATACGGCAAATAAGTAGGTACACTAATATTTGTTTTGCTTAAGGAACGAACCCGCAACCCCAACCGCGGAAGCCACACAATGATATCTAGTATAGTAAGTGACTCAACTGCACCTTATATCCATAAACTGCATTTAAAAATCGTCGTTCATTTGAAGACATTTTCCAGTATTCGCATTTTTTTTAGAAGAGGAATAAATTATAAATTGCTATTCTAGCTTTATGTCGTGATACTAAATGTAACTTTTCCGTGTATAGCAAGGGGTGAACCCGAAGATTGATTCTGTAGCATTCCGACTGCACTGCGGTGCAACGACTGCGGCGTTGTTGGCGGCGAGCGCGGCTTTAACAACGCGCCACCTAGTGGGCAACCCTATCGACTGCATACACACAAGGTGAGAAGACGCGGTGCTTAGCTAACCGACTACGTAGTTCGCGAATAAAATAATAGATGGCGTTGACTTAAATGTTAACGACGTGGGCGGAAAAAAAAAATCCCGATTTTCAACAAAACGTATAGTTATATTTCCGTAATATGACTGTTCTATTGTTATTTAAATAAAATATGAGGCGAATTATACGCTTTGGTTGAAAATAGTCGAGCTGTGGCGGGATATTGATGATGAACTCATTAGCCAAAACTTTGGAAGACGTTATTATTTTCAGTTAATCATTTTATTGGCTACATAAACTAAATGGGCCTGCGAACTAGATTAAATTATGACAGTTATTGAATAAAATTATCGTCTTTTCAAAACAATGATTCCTCAGTAGTTTTATGTGATCTCAGTTAGATTCAATAGTTTATTTTAATTAACTGATGGAAGGATATCTTCTACGGCATTCCTATATTATAGACATGATCATCCTATCTATTCTAATATACCAAAGTGCCACCATCGTTCGACTGCCTGTGTGGTCTAGGCGTTTGATTCTCAGCTGTTATACTTAATATTCCTCATACTGTGACAAATATACAATTGGTGTCAGTTCTTAGTAATAAATTGTCTGCAGAATAATGGCACATTTAAAACGAGCATGATGTATTGGGACAGGTGGCATCTTCACGTTAGTTATGTCTGTCTTTCCGTCATACATCTCTCTAGTATTCAATGAAGACTAATTTTGTAACGAATAATGAATAAAAATGTACAAGCGAATAGAAAACCGACAATGTTTAACAGTTTCAGCGTCATTATAAATCCACAAATAATGGTACATTAAATTTCATTAAAGAATACAAATAGCCTTTGCACGTTTTTTTTTATGTATTGTTTTAATAATATGTACATAATTTATAAATAAAAAATATCATTGGTAAAATCCAAACAGATGTTTAGATGTAGGTAATGTAGGTAATGTAAAAAAAAATTAAAAGCTTGTTAAATAAACAGCAAGCAAGGCAAAAAAGTAGTTAAATAGGTATATGGTATTACCTAAATTGCAAGATTATGATAGAGTTCGATAAAATAAAATAAGAATGCTATAACCGAAAAAAAACAATGTTGTGTGTGTCCGTGTGGTAATAGCTACCTACTGTATTTGAGTATTATAGATAATATTTTAATTCTTGTAGCTAGAATACAATCATAATTATAACTATCGTGAGAGATTCACCTATTGAATATCTATTACCAATCACTAGACTTCTATGATATTAAATCAGAGATGCGTGATTAGCATTGTATAGCCTTTGCTATACAATGCGGCATAAATCATGAGGCAGCATTCGAAATTTACCCTAAAGATGACAGCAGTTTGGTGTATTATCAATAGACTTATATACTCATCTTCTACCTAGGGATATTCCTGAAGACGTGCTGAACACGTACTGCTGGATCCACTCGACGTTCACGGTGGCGGGCGAGGCCGGGAGCGCGGGGGGCGCGTACCCCGGTGTGCGGGGAGCGGGTCAGAGTCCGCGCCGCTACGGCAAGTACTACCAGTGGGTCGCCTTCACGCTGTTCTTCCAGGTTAGTTGGTATCTAAGTACTTGGTAATATTGTGTTTTCAGAATGTCCAGAATAATGGTGGATGGATTAAGGTTAAAAGGAGAACGATATCCAGTGTCAGCGATAAACTATAGATAATTCTAATTCTCTATAGATGGACTAGGCCAAAAGGTTAAAAAAAGTTACTGCATACATGATACGATTGTTCGTTAAACGTGTGTGCTCATGAGGCCAGGCTCTATACATTTTTGCCAGTCCTATAACTTCACCATAACAAGAGCGTAAAACTTTAACACGACTATTGCACAACTGCGTATTTTCGCAATTGAACCATTGAAGCTTACCAACTACCTTCATTTCACCATACGCACCTTTGGTGACACCCACAATATTCTTATAATCATCTTATATACTTAGACTTGACTATAAGGCTCTAGGATCCTTTTTACTTTAGGACAAGAACCAAGTAGTTAGGATAATCTCGCGTGACCTCAAAAAATATTAAAAGTCTACAAAGATGCTCACTTTACTTTTAACACCAAGCAAGTTACACTGTAGCTGGTCGCTGGTTTTAAAACAGTTTTTTGATTGTTCTTTATAAATAACGCACATTTATAAATTAATTAACTGTATCAGCATCATCCTAGCAATATAAGGCGCAGATTTAAGATAAAGATATTTATTTACTAGTATTCTTGTTAACCCCTCGTGCTGAGCTAAATGCTTGTGTTGCGAGTGGGTTTACATCGATGGTGAAATAGGTGGGTTTCGGACCAGCAACGTCATGATCACAAGTTCTAAGCCCTAGCCATTTGGCTGACGCCGCTAAAACCGCCTTTTTGCTCGAAGAATGATGATTTTCTAGGTAAATACATAAAAAAAAACTATTAAAATTACTTTTAAAAATATGTAAGGAATGCTTCATAATATTGAACCTACAACTGTCAAACCCTTATACTTTATGGAACAGTGATAATGATAAATAAATTGCGAAATAATATTGATATACGAGTAATAAAGTTAAGTGCTGCTCGTCACTTAGCCAGGCTGGAGGTAAGCGGTCTGGTGCGGTCATCGTGAATTGGCTACTTAGCGGGCCTCCAGATTAGTAAGCACGCTATTTGAGTATACTACGCTTGCTGTATATTGGCCACTGAGCTAAAAAAACTTTTTAGGAACATAAATAATGTCTGTTTATCAATACAGTATCACAATTGTGAATATTACTTTTCAGTTTTTCTTTCATATAACTACTTCATTATACTATTTTGTAACCGGTTGTTCAATGTTTCCTTTATTAAGGTTCAGTATTCGAAGAATTATATCCCATATTAACAAAATTGTTACTACGGTTATCATTACGGCTACGTGTCAACTTCGTAGACGTCTTAAGGTTCTCAAGTTGCTACGAAACGCTACGCCGTAGCAACTTGCGAAGATAAGTCAATAGTGCTATGAAAAGATAAAGTATAATGTAGTACCTAGTTGTGTTTCTTAATCTCATTATTGAATCAGCAACAATGTTTATTTTGTCACTTAAAATCAAAATGTTTTTATGAATCCTAAAATAAGCGCTTTAGAATTATTCTAGGTGCGCCGTTCCAAATTGTCATTCCTATGGAGAAAAACCAACAAGAACTTCGTTAAGTTAATCTTTTTCGTGTATAATTCATATGCTTGAAGGTTTTTAAAATAGAAGACACGTACACATAAAAATACAGAAGTGTAAAAGTAGATAATATTATATCCTTTACGAATTAAAAAGATTTGTTTCAGTATAATATACTTATTTAATTAATTAATTAGTTTGCCCAATTTATTGGTTCAATGTAACCTAACCTAACAAAATGACTTCGAATACTAATATTTCTCGCGCAAGTGTCCAATTCTGTTGGTCGTTAGTGCGGGCGAGGCGTGTCCAACAAACGGCGATAAAGTTAAAGGATTGTGCGGTGACGCGGCTTCCGATATCACACGACGAACTAGCTTCCCTGCCTGGCTTCGCTACCAGGAGCATATTCCTCAGGATATAAAAACTATTTGACATTTGAAAATCAGGATACATGCTCCGAGAAATTACCCCATCATTATTTCCTAGTGCAACCCTATGTTTAAATCGCAAATAAAAATTCAACTTCTTAAATATGAGTAATTAATTTATTAATCTTAATAACTCACATTTAATTTTAAGAAATTGAATGTTACACAATATACAGACATCATCATCAGACTAAAATCAATTAATTTGAAGCTTATCTTAGGAACCAATTTGTTCGGTAAATAAATAAATAAAAAAATCGCTGTCTTCTGTATTGTGTGAAACCTATCGCCATCTTTGATTTACTATCTACTATCATATCGGCTAATGGTGTTTTAATTTTATACCTTTCTTAACGACATTTTTAAATCAGTCCACTATGCTTCTAGATCCTAGTAATTCATGTTAAGTTAAATAATTATTAAGAAGCTATTTTTGTGTGTTTCCCAAATAAAATAAAAGATATAAATATATTTATTTATCACTTAAAAAAAAAAAACTTTTCATTGTGATGGTAACAATCCTGAATTCAAAAAAATACATCCTGCCCTTGTTATGTTTAGCCTTTGGACTATACATGAGGCTAAATAAATAAATTACCATAATATGACAAACTAAACTCAGTTGTTTAACCAACAATAAGACAAAAGAAAACTAATAAAGAGCATCGTTGACTTTGTAAGACATTATGCAAATATTTGACAGACGGACGGACGGTCGTCCTTCTCAGTAAGGAGTGATCTCGGATGTAAATCAGTAAGTGTGTTAACGTTTGTTGCGCCGCGTCGTACCGACGGCGACGAGCCGGAGGTTTGGGCGTTTACTATCCGCGCACGTGGCTCTGGCTGCTGTATGGCTTAAGGTAAAGGGGACAGCGATAAATGGATTCATTAATCATCTTAATTCGGATTATTTAATACGTTTTATCTTAAATAAATGTTTTGATTTTTGACGATCACTGTATAGATACCTGTGTGCCCCGTGTTTTACCTTTAAACCATTTTAAGCTTATTAACATTGTGGGTCAAATACATACAGTATTCCTGTAAACACGTCGTGCTAAGCTATGTTACGTTACGAGTGGGTTCGCGTCAGTGGTGCACTTGCAAGCCTAATGGCTAGGGCATCGGATTTGCGATCATGTAGTCACGGGTTCGAATCCCACCCATTGTACTACCGACGGACGTGAATGCCCTCGTAACATAAGCATTTAGCTTAGCACGAGGGGTTAACCAGAATATTAGTAATGTGCGACCCACATGACTCCTGAGCTTTTTCAAAAAAGAAAAAAACCTTAAACATGTTTCCGTTGATTACTGTCATCAAAATAAGGAATATACTTTACCATAAAATAATTATTAAATGGATAAATATTAAAAAAATATATATATATCCGCGCACCTCTTATGCTTTGTACGCATCAAAATTTGACATCGTTGTGTCCATCTTAACATGTTTACGGCTACACCTGCGCAAGTAGGTCGCTACCGTGAAAATGTCCTCGGTGATGAAATACCTACAATTGTACTGAATTACATACATTTGTGTTCAGACGGTTGTCGCACTGATTGCGTAATTAGGAGCAGAGGGAAATATAAGCGAATATTTGATGAGTACAACATATTGAGTTGCAGAGTAAAATGTTTCCTAATGCTGTAACAGCTGAGAAAGTCTACTTTTCTCTGATGGACTTTCATAGAACAACTTTACCAAATTAAAAGAAATTTTATTTATCATCGAAATAAGATATGTCCTCTACAGCTTAAAATAACACATATAAGTGCAATAAATCACGCGTCAATAGGTTAAGAAAATACAAATACAGTATTAGCAATTAATTAATTAGAAAGCCACGAGATTGAATATACGGTAAAAGCTTCGTGAATCGTGTGATCTTCCCGTTTCCAAACTTGGCGAGTCAGCAGTT
Organism: Plusia festucae; assembly: GCA_950381575.1. Taxonomy (NCBI): domain Eukaryota; kingdom Metazoa; phylum Arthropoda; class Insecta; order Lepidoptera; family Noctuidae; genus Plusia; species Plusia festucae. Next base: position 15,608,938 of record OX494432.1, on the reverse strand, counting down.
CTGGGTCGAGCTGATTTAGCGAAGACGGGATGTGGAAAAATAAATTGTTATATTGCCAACAAAATAAAGCCAAACACCTATCAAATGTTTGACCATTGGATTCATAAATTGGTCCACTTACTAGTAACAATAATAAAAGTTTAAATACCTTCAAAAAAGTTAACTTTTCCATGTAAATTATAATTAATATTGTGCGTTAGAACACAGCAATAAAATCTCATTATTCAGTGGCGCACGTATGTGTATCCATCACGGTGTCACTTGACAGTGCGACAGAGCCATCTGTCGGGTGCATTATAAATTACCGCAAGCTAAATTCTAAAGGAGCATGTACACGAATAATTTGATCATGTAAACTTGTGTACTTTTTAGAAAGAAACATACATACTTTTTATAAACAAATGTATGGAATTGAAAAAGACAAAATGTCATTCTCATATATTTATATCATAGTAACGCTTGTAGAAATATGTCTTGTCTACATAAACATGGGGGTATGTGCACGATACTATTAAAAATAGCCAGCACAGAACTTTCGTCCCTTAGGATGTATTAATCCTACTATCCTACTTATATTATAAATGTGAAAGTGTGGATGTTTCAATGTTTGGATGTTTGTTACTCAATCACGCTAAAACGGCTGAACGGATTTGAATGAAAATTGGCATGCATGTAGCCTCTGACATGGAAAAGAGCATAGGCTACCTTTAATCCCGATTCCTTAAGTAGTTCCCGAGGGAAAATTGTTTACGAGCTAAGCCGTGGGCAGAGCTTTGAAATTTGGTATTTTTCTCTATAACACGGGTGAAAATTTTATTCCATTTTCTATTACTTTCACATTTTTCATTTGTTTATAACCCTATTCTGAAGTCCACGCAGACGAAGTCGCGGGCAGAAGCTAGTTAATTATAACTGGAAGCTGAGCCCAATTGATATGGGATGAGATTAGACAGAATTATTAAAGATAGTGTAAATACAACTTCCCTTGAGATATTTCACCAACATTGACATCACCTATTTTCCAAGCACAGATTTAGTCGTTACGATTCTTACAACTAATCTTACTATAGGATTCTGTGTTACCCAGTAAAATTGGTTGTGGAGGCAGGTAAGGCAGGCAGATGCTCCAAGTAAACCACTGACGACCTCCGTGGTCGAGTGGCGTATACACCGGTTTTCAAGGTTTCGCCAGCTCTGAGGTCCAGGGTTCAATCCCCGGCCGGGTCAATGTAGAAAAACACTTTTCTGCATTGTCTCGGGTCTGGGTGTTTGTGGTACCTTCGTTGTCTCTGATTCCATAACACAAGTGCTTTAGCTACTTACTTTGGATTCGGAGCAATGTATGTAATGTTGTCCACATTTATTTATTTAAACAATGATCTTCAGCTAAACCCGGTAAGACTGGAAGCCGACCACAACATAGCTTGGGCATATGGTTTCTATAAATATGATACCATGCAATTTTATTTTTCATATTAGTTTTAGATTTATTTAAATAGTAAACAATCGCTCTATCTGTGGAGACGGTCCCTTAATAGTGGATGCCCGATATAGAGACACGGATTTGCACAAACTCCGGCACAATAATAGTTTTCCAGTTAAATGTGTAAACGAATACAGACGTACCATCAATCTTGTTGCCCAGAATAATGAGAAGAGATCACGGCTAACAATTATTAGTGATGCTGACACAGGCATTGCTGATTTTGTGTCGTCATTAATTGGTAAATACAGAATTTCAGATTTTTACATAAACCCAAAATATTTAAAAAATGCTGACTTATTGTATCTAATTCTAGGAATGGTAATTTGTTTACTTGGTGTGCTGTTCTCTAAGTACAAAATCAATTAAGATACGTATTTCGTGATTTACTAAGTTAAGGTAGGCAAGACGTTTAATATAAGGGCTAGAATTTTAAGAAAACAAAACGACAGCTCCAAAACTACGCCAAAGTTTATACAAAAGGCATTAAATTTAAAATATCATCTAGAAAACGGTTAAAATTATTTTAAAGAAAAAAGACGGCACTTTTTTATAACTCACTTTTAAGTTATGAATAAAATTATTTTGTTTACGAAAGAACGATCTATTAATTAATTCATGAAACCACAATGTATTTATCGATTTCCTACTTCCAATAATGCTGGGTTATTCGTCAGAAACCAGCAAGATATGCTTATTATGCGGCGTTACACCGAAACAGCTTTAAGTTTTTAGTGCAATGCTTACGAACTTGTAACTTGTAGCGTCGAGTTTCGAAATTGCAGTATAGTACCTGTAAAACTTTACAACTACTTCCGAACAGGTTATATTTTAAAGTCAAATACTGTTTTGAGCGTAAATTTTTCTTTTACATGGCACTTTGCAGTAGTATTGGATTTTCAAAACATTTTCACACGGTATTCACTATAAAATAGATATTTTTTTTATTTACGGTACAATAAGATCAACGGATTATCATGAGATTATTATTCAATTTTTTCCTGACTCTTTCTGCTCTTTGGGAGTCGGGTTTTTAAAAGGAGAGTTAACTCCTCTATGTACTGGCACTTACTTATAAAACGTAAGTAAGTAAAAGTAAGTTAAAGAAAAACATGTACCTATATTCTAGACTACTTTCGAAATAATTGAAATGCGGTTTCAAAAGTAATTTTTACATTATATTAAAATTTAAGTTGTGTAAAGAGAAAACAATATAAAACGTAACGAAACAAAACGTGTGTGATTTACGACGCCAATGAATTATTCGTGTGTAAAATTCAGTTCCTTGTTTATTATCATACATGCATCGCTTTCTTTTAAATACAACCGACGAAGAAAATTACGAAAAAGCACCGACATGTCTCTTAAAATATAGACTTTATTTCATCACACTATTTTTAGTATATCTAATTGATCAATAAGTTTATCACCACGCATCATACAGAACCAATTATATCAAAATATGATTATGTATTCTATATTTCTCCGTTATGTCACATATATTTGACGTCAGCTGTTCAGGTGCCACTCCCACTAGTTAGTCCACATTAGTCACGTGAAATACTGCCGAAATAAACGCGTATGACAGTTTCACGGCGGACATAAACTTATCAACTCATTTACACGGTTCTCATAAAAATAATAAATTACGATATCAAACTCCAATTTTTTAAAAGAAATATGGTTGAACAGTTTCCATTTCATCACGTCCAATGTAGTTGTTATACGTGCCGAGATTTTGCGTCCGGTTAACTTCAAAGGTTTTTTGAACCGGTGTCAAAGCGCGGTCAATCAGTGTTGTTTTTTAAAGAATACTAGTTAACGTAACCCGCTGGAAGCATGGTGTAACGAACTGTCTTGTCAATCCCGACAACTTTGTAAATCATATTCGTCAGCGCGACGTCGCTCGCGTCAGTCACCTTCACTACTTGACAAGTTACCACACTCTTTGAAATTAACGTAAATAAAAGCTTTCGAAAAAACCACCAATAAATATGAATTTGTTTTGTTTTACGATTATAAGAATTTATCGTCGATCTCAATATTTATTACCGTTTTTATAGTTTGTACTGTAACTAAAGATGTTATTTTAGTAAATAGAATAAAATTCAAAATGGCTCCGGCGGGAGCGGTCCGGTGTAGGCATCGCGTCAGCATATGTTCTCACGATCATCATAAAACGTAACATATCTTTATTGTTGTTGGAGCCCTTCCAATGTGTAACTATTAAACCTACTTAGTGTTAGATCTGTTTAACATTGGATGCACCGGCAGCGGCTGAGGGCGGCGGCGTGCGAGCGGTGCTCGGTTGCACGTGCACAGGGTAATTAGCGCGGGTGCAGTGCGCGAGCGCGCCGGGGTGCCGCAACACGTTTCATCAGCTGACCTAATAACTTCAAATATTATGATGTTAATGTAGGCAGTGGCGGGCGCGCTGCACGCGCGTGCCGCACGCCCAACTTAAGTTTATAAATAGAATGCACATCGCCCTGTATGTATTTAACGTAAGGAGCTTTTTCAGCGAAGCGGCCAGTCGCCGCGAACGTCTGTGCGCGCCGCCCGCGCCTGCCCGCGCCGCCGACAGCGGCCGTCGCAACTTTTGGAAACGGGACGCGAACTTTTTTTGTATCGGATTTTTGAAGTTTTTCGACATAGTAAGTGGGTGCGGCGGTGCAGTGCGGGCCCTCCGGCCGCCCAGTGAGTGCGTGAGCGGTGTGCACGCGTGGACTCGCCGCTAATCACCGCGCGTAACCGTGTTTCAAAAATAAAACGTTGCCGATTCGAAACCGGAGCACCCCGAAGGTTAATGACAAAATAAAAAGCATGCATTAAAATTGTGTGTCTGAAAACTGTGGGCGCGCGGCAACCTGGATCAGTCGGCCGTGCTCTGTATCGACACGTGAGTTGCGATATATTTTGCTATGACGATATATCGACGTTTATCTTGTTACAAACTATTTAATTTAACTATAAACGGTCTCGGAACTTGCTGCGTGGTGTACGATAAACTAGTTGGATGGTGTGGAGCGTCAAACAGTTGTTTCCATGAGGTATATGTACAAATTAACGCTGAAATTAGAGTATTAGTTGTAATGAAGTCTCAGCACGATGCACTCGCGCTGGAGGCGGCAGTTATCAAGGTGTGTTAGTATTTGTTTACATTCTCGTTTCGTAATAAGAGCGGGGAAAATTAAAATATGTATCGCACATTGTGGCTCTCGTACGTAAACTGTTGTACTATTAAATTGATTTATGTACTTGTTAGATTTAATACCTACTAACATTCATTTACATTTATTGATAGCAAAACATGAACTTATAATGGTTTTTATGTGTGAAAAATTTTCGCGTACCGGTATTAATTGCATTGTCTCTTTAAAATAATAAAAACATTTTAATATTAATAACATTACAAACAGGCTTAAAAAATCCATTATTTCTATAAAATTAGATTTATTTTATAAATATAAACAAAAAGCTTTGGCTTTTTATTTCACGGAGTTTTCAGTACGTAATGTATTGTATGTTCGTAAATTTACTGTAATTACATAAAAAAAACATTAGATACATTAGAATTAAATCTTTACAAATTTGTTTGATAAGTTCAAAGTTAATCAAACAATGTCCACAGATCAAATGCAACTTTCTTAGATTCGTTTCTTCGTAACCAATCCATTGTGGATGAAACCTGTGAGTTGTGATTTACGACACCTTGTGAAACGTTCCTCGATGCTCATAGTTCATCGTCCGAGGCGTTTGGACAATGTTGACCCAATATCGCAGGAGCGGCTGCCCGCCGAATTACAATGTACCTCCTACATTAAACAGTTGATCGAGATCATGCCTTTTTATATTAATTATACCTACCGCGGTTCGTACGCTGTAAGCCGCTGTGCGAAGCGAGCGATATACATTACTATTCAATATTGATTTATATAACTAAACATGATCTTACTGTTGATAAATAATTAATATATTACTTGATCGGTTTTGGGTAGATACTTATACATTATATTAGGTTCGCAAAAAAATGATAACCCTAAACAATTTGATCAGACAGTAAATTCTATATTTGATGATTAATTGAAAACGTATTAATAAGCATACAAATTAAAGACAACGTAATAACATGTATAAATTTATTTTCTCCTGACGTTTCGGCCAACTAGCAAAGACCGTGGTTACTAATTTGTATGATGTATACAAACCGCGAAAATCTAAAAACTTAAAAGGGTAAATTTACAATTTCCAATTCAAATAAAAAAAAAGTAAATTAAAAATAACCAATCCATTTTTGTTACACACAACGAATCTACTTGTGTTATCTAATAGTTTAATTAGATTCATAACTAGCATCAAAATGATACAACAACATTTTCTAATCAATACTAATTTGCGATAGATTCATAATAAAAGAGAAGATAAATTGACCAATGTTCTCTGAAATTATTTAATGAAGTCTAATAAAATATTTATTAGAGGTCGATGCTAGGCAGAATGCGCGTTATCTTTGCCTCCAGCTTTCCCGCGCTTTCCACTGTCACTCGTTAGGGATTGATGGCGGCCGCGCGATGCCTCGATGGTCGCAATTGATGACTGACACTGAACTACCACTTATGTTGAAAACTTTAGGAGCTTCGTTATTATGCACCAAGGGGAAATATTAATATGATTTTGTAAAACATGATTTATGTGACACATTTGTTGCGATGTAGGTGCATGTTTTTTTAAACTAACCGTTCCATTAATTTTTTTTAGTAAATATTCCATTTCTTTTAATATTTATGCTGCTATTCGGGACGAAAACGGATTAAACAAATCAAGGATCCTGGATATCGGTCCAGGGACCCGATGTACTCGAGTAATAATATTAGTGTTGTAACAAACCCGACTTTATTCTATATTACGGATAAGTAAATAATATAGATTTTAGGGACAGCAAAGTCCACGTTCACACAACAAATTTAACTGTGATGATGGATATATTAAGAATTTAAAAACAAGAATTGAGAAATGATTGTGAAATGAAACTTAAATTGAGAGTAATTAACATGCATTTAATTGACATTCTTGAAATTTGGCGCCTTTAATTAATTGCCTAAGTCACATAAAAAAATAAAAAAGCAGCATGAGAACAACAATAAGGTGCAACCAATAAAAACCTACAGGTCGTTACAGTTCGTATGCGCACGCGCATAAATCTTGATGCGTAAAGTGTGTATTTATTTTAACGCGCACGTGTCGCCGTACAGTGGTAGGTACCTGACGATACAAACTAATGCTTCTCAGAAACGTATTTGTGGAATGAATTAGTGTCAACTGAACAAGTGCCTAGAAACATACTCCATCTTACTAGTGAATAGTGTTGCACTGGATTTTAGCTGAAACAAAGCGTTTGTTTAAAAAATGTTGTTTTACCTTCGTTGTGAGGACATTTCATAAATATGTAAGTCTTAGTAGTCTAAGGGCTATTGAAATATTAAATAATATCTAAAGCTTATTCTGTAACGCAAGCATATTATTTTTTTTGTATCAAAAATTTACAAAGACTGCAGCGACTCTTTTGCATACATTCAAAAATTTTATCTTATTTAATCTAAGCTAATAAGATAGTCTTGTCCGCGGCAGGGCCATGGACCATAGTATAATATCCTGGGATAGCTCACACACGGTCATGTGATCCCAAACTAGGCAGCGCCTGTACTATGGCAACCAGACAACTGATAAACAAACTATATATTTCTAAATACATACATATCATCGATATATTACACCCAGACACACAACAAATGATCGTGCTCATCACACAAAGACTTGTCCTGAGTGGGAATCGAACCCACGACCTCCGGCTTAGCAGTCAGGGCCACTAACCACTAGACAAACAGGCCAGTCAATGGACCTTCCTCTTTCTTTTCCACGTACTGGAGTTCTGTACGAGGTCGTGTAGACACCAACCTACCGAAAAGATTGGCCCATCCTAGTACATCAGGCTCTACATTAAATTGATACATAACTTTGGTTATAAATAAAGTTCCTATCAAAATAATCATAAAAAAATGTACACCGATTGTACCTGTTCTGAAAGATACATATGTCTATATTTTTATTCAACACCGATAAACGGAGTTGATAGTTAGACATGCGCACGCGCAGCGCTGTCTGCCGTAAAAACGTTTTTATTGGCTAGTTCGTTTGAAAAAAATACAAACTGTTGCGGGGAAAGTAAACTTTGACGTCTATTTAGAGCAAGATACATTCCTTTAATGGTTAGGTTTTGCAAATAGGTAACTGGTAATAAGGTGGCCCAAATATTATGTTACTAATTAAAAAATAATAAAAATAATTATAAATTTTCTACAATAAAAATATAAAAATATTTTTCTCTCACACTTTTTGCACTCACTAGCACATATCATTTGAAAAAGTTATCTACCCTAATGAATGCCCTAACTCTATAGATATACCCTACATATTGCCCAAAAATCTACTAGGCAGAGCACGTACTATAGGCAACCAGATATTTGATTAACATACTTATATATTTCTAAATACGTACATATTATAGATAAATAACACCCAGACACAGAACAAATGATCGTGCTCATCACGCAAAGATTTGTCCTCGGTGGGAATGGAACTCACGACCTCCGGCTAAGCAGTCAGGATCACTAACCACTAGACCAACAGGCCAGTCATATTTACCATATTCATTATAACCATAGCGTTTTTCTCTACTACGTATAGTTCGATACAACTGTTTAGTACTTATAACAGCGTTATGTTTCGGTTTAGTATGTTTGCTTCTAATATATTCATGAGGACTTTAGTGAGGTGAAAACTTATCTATATGATAATTCAGGATACTGAGAATCGCGGTGCATCTGTACCACAAAGTTTAAAAGTATAAAAACTTGTTATTCTTCGTTTTGTTAACTTTGTTATATGTATTTATTTCGTACTTTTTAGTGGTTGCTTATGTAAGAATGGATACATAAGAAAATTATAATGTTTTCCTCTTGCTTTGCTATACTCAATTATTTTATTATACTTGCCGTTGCCCGCGGCTTTGTTCGCAGTCCCTATTTTGTACTGGTAAGAAATATATATACTCTTTTAATCAAGACTTGTTATATTAGTATAGATTATAGTTAATTTTTAATCTATAAAACTCTTGTATCACAGTGCTTGTAACCAAACTCCTCCGAAACAGCTTGACCGATTTTATGAAATCTTTCGTGTATATTCAGTAGGTCTGAGAACAGGTCGTAAATTATTTGTATACTCCTAAAAGATAAGGGTGGCTGTTTTCAAAATATGACAAAACGACGTTAGCCGGGACAGCTAGTATCCTTATAAAAATTAAATATTCGAGAACAAAGTTAGCTATAAGATTATCCCGGATACTAAATACCTTTTTACCTCTGTACACATACATTCAGTTTTCCTCCGATTCTTAGCTGTCAAAAGTCGAATCTCAAATGTACATCCGCGTGGGGTCGACGACAACGATCTTAATTGATCAGCGTGCTCTCAAAATACACAGGTAAAAACGTGCCGCAGCAATTCACGACACTATTTAACCGACTTCAAAAAAGTAGTTGGCACGGGCACCGATTTCAAACAAATTTTAATCAGGGGCCTTATTCACTAAGACGAAGCGGTTAACGAGCTGATACGTGTGAACTTTTTTTTTTTTTTATGTGGACAACATCACGTACATTGCTCCGAATCCAAAGTAAGTAGCTAAAGCACTTGTGTTATGGAATCAGAGACAACGAAGGTATCACAAACACCCAGACCCGAGACAATATAGAAAAGTGATTTTCTATATTGACATGTCCGGGGATCGAACCCGGGACCTCAGAGCTGGCGACACCTTGGAAACCGGTGTGTACCTACTCGACCACGGAGGTCGTCAACTTACTATACTTTTAAGTTAAAAATCTGTTAAATGGCCTAAATCGTACATTCTAACACTACCCGGTGTCTCTCGGAACACAAAGCAGATTTGGCGACTCGGGTCTACTCTATTCTTGAACTACGAGTATAATCTGCATTTTGCCACGTTATGTTTTGTTTGATTGAGTAAATAAGATTAATAAGGAATACAGATTATTGTTTTGCTTTTATCGTACCTATTTATAGCTTTGTTGTTCTAACGCTTTCTTTAACAATTACAATTTGTTTGCATTAAGGAAATCCTAATAGGTTGTCTCATAATTATGGAATGGAAATCCTAATTGGTCTAGAGTTTCAAGTTCCTAACTGTGAAAGTTTATATTTTTTATCTAGTTTTGTATTGCTCGGAATCAATGTTTTTATTTTTCACAGTAGGTAGGTACTGTTTATATTGATAGTTGTAAAGTACCACACACAGTTTTTTTTTTGAATAAAAAAATTAGAATGATATATAATTTAGTAGGTACGAACTCTAAAAAAAAATTATTTCCAAACTGAAAAGACAAACTATTATCTTTTTCACTCGTGACTAAAATTGTATCACAAATACCTCAATTTCCAGGCGTCTTCTTAAGACACATCAATAAAGGCGGGCAATATACTCTGTCTTTGTACACCTAGGTCATCAAATTATTTCGTGAGACGCGTGACGTTATCTCCGAGCCATCTATAAGGATATCGGTATCCCAATCTGTTGAGCCTTTGTTAAGAGCCTTAAGTGTTCTTATTTTAAACTAAGACACTCACCTGTATTTTTATAGGTCAGGTCAGATATCAAATCAGGCGACCTCAACATGGCAAACCGACACGGAGTGAGTGAAAAATTTTTAGGAACTTTCCTTTTTTTGTGAGTAAATGAACAAGACCTGAATTACAGCTAACGCCTGGTATGATTGTAGTTATTATTCCTGGGTAATATTGCCATTGCAAACTTGCAAACTATCGATCTTACAAACATTTTGAAGTAATGCATTCGTACCATTCAATTGGTTCATAGTAGGTGCTTCAATAATAAAAGCGATAGAGAAAAAAATTCGAGGGTTCCGACCAGTTCAGTCATCAGGGTCATATACAGAGCTGTTATAGTTCTTTCACCCTGTGGAAAGTCCTCGGAGCTAGGGCGGAAAACGTCACACCGTGGTAGAGGAAAGGTCATCGTCGTAGGGGAGGTGACCTATGTGAGGCTGGGCCCTTAGCGTTGCTCGGAGCACAGAGAATATTGAGAAAGAAAATTTAAAAGCATTTGTTTTTCACTTATCAATTTGTAAAAAAATGTGGGAAATCGCAAATCAATATCAAATTAAAAGCGGCGGTAGCCTAATGGCTAGGGCGTCGAAATTGCGGTCGTGTGGTTGCGGGTTCGATTCCCACCCATTACACTACCGACGTGAACCCACTTGTAACACAAGCATCTTAGCTTAGCACGAGGGGTTAACGAGATTACTAGTAATGTGCGACCCACATTGCTAGTAATCTTTAAAAAAAAATATCAAATAATATAATTTAAATATTGACTATGATTTCAGTGCGTGGAATGCCATAAAGTATTGTAAATAAATACATAATGCATGCTTGTACCAGAGCAGGTGGCGGTAACGGACATAATATTATCAGAAGCGTATGCCTGAGCGGGCTTGCTAGCCTACTGTAAGCTGAATTCAGATTGAAAAACATTACATTCTATTGAACCACTGTTAAATGCAGAGAAGGGCTTTATAAAAATGTTGACGTTCATATTCTTTCGTTAATTAAACGACATATTCTACAGTCGCTAGATTGACAAACGCTTCGAAAAAGATTACTCACCGTCCACCAAAAATGTCTTTATACAGATATCTTTAGAATGTCCTAATAAATTATAAGACCATTGTTTAATACTTAGAACTTGTCGACATGCTAGAATTTCTGCACACTTGGCAACGAATTATAATTCTAGGTAACATTTCACTAATTAATAAAATGCAAACAAAACCTACGCAATGACGCAGACTTCACGCGTTGACGCTATCTACCAACACTAAGCTATTAACTCGCGCATACCTAGCGACCACTAAAACAAACATCGAATCACTTTCACACCCCATTGCGGCGTTTCTTCAAGACCATCGGCGGAAGGCCGCACCGAGCCGGCAATAGCGCGGAACCAAATCGATACACAGCAATGATTCGTGGCCGCGGTAAATGTTTGTACTATATCTATAACGGTTGTCAATTCTAATATGTTCCTGGTAGTAGTGGCCGTACAAAATAAATGATTAACAAAAAGAATACCAGATACTGGACCTTGGGGCGGGTACTTACGCTCGGTATTATAATTATTTACAATCGTAAATCGTATCAGCGAATGATTCCGTTTATTTTTTCAATTCTAGTCAATGATAGAGTCGGCTTGCGTACTCGATGTATCGGTAACTCAGTTTGTATCGCTACACCAGTCTATTTTGGCAGTAGGAAGTTTATTATATGTATTTATAAATGTAGCCGGTGTTGCGGGCCGTTTACACTCGCCTCTACATTATTAGGCAAATAATTATTTAAAATAAATATGTTGGGTTTGTTTTTTTGTATCAAGGTGAGTTGCATTTGTTGATGAGCTGTAATGGATGGCTTGGATGACTGCTGCGGCCGTGTGAACACGTCGGACGTCATCAGAGAGCTGTTAAACTCTAGGCTAGCTCGGACGGGAATACACGGTTCAAATTACAAAACTGTGTGCGAATCGTAGGTGGATAGTTAATTAATTGCAAGTTACTTTTAAATTAAAAACCTTAACTTAAATAGCATAACATTTAATAAACATAATTAAACCTGATTAAAGTTTAAACAAGATTAAGTTGTAAGACACATGAAAGTCTATTTTCTTTCTTCAAATAGAAGTCTCGATTGGAGGTATGACTAAGCGCTGTCTGTATCTAAGGGCTGCCATGCACTAAGCATTATTTAATCTAGAATTCACCACCACTGTAATACTAATTATAATTACTTCTATTAGTTAATCATTTCTGTTTATATCCCTCTAACTTTAGATTTTGTTCCCTGATATTTTTTTGTATTTAACTTTGCATGTAATTTATGAATTATTTAGTCAATGTGTCATAGATCCTGAATGGTTATTATTTTAGTCCTTTTCGTTTTTGTTTTTTGTACCACCTTTAGCTACCTTCACGTTCAAATTTTCGACCCAAAGTTTGACTGGCGGAAACTGCCTAGGTAGTATTGGGTCCATCTTGTGTACCATTTTTACATAGAGTGCTAAATAAATAAACTTTCCTATGACTAAAGTTACGTGCATATCTAGTAATATCAATAAAGATTACCATTGAAATCTAACATAACTGATGTTATAGAGTACCTGAAGTATTAGCGTCCTGACATATCCCTCCAGTCGGCCAGTCCTGAGCAAACTTCATAACGGCACGTGTTTGAGAGCAAATAAACCCAACTTCTCATTTTCAACCTGTGATAGATGGACTATGCTAGTTTATTGATCTTGATACCAACTATAGATGTGTCAACGTTACTTACATCATCTTGGTTTCGCAGATCAATAGTTATAGCTTTGAGTTACGTTGAAGTGGTGGTAATTAAAGGTTTTGTGTATTGTGAATAGCCAGGAATATTGAATCATCTGCAGTTTGCAACGTAAGCAACATACAAGCAAGTACTTATTGCTCCAGATTATTATTATGAAAATATAGATGCAAATGTTTAGATGAACGTTCCCAATCACAGTGAAACGGCTCCACAGATTTATAGAACGGTTCAAAGCCCGGTATACATTCAAAATAGTTTTCAGTGTTGCTAACTCAACTCCTATTGATTTTCTTGATCTCAGTTGTTTGCCGTCAAAAGTGTTTACCGATGACATTTCTCGCGCAGTTTTGGCAGCTCGCAATGTGGCGAAGAAAGTGGAATTACAATTACTTGAGCACTTGAGTGATGCACGTGTCAAATAAACAAATGAAGAATGTTGTTCTTGGCGCCTCTTTTGGCTGGATTAATTTTTTAAATGTTCAATTAGTACTTGCCTCTGGAGCGGATGCAAAAAGTTTTGTAACTGTTCGTATCGCTATTCATCTTACTTGCAGTTCATGGAACAGTTATTTTGGAATTAGTGCTCGCGTTAATTATTAATTATGTGGTTAGTATTTCTTAGTATGTATCCAAATACCGTTGTTGTATAGCTATTTTATTACCTTATACCTAAAGTTTGTACTGGATTACCGAATAACGTGTGCCTGTTTTTCCAATATTTAAATTAATTCTTTAGTGAATATTTAATTTAAATTCAAATTTTATGATTGGAAGTAGAAGAACAGAAAAGACAAAATATCAAAAATTCTTGAATTAAACTTCCTAAACAGGAACTGGGGTTTTTGAGTGAAGAAATGCCATCAAATAGACAGGGTGATTTTAATTAAATATTATGTTTATCTATCTTGATACACAAGAAAAAGTAAATACGCTCTAAAAAGTGCAAAATAATATATTCAACAATAAATTATGTTTAAAACTCAAAATTTTCCACTTTGAGACTAGAATATGCTGAAAGTTTCTTTTTGAAGCTCGGATATATAGCGTTGGCTTAGACAGTACGGTTTTAGAAAATTGACTTCCCGCTCGCTTAAATTTCAGACTTCGGTTACCCACTTGTATTTATAACTTGCCATTAAACTACAGTTTTCTATATTTGCAGCCATTTTTGTTCTGAACTAAATGATAGAAGAGTTGTTTGATGTTGGATTTCTTGCTGTCAGGAGGACTGAAATAAGTTACATTTCATCTAATTATTATTTTGTTGTACAGCTACAAGCGAAATTATGCAGGTACAAATTGTAAAACTCCTTTATATTTAATCGCTTTAGATCATGTTTTATGATACTAGAATTGAAGGAATGATTATAATATTTTGTTTTGCGCCTGACAATACCAAAGATAGGACATAGTTTTTGTCAATTTGTGCCAATAAACTACAGATGGATAGATCATTTAAGTCTTGGGAGTAGGAGAATATCCTGGACTGCTTTCCTATACAGAATAATAGTTTTAATTTAAAGAAACTATGGAAATTGAATCCTTCTCAAAAATGTTCTGTTTTTTCTTCATTAAAACATTACTATAATCTGTCGTGGTTTTCATCAACACAAATAAATTTTATCAATGTAATAAAATAGCCCTAGTCCTAATAAATATACAAAATTAAATATATATTTTTTACCATTAATATCTCCAAGCAGCTTCCTCACCCATTCTTCGAATACTTTCTTTACAAATCGCCTGCCATAGTTATTTTCACCCAAAACACACCGCCGGTATTCACCTTTTGAATGATATTTATCGCTCATTCATTCACTCGTTCAACAAGACACATTTTGTTATCATCACAAAAAATGTCAAATGAATTTTTCCAACTATATTCGATATAAATATGTCTGCCATTTTTGTTGACATCAACAAAAATAAATACTCCTTTTAAGTGTTACCGTATTTATAAAGTTCAAAATCTGGCTGAATGGAGACGGATTTAGGTGTTACCACGATACATTCAGTTTTAATATTCTTGTCACAGACAAGTTTGGCATCCATGTTTTTAATAGCTGTCATTTGTTAAGTGTTTAGTAGTCGCGAGTGAAGGTTTTTATGAGTTTGAATATATTGAAGTCATTCAATCAAATAGAAACTGTTCAAGATGAACAGAATTAATTTTAAATGTTAGATTACTTAGTTGATTAAAAGCTCCCTTTTTTAGGTTGCGTAAAATGTTGCGGTATTACACTGTTTTTATTTTCAAAATCTGCCTAGTCTACACGCATATACCTACAGTTTATTAACGTGAACCGTCGAACGTCGCTCATCTGTTATCAATTTGAAACAGTTTAAAGTTTAGTTCAGTTTAAATTCACAGTTTAAAGTTATCAAACTTTACTACTATTTAACATCTCCCATACTTTACCAATAACTATTTCACACAGAGGTTAATATGCTAAGTATTAAAATAACGTAGCTACAAACAACTAGAAAACTATGGATATCTCTACGTAAAATTATGTTTTTACCGCTTAATTATCAATATTTCAGGTGCTACTATATTCCACTTACTTTTCATATTGACTCGAGTAACTTGACAATACACGTGATTATTCAGACATTTCTCACCGTTAGAATATATAAGATCTTTATATCATGTCAGTAATTTTATATCATTACCAATTAACGGACATAATTAGATAACCTTTATATCGATGACTGATTAGTTAGTTAATACGTGAGCAACACAAAGTACCTGCCTAACCTTCTTATGAAAATACACAGCGATCAGAGTAGTCAACAGCCACGCCGACTGCAATTATTGTAAAAAAGCACACTCCAATACAAAATGTTTATAAACTCAGAAACCTGCAGATACCAACAAATTGATGTTGTAACGTTCGCTTCCTCACCGATAAGTATATACATCACTAAATACTATTTTTAAAACTAGCAACACCTATTTTTTACGCGCCTTACTCGCAAACGGGCGGAGAATAGCCCGACTCGAATAAATAAATGTAAATATAGGTAACAGCAATGTAATTACCTCTGCCAGGTTAACGTTGGTGCTAGCGTGATGTTTATTTGTACAAAAGAATTATTTCGGGGCGAACTTGGCATTCGTGGCGTATCACGGGGCGAATTAAATGGTTTCGTAGACATAGGAGTGCTCGGTACTACGATTGGGTTAGGTTAATTTGAGTTAAATTCCCTCAGTTCAACCCCCAGTTGAAGAACACTTGATATTATGAGTGATTGAAATCAATAACATTACATTGGTTAATGACAAATCCAATGTCCTGTTGTGTGACCAATTCATAACAAATGGAGTCCTGATAATTCATTTAATTCAATAATCAAATCGAAAATTTGCAAGGAAATTTAAAAAAAAAACACGCGTGACGGTTGAAAGTGGTCAACCCATCGCAGTCGAATTTTACCGTACTCCATATATATTATGTTTATGTCTCATAATTCACACGGCCTGAACACGCCTATACGCAGTAAACGTTCAAATATCTAATGCCCACCGGCCATGTGTGGAGGGGATGTGGACAACTGCGGGAAAATCTATGGAAACGACAGTGAAGCAAAATTGATACCGTGATGGTAACACCGAAATTCAAATAAGTGGTACAAAACCAAAATGAAATTAAGATTAACTTTCCTCACCCTTTTTAGAAATCCAGTGAAGTTTACAAATAGTCATCGTGCCTATACCGCTAAAGGAACTTTGGCGCGCTCAAATCAAAAACATGAAAAATCTTACATAATGGCGGAAAAATAGTCAACAGACAAGCGGATAATATAAGATTTCGCTCGCAAAACTAACGAGAATGTAATAAAATATCACTACAAAAATTTGCTTGACAGATTACTATATGTCAGATAGAGAAACTTTTCCCACTTTTCTCTATCTGACCTCCACAACCCATTTTACTGGGTAACGCAGTATCCCACAGTAAGACTGGTAGTCAGAATTGTAATGACTTAACTGACAAAGATCACTGTATGACAGTCGGGACTAACGACTTAGCGTGTTTTCCGAGGCACGGAAGGGTCTCGTAATTTTCAAAAATGGTCACCTATCCCCGGGCCAACCGCGGCGAGCACAGCTTTATCTCAATTATCGTTCAAATCGTAAGGCTACACTTAGCCACGAGCCTCTCACAGCAGTCAACAGAAAAACCCACAAAACACAGTTCGTATAGATTTGTAAATATTAATAAGGATAAGATTTTTATAATAAAGCTCACTCCACCCAACACTAATTCCACGAAACACCCAATAATTCGCACAGACACCTTTGTACAGAACTTTGCTTTAAATAAAATCTGTGTATTTGTTCACGCGCGTTCAAATAAATAAATGTTATGATAGATGATACCAATTTAGATTTTACAATCCACATTATGGATTTCGTTTGAAATTTTAGAACTTACATGAATATTATGAGCTAGAAAGTAGGTACTAGTTTCAATTTGTATGTTATTTTTACTGAAATAACTGTTTAACGTTAAAATAAATACATTGGTTTTACGACTTTATCAGTAAAAGCTGGTACACGTAACCTGTTTACATTTTGTTGTAATGTTGCCTCACATAACGATTTTTTTACTGTAAAAATCCTAATGCGAACAAACGGCCCAAATAAACGTTTCTTTAGATATTCGTGATATCTCTATCTAAGGACTCTGGTTCACTGTGGTTCACGTGGTGCACGAACTCTACGCCCCCGTAGCTGCATGTGTCCACTTAGCGTTTGGTTTTTTCATGCGAAGCGTGTCCGTGGATGCAGTGAACGTTGACCATACAAAGGGAACCTTGACATATGTGCGCCGCTGTGGAGCAAAGCCTATAAATATATATGTATAGCCAAAAAAGATAAATCAGTCAACAGAATCGAAACAAAGCTTAAATTGCCCGGATCACATATTGAAATAAAATGATATTTTCAACCGCTAGTGTGATTTTTTGACGTGATAACATCTTGATAATTGATGAATGCCGGCAGCACGCGCGAAAATGTCACGTTCCGCCTAAGCCAAGCGTGCAAGCGAGAGCGCGGAACAAGCGACAGAGAGGCACGATCGGTCAAAGCGTTCGTCTTGTGACGCATCTATCTCTCTTCCACACCATCGGCCGATTGATCCGAGTAGGAGGGAGACAGTATGCAATTTTGCATCAATGTTTCCTAATGACGTTATAATATAAAATTATCGTTTGTAAACCGACATTTTTTCTTCTTCAATTAACTAATTTTAAACAGGTAGTCCGTATCCCTGCAACACCCGCTAGTGGGACATGAATATTTTTTATTTTTTTTACAACATTCGTTTGTTTATAAATATGTAATTGTAACGTATGTTTCTCAGTCTCCGATGTTAGCGTTATGTGGGTCAGTTTACATTATACATGATGAATTCTTTTAGAATGGCCGTAATGTTTACGAGTTAGCATAATTTATTTAAACGTGTAAACATACGATACCTGATCGAGAGATAGTTCTATTAGTTGAACAATTTATTTACGTGTTTTATGGGAATATGATTGCGGATATAGGAGTAAACTTTATATTTATTATTAAAATGAGAATTCATTTAAGTTCACGGTTAACGATCGGAGAATCGTTTAGGCGATATGGAAATGATGTCCTTAGTACAATATTAAATAATTGACACATCGGTCCCAAATCTTGTCGTTTTGAAGATGTAAAATAGACATAAAAATGAAAAAATAATTATCTATGTAATAGTTCATCTTGTTATTTTGTGTTCTTATATGATCACTAAACGCTTACATTCGGTAGTAAAAGTACACCACTAGTATTTACAAAACTTCCTGCAAATTTTTCTCATTTCGGATTAATATAAATTCCGGTTGATAGCATTTTTTCTTCGCCAAACCAAATAACAATCCAATGCAGCATGCAACTAGATCAAACATTTGATTTGCACAAAAACATCGATGCAGGCGTATCCACTTCGATATTAAAAATATGTTGTAGAACATTGAAAGGCCGCGCGGTGTTGCCGGCTCAACAGTCATGATAGGATTACATTATTCAGACGGGTCTGCCGAACTATCGCGCGGTATAATGGAAGCTTAAAAAATTATAAGCTTCCTACGTCTTCTACTGATCAACAATCTTCGAGCTTTGTAAGGCTCTCGTTAAGGTAAAGTTTTGTAATTTGTACCTATTTTAATCTATTTTATTTCTTGACATTTTAGATTGTTGGTTTTACTGTTGGCATTTTGAGATATAGAATAGAAATAAATGAGGATTAAAATTGAATATGTATTAAGAGAAGTGTATTCTCTCGTTTTAAATAAATATAATATTTTGTAAAGTAGACATCCGCCGACAGTGTGAGTAATTAATGAATGGATGTTATGTCCAACATTAGCAGTCAGCCAGAGCCAAAATGAGTGTCATCTCTTTACTCATTACTATTAACCCAATTCTAATGCAAATTATACTCGGCCTTACTCAGCGACAGTTGACACCAAAATATTGTAAACAACTGAAACTATCTGTATTCAGACAAGTTAATATGGTATTCAGAATAAGCAATGTTCCTTTTGTGGGCTTTTACAATACTATAGACGTGTTGTGTGTAATACTTTTTGCACTTTTGTAATATTTCTTAGAATGCACGTTTCCTAGCTTCCTACGGCTCTTACCGCGTAGATATTGATTATTGGGCCAAAAAAAAACCCTAAGTAAGGCCCCTAAGTAAGTACATAAATTGAAATTTACCGCTCTAAAGCTTGATTAATAAAAAAAAAGTCGTAGAACAAATGTTGCATATAATATTATGATGTTAGTATCTACCCCTGTGAGGTTGATTGTGTTTTACAAATAACCCTGTTTACCAACAATTCAAAATCAGCTCTGTCGTTTAGCTGCAAAAGCGTATCAAACAGATACTTTCACGTGCCGAAATTACCACTTAGCATAGTCATCATGAGTCATGAGTCATCAATCGTCATCGTCTGTACCCTGCATCCTTCAAACAATTGCCTCACTTTCCGTTCTCGGAGTACAGTTAGTCGCGTGGGCAGATGAAAAGATGCGTGATGCTGTAACTCATGATTTCAAACGATCGACACAAACTATTAGAGGATGAACCCCGACATTCATGTATCCGCTCATGTTGGACCACAGAGGTTGAATTAGATTTATACCTCGTTATCACACGCAATGTGGTTTTATAATCGATTCTATGGACGATGGAATTAGGTGGTCAGCCGGTTGTGATTTTCTACTGAGGAAGTCGATGGTTAATGGGTGAAGATACGCTTTTTAGTTCATTAAAAGAAATGTGTATTGCTGATCTTAAGCTTTTGAATAAATTAAAGTTTTAAAAGAGTTAGGCTAACCTATGAAATATGTAATTAATATGCGCTGTGACCGAAATGACCTAATTTAGACGTAATTTATAATCCCTCTAATTTTGTTACATTTATGATAACAAATTGCTTTATTCCCACATATATTTTTGTAAGTGCTTGTTTCAAATCTATTATAGCAAGTGCGAGCATTACTCATTAGGTACCTTAAAACAACGGTTTTGACTAGACCATACAATGAATAGAATTGTGAACTTGCCAATGTAGGCTGCACTAGATCACAGGTGTTAAAAGTATTAACGTCAAAATTATAATAGATGTAGCTCCACCTATTCCTGTAGGCACAGTCATAATCCATTATAATTTCTAAGTGACGTCACGTCTGGCCAGTGATTGACTTCAATCTAAACTGTCTTGTAATAAGCGGGCCATCATCAGCCACTATTAAAGGTAGGTAGGGGAGCGCCGCCACCTGGTACCTCCACAATGTAGGTACACATTACACTATGTCTGGTTCGTGGCTTAAAAACTGCGCGTATTAACCCACTTGTGAGCTAATTCTAGCGCGGCGCACGCGCAACCGCGGGCGATCCCGACTACGTCAATACAATATGATTGATGATATTTGACAACTATGGCTTTTCGGGGCCTGACTATAGTAGCCACTGATATATTATGCGAATGTAAACGTTTGTTAATGACCTAATTCGTGTGACTGTACTGTATAGGGTAGAGTTTGGCAAACTATCAAAACGTAGTTTTCAATTTTGTTCTGAGGAAGGTAGAATACTATAATTTGATTTTGATTTGTCTAAATGAATGTTGGGATTGGCTTAGTAGATATATAAAAAAAACGTTAGTGGGATACAACATTAATATTTCTGAAATTTGTAAAAAAATAATGCGCTAGGAAATGTTTGCTTTCTAGAATTTTTAGGATAATAATGTATAGGTAATTGGTTTAAACTCGTAGGCCATTATTATGTCACATAGACATATTGATGAAGTGGTAAATGTTTATTTTTCACGTTTTTATCACAGTAATAACATGTTGTATATTATTATACAACCACAGAAATGAGTTTTGCGAATAAAACGAGAGCATAAGGAAATGAATCCCACCTAGGAGCAAGGTTTACTACATATACCTCAAAATATTTTTGCACGTAACATGGATCTTGGTCGCCAATTATCGATATCGATTTATGGAATTTTTAAATTGATTTATTTGTACGATTTTTATAATCGAACCAACTACCTATAATATTTTTTTATATTATGGCTATTGATGTGCTTATAGACATTGAATAAAGACGTTGCAGTTCGTATAGTGTATGCTCCAGTAAACACTAAGCCGCAGCCTTCTCAAGCCATCATATCTGTTTGACGTCAAACCTAAAGCCGGTGTATGCACTTATCATAACCCGTTACGTCACGGATCTGAAATTTCACAATTCGTATCAATCCGTGGGGCGTGCATTGTATCGGATCGTTGATCGATTGGCCAGAGTTGGCAGCGGATCACACGCCTGTATCTATGCCAGTGTTGCCAGATATCAACGGATTTCAGACATATATCTGCGCGAGTTTAAAATCCCTGGTATTGTAGTGCATTGAACTACCCCAGTTGCTAAAATAGCCGGCGTGTTGTGGGTGCCTGCTTGTAGTCGATCTATCGGTACAGGCCTCCAGAGTTTATCGCAGACGTATTGTGTATAATTATGTTGATCAATTAAGATATTTTTCTGAAATATTGCAATAAAATTGGACTAATAAAAAAACCATAATGTTAGATTATGTAAAAATGTTATTTATCCCCTTTCCCTATTGACCAATCACATTTTATCTACATCTTTCGTTATCAAAACAATACCACTGGCGTTTGACATTCAGCCAAAATACTTCAAGCGTTTGAAACTAGTCGGAATCCATTGATCACTTCCTCCGGCTGTATAGTAAGTAGTAGCTGTTAATGATACTATTCTCGTAAACTGATTCTTCACATTCTCGAGTACCAGGGTAACATAAAACATGAACACTGGTTCCCCGCGGCCTTCACCATTGAACTCTATACTCCAGCTAAGGATGTAACCGCAACACTTTACAGTGTCAGTCATCGACTACTTAAATAAACACGTTCAAAGAGGCGGCGCCAGCGCATGCTTTCTAGATCACTTGCTGCTATTTATTTATATGTTTTCTATTACCCGTTTTGTTCATGAGCTAAATATGGCATAACTCTTCTAATTATACTTTACGAAAATTGATTCTGATGCCCTTGCATTTTTGCATTCCATTATAGTTTAGAGATTCATAACCAAAGGAAAAATCTTGTCCTGAATGTTGCTTATGCGTTGCTCTGTAATTCGGAAGAAGCTGACTAAGATAAAGGATGAAAATTCTTCTTAAAGTTTAATATGGTGACGAATAGCGGACTCGTTTTTCCATTTCATATTTGTTAAAGCACATAAATATTCACTGTCCATCCATTCTTATCACCCTTGCATCATAATAATGTGTGAATGGTTATATCTTGCTTGCGAAACTCAAGAATAAGTACATTATGACAGTATTACGGGCTTACGTACGTCTGGTGCTCAGACAGTGGGTGCATTACAAACTACTTAATGTTCCGGCGTCTTCCGTGTAATACGGACGCCTTACTAGTGCGTCTTACGATCTTAGACTATCGATTGTCACCTCACTGCCATTGCTACCTCCTTAAACAAATTGAGACATATAATCTATTGATTTAGTGAGACTTGGAAATGCATGCGAAAAGTATTACACAATACATAATTCTGTTGATTGTAACTTTCAAATTACTTAACTCACCTGACTTGACTCAATGAAAACTATAAAGATCGTAGGAGACATTATAATGCAGGATACAGCAATAACAGAAGTACATTTTAATTATAAACCAATATTGACTAGAATGCGTGTTTAGATAAGAATTTCAACGAAGAAATTATGAATCAAGTCAATATATTAGTATAGGCTCTGGTGCACTAGTGCACTTAACTACCTTTAATACCAGGCCACGTCATACCATATGCATCACGAACACTTTTAACCTCACGTTTCGTATCTGTACTTACATTTTCAAGGAAATCTTGACCTATTTTAAGTTCTTCATGACTCAATAGTCATCCATCATCAATTCTTCATGAATCATCATTACCTTCTTCCATCTTATTTCAAACTTGTTTATTATTGAAACTCTTCTACGAGTTATGGCCCTCATTAGATTAGGATAACGCAATTTATTGGAGTCAGCTAGCAATTATCATTCTAATTTTGCCGTAGTTCATATTATTAGTGGTGGTTCTGTCACTCAAATTGGTATTATTTATGGAATTTGTTAAAAAAACGATGCTAGTATTTTCAAACTAATTGTAGTTATTTCCTTGAATAAACTGTGTGGTTTCTTCACTAACACGTTATCAGAAAATTTATGGACAATTTATTAAGAGTTTCAAAACATTTAACCGTTGATATTGATATCCAAAGGTAAGGCAATTTAACTTCGACCATCTCGAGGGCATGTGTTTTCTCTATATTTAGCTTATGTTAGCTCGTGTGTCTGATTAATTCTCCAAAAATACTCGTAAATCCGGGATGGCATGTAGGAACAAGGGGCAGTTACTCACTGCCGGAGGAGCGGAAACTGAGGTGTCTGGTGATTTTAAATAATGCTGTGATTCACACAAAAATGCAGGTGCTGTAACTGAAATTTTCAGAACTCATTTAAATGCGAAAAACGCAACATTTGCTTCAACATCATTTGTAATCTTTATGTGTTTTACCTCTTTCTGGTTCATGAATCACAAAACTTACTTCATTTAGGTTCTGGTTTTATATTTTAGTTTTCATTAGTTTGGGTCCTAAGTTATCTGATCGTTTTGATTGTGGATATGCTAATTTGATGGGTAGAACAGTTAAATCAGCTACTACATATGGCGATAAAATAATAATGTGTCATAACTTTGGAAGAGGTTTAATTTCATCTATATACATGCAGGACATCTAGACATTTTGAAATAACCTCAAATTACGAGGACATCAACATTTTAAAACATTTCCAAATATTTTGTCATCTAGTCTACTGAAACATTTATCATTGGAGCTCGGAGTATCATACCGTGATGTCTGCAGCTCCTGTCGATCATATCAAACTGCGTCTGGAAGCGCTCCAGAGACCCGGCAGTCTAATACACGTTAAATTTTATTTTAACTCCCGTTACCCGTTTGACGTCCGTTAAGGATCATAAACTGTTATTTTTTATTAATGTTATCTTTGATGGGTGTTTAGTTTCGTTTAAGCGCACTTAAATTCTATTTATTTGGCTTTAAAATAGATAATTTTAGGAAGAGTTGTAATTTAGAACGATCACTGGTAATTTGTTCTTCCGCTTTATGGTTATTGAGGAATTGTGATCGATGAAAAATTAGAGCATATTTTTCCATCGTCTTATAACTTTTATTCCAGGAAAAAATTGTCATTTGAAAGTTTTTGTCAGAGACAATTATCGAAATTCCAAAATTATTATTCCTCGAATTACATCGATAATTTTTCTTATCTCGATGAAAAAATCTGCCCAAAAGTACAAGACTAAAACATGTCATAATAGGTAGGAAATTTACGTGAGAAAAGGATTGATCTATTACTTTTTTTCCAAATATCATTTGAAAAAAACCATTTCTCTTTTTACTGTTTGAATTCTTGACTGACTCATGTAAAACAGCAACGAAGTAAGTATCAAGATTCTAGACAACCGACACATCATCCGTCAAATTATCATTTTCCGAAGTCTAGTAACGGATCCTGTAGTCTTTTAACAATTGCCAAGTTGTGAGTGACAGGTGACGGGAGCAGTCGCTACATCTCCGAACACTGGTATCATTCAACAGTCAATCACATCCCAGTGAATATGTTCAGGGAACAACGGCCTTTGACATACACTTGTAAAACTTAAGACAACTTTGTAAACGCAACTATTTATGTAGTGAAGAAAAAAGACACTGATGACAATAATCCCCTCCTTATAAGCAGGTTTAAAATAATGAATTAAGAGAACTGTATTACATAAAAAAACCTGTAAAAGTACCATCAACACAGCATTTATTATCACTCAAGCCTGTTTAGATCCCCACACAACAAAATGTTGATTCCATTAAGTATCGAGCTTGTATCCACTCCCGTTTACATAAAGATTTGTTGACAAGCCAACATTTTATCTAATTATCGTCACATCTAATCACATAAATAGCTGGCCCCCAGTTGACGCGTCGTAAAAACTAACTGTCAATAACTATCGCATCACATTTGGGAACCGGGGATTGTTTTATTTTGGCCTTGATCTCATTCCTGGAACGAAAATGTGCTCCGAAGTTTCCGCATGAAGGGAACTGTATTATTTTGTCATTTAGTGGAAACAAAGCTCTGAAAATATTATTTACTTAGCACAGACTTTGAGGACAGAGATTTGATTTTAGCACAGAGGTTTGCTGCAGACTATCAATTCATGCAATATGTTGCGAAGTCGTTAATAAGTTTTATGATTACTATTTAATATACAAAAGGTAAAAAGGCTGACTAAATTACTATCGTCTATATTAAAAATAATAATAGCGCTTTATTTCAGGCAACTTTGCCCATATAAATAAATTAAATGAATAAAAACAAAACTTATAAATAAACATACAATTAGGGCTTGTATATGGCAGGCAGGCAAGGCGGACAAGTACCGATGATATCAGTTATAGTACCTAATAGATATACCTACTAGTATGACTTCCACTTGTACTTCTTTACCTATTTTCATACTAACTTGCAAACAATATTGAAGTCTATCAATCTTATTTAATGACTTAGTTTTGAGTTTGAGTTTGATCTGAGCTCAGAATGCCTTAAAACAGTCCAGTGTTATAACAGTACGCGAATCAATACAATAAATATTTATATCCGACACGAGATGCGCGTGTCCATTGATACAGGGCGATGTAAACTGCTTATATAATATCCTATACTGATAAATAAATATTGTTGTTTGTATGCAATTGATAACTTGGAAGAAATCCATGTCCAGCTGTAGACCGAGATGACCTGAGTAGTAAGTCAAAGAAACGATAATTTGATGAAATAATATTTTAAATTTATTCCGATGAGTATTGCAGAGAAAAAAGATAGAACTCTTTCGACGGTTAGTTACATAAAGTTTTTACCAACCCGTTTTATTTATTGGTAAAAGGTACTTTACCCATTGCGGTAAAGAGGACATTACATATCCATTAAAAGTAAAATGTGCGACAATAACACTAAATAATTCGGTAAAAACGTGAACATTAATTATATAACAAAACCTTTGTTTTCTGGTTCCCGGGAGTGTAGTTTGCTGAAAAAATATTTTGATCAATCATCTGTTTTATTCTCGTTAATAAAGACAATATTTTCAGTATGTTAGAGATAACTGAATTATTGTAATAGATTTAAATAATAATATTATAGTTGTATGCGTTACCTAAGTGATCATTTTTTTAAATCACTTTTTACAAATTCTTAATAGTATATTCTAATCATTGATTAAAGGGTATAATAATATAATTATGTCATAAACATGTAGAGGTAAATAAAGATTATAATGTTTGTTTTTTTGTAGGTTTGTTTGAAAAAACACCTAATTTCAAAATTCAAAGAATCTCCCAACGGCCAGTTGGTATTCGAAGAAGTTTTCATTAACAACTGTTTTGATCAAACACCGAGTATATATCAAAACATTACTTTTATAACACATACACATCGCATCGGCATAATAAAAGTTTAATCGCGTGCGAAGGAAGTTGTAACATATTAAAATATTTAGGGAGCCGAATTTTGATGAGTATTACTAAGATTTCCGGATGTGATATCAAATAAAAGGGGTTTTATTGACGATAATGGCGCCAAAGAAATAAGCAATTTAGTCTATGATTATTGCTTTTTTAAATTAGGTGAAGTGTTTTGAAGTTTGAATTAGGTTACTCATTCGAAATTTAAAATGTGTGATGAAGTTGTTTTAATAACTCTTAGTACCAGTGAACTTTGTGATTTATATTTATTTATCTAGGAATTCCTAAAATATATAAAAAATTAATAGTAAGTTATTCGATCTACGCAGAAAAGGCTGGTTTCCTTTCGGATTCCGGTTTTTTTACTCCCATCTACTTTAGATGGGAGTAAAAAACCGGAATAGTGCGTGTCGATATATCTATAAGTTTTTTTTGTGGTATAAACGGCTGTATGTTTGTACGTAATTTAGAAGTTTGATTTTTTCATAGTTTCTACGGACTGTAGATCTAAACGTATAGTTTGAACTCGTTCGAAGCGTTTCCGAAAAAGAGAGGGTTAGGTATGACAGAAAGACGGACGGACAGAGACAACAAAGTGATCCCATAAAGGTTCCGATTTTACTTTTCAAGGGGAACCCTAAAATTCATCATTTATAAAAATCATCCACTTAATAAAGTATAATTGAATTTAACCATTAATATTAAATCAATCAACAACTCACTGCGATTGAACTTTGCTTAAAATAGAAATAAAAAATATCATAACTTATATCTCCCCATACGTTATCGACATAAACAATGGGAATGCGCCATAAACATCAAAATAATAGCAACGAACACTTTTATCTGGCATTTGTGCAGCGGACGTAAATAAACTGAAAGTGCAAAGACTCGATGCGAGCCATGTTTGAACCGCATTTGTGAGCAATCGAAAATTGATGTGAGGAGAAAGGTACATGTACAGTATTAGAATACTTATTAAGTGCCTTGAAAAATATTTACAATTGATTTCAAGATGGCTTTTAATGTATTTTTTTGTTGGTTAAAATAATATGGTATCAGCAAGTTATTGTCCCTCTGCAAAGGTGTCTTCTCTTCAAGAAAAGGATTTAGTTATAGAAATTAGAAATAGAATCAGATAAGGAAAATCAAAATAAACTACCGATGTGACAATTTGAACAACAATTAAAGAGCGTAAAACATGGTGTAATTCAAATTCTGGCGAGATAAATTAGTAATTCAAAAATCAAAAGCTACTCAGAAATCCCGAAACAATCCAATGAAAAAGTATTTATTCGTGTTCCCTTGCGATGTCGTTGACACCGGACGACAGACGTACCTACAAAGAGTATGGGGTTCGCTTTTTATGGCAATACAAATGTAAAATTACTACCTCTATAGTTGTTTTGTGAAATACCGTGGAGATTTCTCTCCGAACGGAGCTAAATCGATGGCGAAAGGAAAGCTTTTGTCTCGTGATGGACTGCCGTCGATGAAGTTAGGAGTTTATTTAACTTTTTAAGATTTCCGAATGTACTTTTATTTGACTTTAAAATAAACGGCAACTATTATTAACCGACTTCCAAAAGGAAGATCGGGGAAACAAAGTACTCAATTTGACTGTAATTTGTTTTTTTTTAACATTGCCTTCTACGGATAAATTATATTCTGTACTCCCTTGGTTTAATAGTGATGTAGTATATAAAAAAAGTCTGATGAATTTGTTTTCCAATTCTGCTTCAACAGAATACATAACATTCTAATTTGTTAAATATGTCAACGATACAATAATTTACGAATAACAGAGACATGAATCCCGCATTAGTATTCTTTAAAAAAATTGTGCTCATACGCATGATGTGACAATCGTACAATATAAATCGTATACACAGTCGAGTTTACACCCACGTGGCACTAAATAGGTACCTAAACGTAGCACTAAATATACAGAGCTTGTGAATGAATAATACGCGTATAAATGGCGGCGCACGCGCTGCCAACACGATGTCACATTACACACAATAAGTAATACACAGTAGTCCTAATCTGCGTCATCTTTGTTCTTAACCTTCTGAAAGATCGTCACAATCTGTAATACTTTTGATGTATCTAATTTTTCCAATACGTGGCGCGTGTACAAATCGTATTTTTTCTTGAAATGTAAGTTTGTTTTAGCATCCCTTTTGAATGCATCGAGAGTTTGTATATCTTTATCTGAGATATCTTTTAGGAATGAAAACTATGGTATCATCATTTCTTTACATAGTAATTTTTATTCCACATATATTCGTAACTACTTTAATCCTGTTTTTCTACACTTTTAGGTTATATTTTTCAGTATTTTTTTTAGCCAGCTGCACCTTTAACCAAAATAATTATAATGCTACGGTACTACAGAAAACGTTACCGTAAACCATTAATTAGTGCCTGTCATCTTAAACGCAAACATTAACTTATGCTATAAACACTTCGGCTGATTGAAATAAAACTTTGCGTAATTCGTATTTTTCCGCGTTAACGATAAGAACTTGTGTTTAATTTCTACTAAGCCTACGCACTGTTGAAGTCTCAAAATCGCAAACTAAAAATAATTACAACTTATAAACTCTGTGATTGTACGATTTTTCACTAATTTCTAAGAAATAATACAAAAGTTAGGTTTTGAGTCAAAACGATGTTCGTTCAGGATTTAGTAAAAATGTAGTGACATATCATAACCTTCTACCCGAAGATCTTTTCGTTTCAAAATATTTATTCAAATTCGATACAAAACGTGCACGAAGGTCAAATGATCATTCCTTAACAATGGGACCTGTTCCCAAGTTGCCGACGTCAAGTTTGTACCAATGAATGTAATGAAGGCTCGCTAATTAGCTGATCTTTTCACATCTTCACTGGGACCCGGTTCCGGTGCGACAAGCCTTAGGCAATGAGGGAAATATACAAATGTTGCCAGTTTTGAGATTCTATATTTTGAAACACGCAAACGGTTTTTTTGTGAACTTTGGTTTAACAACGGTTGCATTTGTAAACAACAAAATTTGCTTTTAATATTTATTATATTTGTATATTTGCTTATAAAATAAGGCAATACTCAAGAAAATATAAATATAAGTTATTGAGGTTTAAACACATTACTAAAAAAAAATGATATATTTTTGACGACCTCTGCGGTCGAGTAGTGTAAACACCAGTTTTCAAGGTGTGGCTCGCTCTGAGGTCCCGGGTTCGATCGCTGGATGGGTCAATGTAAATTAAAA
Source organism: Plusia festucae (assembly GCA_950381575.1). Classification (NCBI taxonomy): domain Eukaryota; kingdom Metazoa; phylum Arthropoda; class Insecta; order Lepidoptera; family Noctuidae; genus Plusia; species Plusia festucae. Next base: position 15,578,521 of record OX494432.1, on the reverse strand, counting down.
AAAAACACTGTTCTACATTGTCTCGGGTCTGGGTGTTTGTGGTACCTTCGTTGTCTCTGATTCCATACGCAAGTGCTTTAGCTACTTACTTTGGATTCGGAGCAATGTTTGTTGTCCACATTTATTTATTTATTCAATTTAGTAATCTTTTAGGCTTAAGTACAAAAGCCAACCTGTTAAGTAAACACTACTACAATTGAGTACGAGACGAGCAGTACCAGAATTTTCACGAAGTAGCTTATAATTACGTCGAACGTTTAAATTTTTTTATTACTATTCGATATAAAACATCATATTCTATAATTGCAAACAAGTAGAGCGGAATTTCCGCCATTAAAAAAATCTGCTTCACGTCACAAATGACACATAGCGGCGAGCATTGACGAAACTAGCCGAAGTGAGCCGAAGTGATTGTGCGCCCGCGACTGTTTCCTGCCCCGATTTAGAGCCGTCCTTGACCCGAAATCGTTGATTACACAAAAATATACGTTACCGTAAACTATGACGGAAGAGAATTAAAAAATATATATTACTAAACGGAAGAGGTCGTTCCCTTTGAAGAGCACGCCGTAAATTAAAAAGACCGTTAACGAGTGGTTAGGGCTACCCACCACTACTTTTAAATAGGAGTACTACCATTCGGATAAGCTTTAAAATGCCTGTATCAATTACTTACACACATCAAAAAACTATTAAACAAAAATATATTTCTTCTTTACTGGAAGTATAAATTGATCTGATTTACGAGCCATGCCGCACTCTATTTCTCTTATTTCCGAACTTTGAACGAAAATGTATGTTGGTCAAGTTATTTTCACTATTTGTATTTCTTTATCTATTAATTTTAAATGCACCTATTAAGGACCAGGTTTCAGACCCGAGTTCACCAATGGTTAAATATGCTAACTAATGGTTCCACACTTCGGTAGAACGCATTTATTCATACATTTTTATTCTAACAAATTGTAAATAATTATCTTTAACGCGTAATAAAACTGGGCCTTAATTAGCTAAAACTAGCATTAATCTTCACAAACTATTCATTTTGTTCTCATGGTAAAACTATTGTCGATGTAGGTAATGTATCAAGAAAAAAAACTAAAAATACACGAAAAGGTTCATTCACGAGCCATGTAATTAAAAAAACCAAACGGATAAATTACCAAAGAAAATACTCCAACAGTTTAAATTCAGAACAGAATTTAGTGTTGCTTGTATAATTCTTTTTACATTAGCCGCGCGCAAGGAACCGCACGAATGTCAGGAGAGCATACAGCATGGGAAATATTTCAGCAAATTTGTAACATTTCGGGACTTTGCCAAACAGCTAAGGATGCAGTGTGTTATACATAAATTACGATTTCCTGAATAACTCTGGCAACCCTGCAAGATTGCCAGATTTTGACCACTTAATTTTGACAAATAGATGGTCCTTGAAATATTATTTATAATGGCAATATTATTTTATGTTGCACAGATTAGCGATCGATAAATCACAGTCATTATATCCGTCTGTTAGCTGTTAAATGAATTTAATGAAGCGAATTAATTTGTTTTTGGACGAGTGACCGCCATCTGTATTATTGAATGACGCCGATTTGCGAATATAGGGTATTCAATAATGCTTGAGATATTTTATGATAATCATGTGTTTAGGTTATGCTCCTTAATAAACCTATTTTAATTAATCGATTGTGTACCTAATGATACTTTTGTTGATATTATGACCCGGTACATTATAGGTAACTAGCTTCTGACCGCGAGTTCGTCTGCGTGGACTTCAGAATAGAATTGGGTCTAAAGCTTCGCTCGTTAACAATTTTTAATCTTCCCACCGGAACTATTTGAGAGATCGGTATAGAAAGTACAGGTCCTTATCCATATGTAGGAGACATGCATACCAAATTTCAAAGCTCCTGCCCGCGGCTTTTCTCGTAACACTTTTCAATTTTCCCTCGGGAACTACTTAAGGAATCGGGATAAATGTAAGCCTATGTTCTTTTCCATGGCAAAGGCTACATGCATGTCAAATTTCATCCAAATCCGTTCAACCGTTTTTGCGTGATTGAGTAACAAACATCCAAACATCCACAATTTCACATTCATAATATTAGTAGGATTCTATTGCAATTGTCTAATCTACAATATAAGTAACTAGCAACCCGCCCCGGCTTCGCACGGGTGGACATTTATTTTTTAAGCTCTCTGATTACAATTTTAAATTCGTAATATCTTTTAAATGAATTGTCCGATTGGAATAAAATAAAAAGTAATTTATAGCTATTGAAACAATCTTGCTCAATAAATAGTTTATTTGGATAAGGATTAGTATTTGACGATAATATGATCAATAAACATAGGCTAATAATTTTAATTACTTTTATTCTATGGAAAAGTGGTTATAATGGCTAAAATATAAATGTTTGGTTTATACTATCGCGGACTTTTTTTGTAGGCATTATTGAGTTCTACAACTTTTCTATAGAAGTCAACCATACATCTCTAACCATTTAGGCAGCGTTCGCGAGAATCGTTAACGTACGGCAGTTTTTTCGTCGACTTACTCCACAATTTTCACTACCACGAAAAATCCCATCTATTTTCCGGGATAAAATATAGCCTATACGGATTCGAAAGAATCCCTCTAAGTAATGGTAAAAGAAATTTTGAAATCGGTCCAGTAGTTTTTGAGCCTATTCAATACAAACATACAAAAATACAAAGGTTTCCTCTTTATAATATTAGTATAGATTAAGCCAGGGTTAATTTTAACTTACCCGACTCAATTGACTGTATCACTGTTTTCAAAAATACTGACCAAAATAAATTGCAATACCGTACATCCATATTGGGTGCACACAAGATAGTCAGCAATATTTAGTTTACTGGCACGGCAGGCTTTCATAGACTGGACACGTTGCACATACATGTGTACGCTGCATCGAGACGTAAAACCCGTAAAACGACACCAATAATAATACTGACCTATAAATGTCCCACTGTTGGGCACAGGCCTCTTCTCATATAGAGAAGGAACGAGCATTAATCACCACGCTTGCTCATTACGGGTTGGTGATTTCGTTTTCCGATTTTCAATGACGTCTTTGAAAGAAAGTAGTAGAATATAACTTTGAAAAAGCTCCATTGGTAGATACTTGAACCTCACAAACCACATTATTTTAATATTAAACTTTATATTTCTTGTAAGTACCTCCATTAAAATAATCTTAAAGATAATGTTTATACTATTAGCGTTTTAAAATAGACAAATACAATAAAGACATTTGTAAAAAATCAATAAATCACACTTAACGCCGCAGAGCTTCTAATCCTTTGATGTGCTCTTGTAAAGCTTTTAAGCGCATCGAGCTACACTTTGTTCTTTCAACAATATCTATTCAGTGTTATGGATACTGTAATATAAAATAAAGCCATCATTAAAACCACGAACGTATTAAGAGGCTTAAAGATTTAAGGTTATGAAATAATTAAATGGATATGTATTTTCCCGCGCAATAATCTGACAAAGTGACGTTATGTTAGTTCATGTAGAATATTATTATTTATCGAGAGAAAAACATTTATCTAAAATAAGGTAAATGCAGCTATTAACGACCCATCGAAAATCCGCAGCTATTACCGATCCATTCCATTAATTTGTAATTTTTACGCTACTGGAACGATTCATGCTGAAGACACTTGACGAAACACGCATGTTTGTTCTTTGAGCACCGCAAAAACTAACGTTTGTGTGTGTGGCATCCCGGTAAAGACACAAAATTCGTTAGTTTCCGTGAAGACAGCGAGCTCGCCGGCCGTGTAGTACAAGTCCTTGTTCCTAATAGGTAAGCACATCAAATTTTTGCTTAAGACTTTGTACATCGATTTACGAAACCTGTACTGGTTGTGTATTATTAAATGTGTTCATTTGAGTGTGAATTCTTTATTTCGTATAGTATTTCATAAAGTTTAAGTAATTTAATAGGATAAAACTTGAAATTTAAATAGAGCGGTAATAGCTTCAATGATTTTAATAGTGGCAGTTATTGCCGATCCATGGGTCGGTAATTACCCTGCACATTATATTTAGTTTAAATGCTTTCCCGTCGATATGCGATGACAAAGAAAAAATATGAATATGACATTATAATCTCAAATAATCAGCCATTGTTACACACTATTAGCGACCTATACTATTTTGTCTAGTTTACTTGTTTTATCATTTTGTGTTCACCACGTTTTGTAAAATTATTCATTAATTGTTATTTTAAAGAAACATTATTAAAATACCTTTCTCTGTATAACAATGTGTGCATTCATTAATACTATTTGCTTAATCAATTGTTTAAAATCCCTGTTATAATTAGAAAGATCAAATCAATACATATTACCTAGTTTTTGTGAGTCGGTGAAACGATTTTATATTTGTATATACATCGCTTATTACCGATCCATGTGAGTCGGTGATAGCAAGTATGGGAGCCTATCACCGATTCTATACAAATCATTATCCATAATGTTAAATTACACTGATTAACTGGTTACAGAAAATATTAGCTTATAAACTAATAACAAAAATAATTATGAATATAGATATGGCAAACGAAATACATAAAATAACTTTTTGCAGAAACATGGATGTCCGCTAGGGCCGATGCCTGCTAGCATCGCAGGGTTATTCGAAAAAGTTACTGTGGACCTGGCAACAGGTATCTGAAGGAACATGTGTAGGTATTAGTCAGAAAAAGTCTTACACTATAAATTCAAATAACTTCTTCCGCTCAGAGTAGAAGAAGTTATTTCACGATGTTCAAGACAAAAAAAATAGGTGGCTAAGTGGCTTTTCCTCTGCAGCACTATACATACTACTATACATACTCGCCGTGGCGTTACGGCTTAGAATAACAACCCCCCCCTCTCTACCCGTGGGTGTCGTAGGAGGCGACTAAGGGATATAAAACAAGGAGAATGGGCAGCAGCGTTCTCCTAAATAACCAAAGTTAACTGCGGTCACCAACCCGCTTGCCCAGCGTGGTGACTAGGGCAACAAACACCCCATGATTGTGCTCCATAACACACGGCCCCCAGTTCCCGGTAGTCCCACTATTCCTGGCCACGGTAGCGGTTGCGGTCACGGTGAAACGGGGGGTGCTAAGAATCTCCGGGTTACGGCAGGCTACCAAAACCGACGACTTTATCTGGCAACGTATAATGGACGAACGATGCGGCTGGACCATCACCTTGCCGAACTAGAAGTGGAGCTAAGTAACATTAACTGGCATATACTGGGGTTATCTGAAGTCCGTAGAAAGGGGGAGGACACTATAACCCTGGAGTCAGGCAACTTGCTCTACTTCCGCGAAGGTGATCAACTCTCTCAAGGAGGTGTTGGTTTTCTGGTCAATAAGTCCCTCGCTAGCAGCGTTGTGGAAATCGGTAGTGTGTCGACAAGGGTAGCGTACCTAGTACTAAAGCTAAATGAGAGGTATAAGCTGAAAGTAGTACAGGTATATGCGCCGACCTCAACGCACTCAGATGAAATAGCCGAAGCCATGTACGAAGACATCGCTCAGGCTGTCAATGGTACGGCTAAGGCTCATTACAACGTTGTTATGGGGGACTTCAATGCCAAAGTGGGAGTACAAAAACACGGCGAATCGAAAGTCGGACCTTATGGTTTGGGGCAGAGAAATCACAGGGGCCAAATGCTGGTCAATTTCCTAGAATCTCAGGGGCTCATCTTAATGAACTCATTCTTTAAGAAGAAGCTCCAGAGGAGATGGACCTGGCGGAGCCCCGATAATGTGTCAAGGAACGAGATTGACTTTATCATGTCGGATAAGCGGCATATATTCAGAGATGTCTCCGTGATCAACAGGTTTAATACCGGAAGTGACCACCGACTTGTCCGAGGCACTCTAAATATCAATGTGAAAGTTGAAAGATCGCGCTTAATAAGGTCAACTCTTAGGCCTACACTGCCCCAAATCATATCAGGTTCTGAAAAGTTCCAACTGGAACTTCAAAATCGATTCGACTCGTTGGAAACCACGGAAGACATTGACCAGAAGACCAATACTTTGGTCAAAACGTTGCAGGAACTGTCTCGTAAGCACTTTCCGCTGCAGTCTTCATCAGAAAGAAGGTCCTTAAACCTTAAACTCAGGAAGCTGATGCGACGCGACCTCCAACGCTCCAATACCCGCGCTATCGAAGCTGCGATTGAGCAAAACAGGGGGCCAAAAGTCTTCGCTCAGCAGTTAGGGAGGACCCATCTGATGAAACTTAAAACCGCGGATGGCAGGGTCGTTACCTCTAAGAGCGAGATGCTCGATGAAGTCGAAAGCTTCTATAGGAACCTATACTCAGCGCAAACAGTGGGACCAGCAGCTTCCAGCAACGATGACCAAAGAGCCCGACTCACGCGCCATTACACCGAGGATCTCCCGGACGTTGACCAGGGTGAGATTAGGGTGGCTCTCGAGCAACTTAAAAACAACAAAGCTCCGGGTGATGACGGAATTACGACAGAACTTTTAAAAGCAGGTGGTACTCCAGTTCTAAAGGAGCTCGAGGGCCTTTTTAATTCCGTCATCCGCCAAGGCACTACACCGGAGGCGTGGAGTGGGAGTGCGGTGGTTTTGTTTTTCAAAAAGGGTGATAAAAGCCTCTTGAAGAATTACAGACCCATCTCACTCCTGAGCCATGTTTACAAGTTGTTTTCGAGGGTTGTCACGAATCGTCTCGCCAGAAGACTCGACGAGTTCCAGCCACCGGAACAAGCCGGGTTTCGAAAAGGCTACAGTACCGTAGACCACATACATACTGTACGGCAGATTGTGCAGAAGACCGAAGAGTACAATCAGCCGCTGTGTATGGCGTTTGTGGACTACGAGAAAGCCTTCGACTCCATCGAAACTTGGGCGGTTCTGGATGCTCTTCAGCGATGTCAAATCGACGAACGTTACGTTGAGATGTTGAGATGCTTGTATAACGCCGCTTCAATGACTGTCCAGATCGACGACCACAAGACTAATCCGATTCCATTGCGCAGAGGGGTAAGACAGGGGGATGTGATATCCCCGAAACTGTTTACCAACGCATTGGAGGACGTCTTCAAGACACTGGACTGGACTGGACAGGGCATTAATATAAACGGCGAGTACATCTCTTATCTACGCTTTGCCGATGACATCGTTGTGTTGGCAGAGTCGCTGGAACATTTGGGCGAGATGCTGTTTAGCCTCAACGTAGCTTCTCGACGTGTCGGTCTTGGCATGAATTTAGACCAAGACCAAGGTCATGTTTAACCTTCATATCGTGCCGAGACCGATATTCGTTGAAGGGGTGGCTCTCGAAGTTGTGCAGGAGTATGTCTACCTAGGACAAACCATCCAGTTTGGTAGACACAACTTCGAGAAAGAAACCGACCGGAGGATCCGTTTGGGCTGGGCAGCGTTTGGTAAACTTCGTCGAGTCTTCTCGTCGCCTATACCGCAAAGTTTGAAGACAAAAGTCTTCAACCAGTGCGTCCTGCCTGTCATGACTTACGGCGCCGAAACGTGGACACTGACAATAGGGCTAGTTCACAAACTCAAAGTCGCTCAGCGAGCTATGGAGCGAGCTATGCTCGGAGTATCTTTGAAGGATAAAATCAGGAATGAGATTATCCGGAGAAGAACCGGAGTTACCGACATAGCTTGCAGAGTCAGTAAGCTGAAGTGGCAGTGGGCTGGTCATGTCTGTCGAAGGACTGATGGCCGTTGGAGCAGACGAGTCCTTGAGTGGAGACCGCGAACCGGCAAACGTAGCGTAGGACGCCCCCAAACCAGATGGATCGATGACCTGAAAAAGGTGGCTGGGTCGAACTGGATGCGGAAGGCGGAGGACCGGGTGTTTTGGCGCAACTTGGGAGAGGCCTATGTCCAGCAGTGGACCGCGATAGGCTGAGTTGAAGACTATACATAGGAAAAGCCACTTAGCCACCCAATTTTTTGTATGAAATAGGTAAGAACTTGAATCTATCCTACATTTCTTAATCCATGCTAATATCCTTAACGAAATCACATAATATTAATCAAAATATTAATCTTCTAGTTTTGTTACACTCGGTAATAGCTTCAGCAAAATCGTTAATAGCTACATAGCTGCTCCTATGGGTCGGTAATACAAGAATCGACTTGTCCACTTAATATTTTTTAAATTTATAAGAAAATCTTCTAATTTTGGGTTTATAAGGTAATCATTATAAACTAGATAAGTAAGAGTTTCATATAAAAACCAAAAACTGCATGTGAAAGCAATCAAAACTCTTAATAATTATCATCGATTACAAAACTACCTTAACAGGGTCGGTAATAGCTGCGTTTACCTTAGTTACTCTTAATATTATAATTCGGTGGTAAATAAATTAGAAGCGCTTTTAAATATACATTTTACTACATTGCACAGGAATGTCATCTTTTTTTTTGAATGCCCGTTCAATTCGAAATTTCAGTGGCCATGAGACAGGAACTGAATCATCCCAGAACAATGGCTACTAAATATAATATTTCAAAGGGGATCTTAAAATGTTACGTGTAAATATTATCATTTAAGACAAACATTTCTGACGAGCCACACTTTGTGACAAACCGGGCCTTGAACCGGCACTGGCCCATAAATCTCCTCGGCAACAAATAGACTTCATAGAAACATACGCTACTCTCGAAGACTGTCATTCTTGTAATATCACGAAATAAGTGTATTTCTAGCGTGCATTAAATAAACGCGGTTGAATTGTGTTGAAATTCAGGCTCGAATATAACGCGCGAGTTCACGCCGAGTATTGCCAACGCTAATAAATATATAAATGTTCATGTAACTCACATCAGGTGTCGGGCAAGTTTATCCGACTGTTATCATAATATTGCCGTTAGTCACTCCTGCCGCCGCCGCACCACCACCAGAGGTTGAGTCATAGGACATAAATTAAGCTGCAGGGAATACACTAGTTATATTTAAGCTCATAGTTTAAATATTTTTCATCAGTTTCCTACACCAATTAGTTTATCGTACACACCGCTCCGCGGGTGCTTCGGCCGGATCGCCGACGTGTGAACTCATAAATTTGTACGAGAGCATTTGACCTGATAATCTAGTTTACGTTAATTCCTCGAAGATTAATTTCCAAAGCGTTACGCAGCTCCGGCATCAGGCGACTAGACTAGATGACCGCAGCGCGAGGGCCGGCTCGGAGAGCGCGCGCACGCTGACCGCACATACGATGAAACGAAGAAAACATGAGCCAAGCGTTGTCACTGCTCAAGTTCATCAAAATACCAAAAAAGTTATCCCAACGTGAGAGGACACTCGCAGTGGCATGACTGGCCGCGCGGACATCACACTGCCACACTAAACAGTGCCTTACGTTATAAATAGTGAATCTTGGTGCTTCGAAACAATAAATAATGTTAGTGAACACAGACACACGGACGATAAGGTCAAACGTTTAAAATGTTAGACGTTTTTCGCGGATTGAAGAATCTCATTAAAGTGAACTATGTGCACATCGACTCGCCGGTATTTCGGTTGCACTACTCCATCACCGTCATCTTGCTAATCTCGTTTAGCCTGATAGTGACGACGCGCCAGTACGTGGGCAACCCCATCGACTGCATCCACACAAAGGACATCCCTGAGGACGTGCTCAACACGTACTGTTGGATCCACTCCACCTACACGCTGAAGAGCTTCTTCAACAAGAAAGTGGGCGTGGAGGTGCCCTACCCCGGCATCGGCAACAGCAGGGAGAAGGGCAAGGAAGACATGAGCGACAGGAAGATATACAAGTACTACCAATGGGTGTGTTTTTGCCTATTTTTTCAGGTGAGTCTAAAATTTAGTAAAATTGTTTCATAATAGGACGTGAATGAAGAATGTTGGCGAAAATCATATCATGCGTTCCTACTAAAAAAAATATCATAAAAATATAATATCTAAATCATTCAACAATTTGATCCATAAAACCTGTCGGGTATCGATGTCGCAACGCATAGATGCGCAAGCGCATAAACAAAGCACAAGCAAAACAAGCACACTATAATTAGTAGAGCACACTGTTAATGTTGCCAGCGACCTGTTTCACAATATATATTTATTTTTTATTATTTTTTGGTGTTTTAACGAGCGTTTAAACCGGGTCGTTAATCACTAATCCGGAATTCAGAGTAATGAAAATATTTTGGATAATTTATACAGTGCATGTCATACTTGTGTGGTCGGTACAACGGATTTGTCGGTTGGACTCTATTTTTGGAACGAAGTTCCTTATCGCGCGTTGTGAAAGGGGGCTAGACGGAAAAAAATCTTACGAAAAGTTGTCACGACATTTTTTGCTATAGTAAGCTATTGTAAGCTGTGCGGCGTGCGCATGTTTCTCTGTCTGTCTGTCTGTCTTATTACCTCAAAATTTTAAACTTAAAAAAAATATAATTTTATTACAATTCCTTCACTAATTAATCGAAAGGAACTTCGTTCCATCCGGGTGTCCCTTGACACCTCTCAAAGTTTTTATTTACTTTTAGTAGAATAATATGTTCTTGCTAACTAGCAACTAAAAGCGGCAGCGTTAAGACACTGACTTTAATTTACAGTGACGTAAAAGTAATGTACCAAATATTCTAGAGCTCAATTGATTGGCTTAAGTGTATATTCTACTATACTCATATATATCTGGTATATCTACACATTTCATTAAACAATATACCCCAGAACAACGCTTAAGATCTTGGTAATATTATTGCTCATTTTATACAATTTATTATGATAAATATGTACAAACTTAACGTTAAAATAAAATTATACCTAATAACATCTACACATAAAAACAAACAAATAATAACTAACTAGAACCTACAAAATGCCGTCAAAATATTCGTCCGCATCGCTGTCGACCGGAAGCTGCACTTCCACGTTGTGTAGCAATGCTTATTCTCTATCCGAGGTAAAAGCCAGCACTTGGGTCAGCGAAGTGTCAACAAGGTGCTGGGTCACATCTTTGACAACCATTGGTGCACTCGGGTCCCACTGTCCAAGCGCTGTATCAAAGTTTTCTTTGAAACAAATATTATTGTTAATTATTAAAACTACTTCCTACCTAACAAAATACCTATATAGAAATTACCAAGCACATAATATAAGACACTCTTGAGATATCATTGTGCCTCAGGACCACGTAAATTGTTTTAAACGAAATCATTTTATATGTTTGTGTTAACTTCATAAACTAGATAATAACGGTCATATTTAACCAGGCCTTTGTTATGAGCTTGTTAAGTTAATCTGCGTAATCTTTGACATGGAGTTTAAGCTTATAATCCTTCCGGATCTAATTATGTCGGCAGTAAGATAGTGACTGTGTGGCTAAACAGGGTTCAAATAAATCTTAAATAAGTAGCCGAGTTCCACTGACCAAGTTAATAGACGAAACAAGAGATAGGATTTGATTATACTATTTACTCTTCCACGAATCCTAATGCACATTCATCTTGTCTTCAGCAACAGAAAGGAATTTAAATCTCAAACCAACATCTATCTCATTTAAACAAGTTTTGTATTAAATTGCATTAATTTCTTTTTTTCACATGGAGTGAGAATTCATTCGTTGGTTTAATTTAGTTTAAAACCTTATTTAAACTATCGTAAATAAACAAAACAAAAATATTGCAAATTATTATGAAGAACATTAAATATCGAGAGGTCTGGGGGAGTATTGTGTAACGTTGGCAAATCGCTGTGTTTTTATTAGGGCTGGCTCGAACGGACAGCTAATGTATGCAAATATCAGCAACATGGTAATGTCGCCGGCGACTCGCGACAACCCTACAGTTCCACTAGTGCGACTTGTCGCAATACTTAGGACTAGATCTTAGTGTATTTTCCTTACAAAACATTATCAGTGGACATAGCTTAACATAATTATAAATAAATACGAGTATCTACATCAATTGTCTCTCGGTTTGCAAAGCTATAATTATTTGCAACGTAGGAGAGGTCCTGCTAGGTATAGACAACTCGAAAACCTCTTTAAAACGCTCGAAAATACATTTTCTTAAAAGCACATAACATCATTTGCAGCACATTCTTAATGATTAGATAAAATAATGCCTTGCACGACAAATCTCAACAATTAGTCGCAGCGCCGAATCAGCTCCCTAAACAGATCATCAGAATAAAAATGTAAGAGCTCACTCAAGTAGCTGTTAATATCGGTTGATTATCATCCCGACACAGACATTACACCCTCCTCCCCTCTCCTTGAACCTTCACCCCCTCGCCCCATCAGACCGACCTAATTTTCACTTTATTAAGCTAAATAATGGCATGTTTATCCGAATGGAAGCGAATTTTGCACTATTTGGGAACTCTTGAAATGAATCGCGATAAGGCCTGTATTTAGGAATAATCTTTTTAGTGTAAAAATATTTTATTTAGGTACCCACTATCTACTTGTGATCAGTGTCTTGGAGTGAAACATTTTAAAAGCCCTTGAATTAAAAAGCAGTATTCACATGCTGAATCTTATGTTTTGTTAATCCAAGATGGCAGTGTAACTTTTAATAAAATTAATTAATTTGCGCGTGGATTTTATGATGACTTAACGTACACACAGCAAACTAATGGTAATGCAGGATACACCAACAAAGCTATTGTTGTGCGTAAAATCAACGAGCACTTTGCCTATTTATTAGTGTTTGCATTAAATACGCACACACTCACAATAAATTTCTTGTCAATTTAAATTCAAATTCAAAAAATTCAGTAAAATATTTTTGTACTAAATAACCTAAATAACTATCTAGTTTGCTGAGTGTACATTCCATAGTCATTCTATAAATAAACTTTTTAACAGTTAAGTTACCAACTGTTTGTTTGGATCGATGCATCCAGTCGACAGTAATTCTGAGGTAATAAACATAAAAAAAAAGAAAAAAATATACTGTCGAATTGGGAACCTCCTCTTTTTGAAGTTGGTTAATAAAAGGAAAACACAACGGATCAGATGGCCGTAACTGAGTTGCCCCAAGGTATTATAAAATAATCTTATATTATCAATAAATTCTAACACTCCCGCATCTTTAGATGATTACCTAGTCACATTATAACAAAAACCGGGACATTTCAATTGAAGAAGAATAACATAACCTGTCTACAAAATTTTCATTCCTATTTGTCAGTGGGACTACCATACCACAGTCTTAACCCGTCATGCGAGGCAAGTATCGTTGGTAGAAAATGAAGCATTTCTGAGTATCGCTAATATTGTGATGCGGAGTAAGCAATGCTCAGAATATTTACACTATGCCAGAAACATAGCAGGTTTCCCAGACTTGTGTACTACACATGTCTATCAAATTATTTATTAGTTCGTCAAAATATTTTATTCCACTTTGATTTTATATACCTAGAGGTTATACAATATACATAGGTGTTAGATTCCATAGCTTTCGATTCGTTTTACGCAAATAATAAAAACAAAAGCTGCTGAAAATGTTAAAATTTTAATTTCCAAAATAGAAAAATATATATATTTTTTTTATTGTGTGCGTTATTAATCAAGTATAAGTATGTCGAGATTTACCCTATAACATGAGTAAGCACCTGAATTTGAGAGGTGCTCCTAGCTTATCAGCCGAGTGGGGTCTTATTATGTATCGTCACGTCTTAACGATGTCACAGGCATCACCACGTTATAATGTTAATTAAAATACCTGACTTACTCGCTACACTGAAAATTTGTAGTTCTAAGACACACAACAACCCATGGTTTATTTGTTTATTTATGTACACACAATATAAACCGGACAAAACATCTTAGGAAAAACAAAAAAAAGTACAAAGGTACTGCTTATTCCTTACGAAATTTCTTCCAGCAGACCTGCGACAAGATATAAATATTATTATGAAGAGAAACAAACACAGTGTATATACAGGATTATTTTATATGGTATGCGTATATTCAAAGAGGTAATCTTAAAATTTTAAATGAAATTTCCATACAAAGTGACAGATCACGTGACTTATGTTTGTATGAAATTTTCATTTTCAATTTTAAGATTTCGACCCAAGTTCCTTGGAGAAAGGGATTCAGTTTTATGCACCTGATTAACTCGTTGAATATACGCACTAAATAAAAATAATCCTGTATATACGTAGGTATATAAAAGGACAATAGGTACTTTTAATAGAGGAAATGGTTTTGGAAGCCTCTGCATTTAACTTGTTGTCAAATCTCAATTCAAGCACACTGTGCCCTGCCGTTTTACCGGTATAAGTCCCCATTCCCGTAAACATATTTTTTGTGGTCAATGTTCCACAGCTTTTAATATTTATTCTTCTATTCGGGATGGAGCCGAATCCAAAAAATCAACTATAATGAAAATCGATCCTCTCGTTCTCATGTAATATGAGTGTTGTAACAAACTCAACTTTGTTTTATATAGTAGATATAGTTACATCAATAAATAAATAATTGTGGACAAAATCACATACATTGCTCCGAATCAAATGTAAGTAGCTGAAGACTTGTGTTATGGAATCAGAGACAACGAAGGTGCCACAAACACCCAGACCCGAGACAATATAGAAAAGTGTTTTTATTTTTTTTACATTGACCCGTCCAGGGATCGAACCCGGGACCTCAGAGCTAGCGAAACCTTGAAAACCGGTGTGTACGCCACTTGACCACACATCATCAACATAACACAAGGAGAAAGAATTTTAAGCTCAAAATGATATATGGCCATGACTAATGTTTAGTTTACGATTATGCACGGCCTACTAAACCTGCCTAATATAGCTCACTTACAAACCAAACAATATCACTTAAACTCTGAAACTAATCGAAACGTCTGTTTATTACTACAGATAAGAAGCTTTTAATGTAGGAAACCTTGCAGGCGATACGCGCAATCGTCCGCATAATGCATGAGCACTCGCCGGATTAGAACCCGGTCCCGCGGGCACCGCCGCTATCACACTGGCAATACTGGGCATGATGGCTAAAATATGGAGTATATTGTTGCCAATGCGGCGAGGTTTGGCTAGAATCACGATAATACTGCTAAATAATTGGATTCTAGTCTCGTGTGCGACGTTATTTATGTTGGTTTTCTAATGGACGTAATAAACTGCCCCGCTCACTGCTACACATGCATGTACCGCTAGTGGTGAGACAGCAATCTATACTGCGTTTATTAAATTTTAATAATATCGATCACATGACTTCCGATATGGTTGGTTGGTTGGTTATTCTGGGATGTTTCTGCACTTAGCCTCATGACTGGGCCATTGTATGTGGTCTACTCTCCTTCCTCAGTACAGCCTTCACATCTCATCCCAGAAGGGTAACAACATTTTAAGGCTGCTGCAATGAGGCAAGTGACTGGAGTATTAGTGCCTGTTGTGTGGCCATGCTTCTGCACTCTACAAGTAGGTACGTGCTGTTGCGTTTCTTCCTTCTCCATGCAGCCTCTGCATAGCTGTCAGTGTGACACCTATTGTAAATAGATGTTTATGTCCGGTTATTGTTCCCTTATTTCCGATATATTTTAATTCCCACTAATTAAGTACCCGTAGCGCCCGGCAGATCACCGTCAAACCCTTATTGCAAGTTCTAAATTCATTAAAAAAACAACGTAGTTGTTTGTCACGTGTTGTGATTTGACCCAATTGGCGCCGTGTCTTAGTATTTGACCTTCTGAAAAGGGTCATGGGTTCGACCCCGCTCGAGGCAAACGTTAGTGTAATCCACAAGCATTATGACAACTTTACATAATGATAAAGGTAACCTTACAAAAAGATGGGCCTAATAATTTTGGT
The DNA here is from genome assembly GCA_950381575.1 of Plusia festucae. Classification (NCBI taxonomy): domain Eukaryota; kingdom Metazoa; phylum Arthropoda; class Insecta; order Lepidoptera; family Noctuidae; genus Plusia; species Plusia festucae. The sequence continues at coordinate 15,562,660 of OX494432.1, read as the reverse complement.
CTGGCTAAATAAAATAACAAGTACGGACAATTAATGTCATACCTAGTCTATTTCGATTGCGAGAAGTTTTTATTTCTATGCATGCGCGCTCATGGGCCTAGTATAGAAATACATTTGCCTCATCAATTCGTCTAGATTTTTAAACGTTTTAGACGCCATTTTCCCCTGTGGGTGTAAATGCTTTTTAGTCATTGAGTCGTGATTTTGCCGACTTTGATAAAAAATAAACAATTATGTAGAGCTAGTGCTGATTAGAGAGTCTCATCCCATCCGAAAGTTAGGTCATGCAATTATTGATAGAACCTTATTTTCAAACTAGTTAGGTTCAGTTCCCCATGTATTTCTAATAGCATATCGAAACGTAGGTACAAATCGACGTGTCGTTACGTTTAGTAGCTATTCCAACAGCTTCCGTCCGTAGCTGTACGTCTCCGTTTTATTCTACACAGACTTCGGTCTGTCAAAAGATAATAGTAAAAATAAGTAGGTTATAAATGTAACGTTTTTCGAGTGATCACGTCATTTTTTTGTAGTATTAAAACCTTCCGTGGACCTTAGGGACATAGAACATACAAAAAAAATTAGCCGTATTGGCCGAGCCATTCTGGAGATATGCGCTTATCAACATACATTTTTATTTAAATATATAGATTAATTAGATTCTAGTCTTTCGTACCAAATTCACTGGGTCGCCCACCCATCTTGTGATTATTACTTGTAAAAGCATCACAAATACATAATTATTACACAATATTGTTTATATAACATTCTCGGTGCGGTGCATCCGCCCGCTTACAACGTATACACCAGCCGTCAGATTTATTGTTTTTGATTATATTATTGTCAGTTTGTTTGCAATTACGATAAAAAATATATGTATTTGTTTGTGTAAACTTTTCAAACATTATTTCACTTATTGATGATTAAACAGTTGTCTGTGCGGTGGGCGTGGTTTAAATAACGTGTTTTCAGAATTCAAATGTACCTGATATTTATTCTGCTATATTTTGATGATAACAGAAGCCCGTCCGGTTTTCGTATTTCTTTAATTTGTTTTCCTCATATTGTTATGTATTTTATGTGATTCTTACGTATGAAGTCAATTTATTTTTAACTTGATTTACTCATACCGATTTCTCACCCTTTTTATTCACCATGTTTCTAAACTTTACTATACCAAGGCATTAGTGTCTGAATTAAAATAAAGTAAAAAGCTAGTAAGTATACCTTATTATAACTACTTCTATATCTAATATCAATCCGAATTAAGACCGATCACTTTTGTCCAACTTTGTTGAAATTAATTACTGAATTGTTAGATAGATTAAGCGGAAACGTCTTTGAAAAAAGTGATGAAATAATTTTCCTCAATGATGAATATAGCATAAAATATTTATTTAGCTATCAGCCAATTACACAACGCTACGATTCATTCATAATTTCTAAAAGCCATTACGTTAGTTCCTTCACGCACGCAAACACTGCTAATTAAATTAGCCTATTTACTGCATCTAATTTAGAAAGTCGCACGGAAACCCAGGTCATACCATGGCTGAACTCGCACTTGCCCAAAAAACATTGTTCCCCGTTGTAATTATGCAAGAGTTATTTGGTTAACATAGTAACGTAGTAACACGGTGGAGAGCCAAATTGTAATGAAGCGATAAACAATATTAGTTGTTACTTGTTAGTGTATGTTCGTGGGAACTGGTTCGCATTTTTACGTGTGTTTTGTCGGTTCACAATAGACTAGCTTACAGGGTCCTTAGCATAGCCTTCACAAGCTATGGTACGCGATTATTTGGTTAGGTTGCCGGATTGGTTATGAATCAGTAAAAAGTGCGATTGAATTATTTATTTATTTATTTATAGCTATGGGAACAAATAGAGTAATAAAGTAAATAGTAAACAGGTTATTAAAATTATTTATTTTACGTCACATACGGTTAAAGTGTCAAGAAACTATAAAGTCAATCGCAATCCCAAACAATTTGGGAAGGGCTAAAAAAACACTAGCTAGATATAATGATATCTCAAAAAATAAAATATAAGTAGGTATTGATTTATATGTAGTTAACAATCCAACGCAAACGAGACATTCGCAAAATAATATCAACATATCAAGTTAACAAAAATGGTGTCATGACATTTATATATTTTTTCCCGCGCTGTCACTGCGGAAGCCAGAAACAAGTAGACAACGTACAGCCAGCGGCATAAATCACGCGTGTCGGTCGCGAGTCGCGATAGCCTGCATGTGTGTAACGGGCCGCGATGATCGATGCATCACAAATCTATTTAGGATTTAACGCAATCCCATTTGTTTAATCTAAGTTTTAATTGAAATACTCCCTTTTTCTACCTCTTTGATTAAACTTCATATTTTTCTTCGAACTTTTAGAAAAAACTAAAATCAAAATCAAAATCAAAATAATTTATTCAAACTAAGCTACTAAGTCGCACTTTTTGAACGTCATACATTTTATTGACAGCACCCTGCCCCCAGGACAAGGCACACCCCCACAAGCGCCAACGCCGACAGAAATCGCTCAAATGACATTAAATGTATGGAAATGACATTCCCCCTCAATAAGTCACGCGACTTACCGAAGGGAAATGCCACGCGACCCGGCCACTTGCCACCTCCACACATTCGAGCGACTCCATCAGCGACAACGATTGCAGGAATGTACCCGGTCCAAGGGGGCTGATTCGCCCACCCTTCACCGCTTCCTAAGTGCTTTCGCCGGGGAGAAGAAACGGCGCAACAAACTCCCCAGCAGCACGCTGTCTCATTTAACAAACAAAAAAAAAATAATTACTTAAAAAAACAAGTTTTTACATAAAACAGCTATATAGATAGCAGCATATTAAAAATTAATAAGTGACCGCGCCAAATAAACAAATGTTTGAGGTCAATTGAGATATACTAAACTACCATAATTATATCTACTGAGTCCAAGGTCAGCAGAACGACCAGTCACCACCAGCAGTAAAACGTATTTCAACCTTCCGGTATGTATGATACACTTTTTTGCGTTATTGATCTTCAATAAACATTGATTGATGTAGGTATCTTGTATGAGTGACTATGCTTTTGAGTTGAATGAAAAAAACTTACCCTGGTACTATTATTTAAGATTAATGGATCTATTTCTATTATAATACTTATATTCTTTCTATTTGCCTTTAAATAATGGCAACAACATAATTTTAAACGTATTCAAGATTATTTATTAACACTTATTCTTGACACACATATTTTTGTAAAAATCGGAGCGTACGGTAGGTTTAATCTTACTTGAATGAAGCGATTATTCTTTCAGCAATTCGCCAAAATGACGTCAAAACATAAGCCGCTCTACAATTTTATAGAGTTAAAAAATTAGTTCGAAATTTTAAATGTTTACTTCTGAGCTGTCAAGGTTTTAAGAAAATTCATTACCAACATTCAGGCAATGGACTCATGTTTGGCGGTTTGAAATTCAAAATAACACGTTTAACAGTCAAATGAAACTATAGTGTTGTAGTCATTAATGGGTAATATATTTCATAAGCCATTTTGTTTGTGGCCGTGAAATAGTCACGACCCAGCTACGTATGCCCGCCGTGGGAAATCAGTACAAGGTATGAAATATTAGCGGAAATAATTTGGCAACTTGTTTGATTATTTGTTTAGTTTACAAACAATATATTGAACTTATTTTTAAATCTTAATTAGCGGTTGTTTCCGTTCTACCATTATGTTTAACAATTGTTGATTTGTGTGTACATTTTAAAGCTTTATTTCAAAGCCGAAACATTTTCGGTGCCAAACTGTAACTTTGAAAATATTTGCTTATATATACAAGAACGGTCCTTATGTTTTCTTTTTATAAAACGAAGCCTCACTTTATAAACAAATGCCTAATTATAGTCTGACAATTTATTGGTGATCGCATAACAATCATTAATAAATAAAACATACAGTCGAGTCGTGAAGTTAATTAAAATAACTATTTTTTTGTTATTTATATTAATACAGCCAGTCTACTTATCAAGGGGTCATTGCATTTTTTTCGTGCGACTTATATTCAACTCAACACAGAATCTCGCTTCGCCGCTGACTTGCGTGCCGTGTCACCGCGTGCCAAGTGACTCAGCTATGATCTTGGACCTGTCTGTCTTCGCCAAACCCTAATCTATTGTAACACGAGCTAATTATGAAGTGTTATAATATGTTATTCTCTGAGTGTTTACCGTTTTCTTTAGGACTGGCAGTCGCTAGGCTGAGCAAACGTGCGATTGATTGGTATAGTTGGTTAACGTGTATGTTTGGTGTTTAATAATGATCGTAGGTATAAAAAAATAGACCAAGTAAAAAGATTTGAGGAAAATTAGACTTAATGTTAGGTATTTCAAATTTTATAAGAGCAACGCCAAATAAACACAAACCGAGTTTCGTAAGCCCTGTTCACAGATTTCGTGCTCGCGCATCGAAGAAATGGCGGAACAAACTTCCCTGTTACAAATTTCTTTCAACTGTGCCTTTAGTCTTAACTTTACAATATAAGGTATGTATTGCAACAAGTGTGTGACAATCTGTTCACAGCTGATCAGGCGACGCGCACTCGCCTGTGTAGATAAAGCCTTACACGGTAAAATGGGCGCGAATCTTAGCTTTAAATTGAGACCACTTGACTGAACATCGTAGCTGAAATACTCTATTGGTAGATTTAAAGAACTGAAAAATAATTTACGAATTAAATATAAGTATGTATTAATTAACTTCCCTTTTTTTGTATATACATTACGTACATTGTTAGATTAAATTATTAAGTATTTGGGTTGAACAAATAAAAAAATCATAAAAATCTTTTCTTACTAGGTAGTATAACTCTGAAAACGAGTTGTGAGTGGCATTTACCTCGTTCCCAATTAAACCTTAATTTCGGACAAGTTTAGACAAAACAAAGCTAAGCGGGATGCGTAAGAAGGAAGATAAAATTTTAGAAGCGGCGGTAGCCTAATGGCTAGGGCGTCGGACTTGCGATCATGTGGTTGCGGGCTCGAATCCCACCAATTACACTACCGACGTGAACCCACTCGTAACACAAGCATCTTAGCTTAGCACGAGGGGTTAACAAGTTTACTAGTAATGTGTGACCCACATTGCTAGTAATCTTTATAAAACAAGAAAAAAATCTATATATTTCATGAAAAAAAAATGTGAATAATATACTTCGTAATAGCACCCATACGCAGTTCATGGCTTTCTCCAAGGAACTCCAGCTCTCACTATCCTGTGCTGCTCGCATCCAGCCTGGACAGGCCGTTTTATTTCGTATTCCTCTGGAGATGCGTAATGAAGCTATAAATTGTGAAGACTTGTACTTCAGTAATGATGAGGAACACACATGTCGAGTGTAAAAGTAATTCAGTAGAAAATGTAAGGAATGTAGGTACCTACAGCGTGTAACAAAAACCCTGTCCGATTCCTGAGAGTATTATTCGGTATCGTACTGCGAACACATACCTATACGTAGCCATTTAATGGATTGGAGAATAAAATTTTTCCCCAGTCAAAATATTTAAATACAAATAAAAACTGATCCAAGGCAACAGCTGAACAACTGACCGTTCCTAAAAGGTCACGTACTTACTACCTGCAGCTTTGTGTCAAAGAAGCCGCATATGCGAGACAGTTTATGAACTGTACCACGCATACGCCTTTATTGGTAGTATTAGTAAGTACGTGAACTTTGAGGAGCGGTCAGTGTTGCAGTTGCCATGGATCAGTTTTTATTTTGATTTGATTATTTTCAATTGGGGAAAAAAATCTCCAATCCATTACAATCCAATATATATTGTGTTCCCAGTACGATACCGAATAATAGTCTTTGGGATCGGACAGGGGTTTTGTTACATATTGTTTATGTATGCAGGTACAAATTCCTATACTAAGTACAATTGTGAGATAATACACCATAAGCACAGAAGAAAAATAGAACCTACATCATTCACAGCAAGATCTTCAGCAACTTTAACAAAGTACACAACGACAACACATACAAGGTTTGCTTACGGAACAGACAATTTCAAAATCCGTTTGTCAAAATTAATTTTCTGCTTACATAACATATTGCCTACGTTATACATACAAGGTAGTGAAAATATATCATGATAATTTTAATAAATGAAAATTATTATGATAGATATGTTGCAACTGAATACATTGTACTCCAAGTAATAAAACCACAAATTATACTTAATTATAGAAAAATTGACGTTATGTTTTGACATAAAAAATATAGTCAACATTTTATTGAAAATAATCATTCAATAGCGAACGAGACTCATAAATTGGCCGCACCATTTATAACGACAGTAAAGCCAGGGACACACTGCGGCGATTTGCGGGCGATTCCGCGCGACGAATGGCCGCGCGGTCAATCGTAGTCATAAACACACTGGCGGTATCGCGGCCTGGTGTTACCGTAAATTATTCGGATACTGGACGCGAACGAGTTTTCCAGTTAAAGACCGTTTAAGATTTATAGATCAAATTTTATCGGTTTTATTCATTCAAACAATTTTTATGTATGTGAAATTTAATATTTTTAATACCTTGCTGTGTTACAACAAGTAAAGGTTGTTGTCACCTTCATTTTAAATAAATCTTATAGCCTATTTTTAATATATTTTCCCTCATTTACTTCAGTCGTTCACTAATGCCACAACAAGGCAACTTTTTTGGACTGCATCATTACCAAACTGAGAAAATATACCTATTAACAGAATTCGCAATTCTAAAGACAAATGAAAGTATAAAAAAGTTGCTGCCGCTGTGTTTACGCTTAGATCTTTTAAACTACGAAAAGGATTTTAATGCAGCTTTCAGCAATAGATACAGCATATCAAAGAAAGGTTTTTGTGTACAATAAAAGGCAGTTATTACTGAACTACCTAAATAAAACTTACACCATTATCATTCACAGATTACATCGATACACTATAGAAAGGTTCACAGTAAACACCTCAAAGCTCACTTATTTCGGGAGCGGCCATTGAATAGATAATACCGAGGCTGGGTATCGAACACGTTCAATTTATGTGCTACGTGCACACAGGATGCCGTAACCTCTGCATTATGCAGCACGGACACTTCACAACTAGTGTGCACTCTGCACTCTGCTGCACACCATACTGCAATGCAATTTACGTTTACGCGTTGTTGATTGTTTTCATCGTACCCGTTTTGAGTTGTTCCATGTTTTCAATCAAGTAAATTAGCTTAACGGAGTGCGTGATATACGATTTACGGTAATACCTAAATCTATGATTTTGCAGGTGTGATACGGTCATATGGAAATAGTTACAATTAGTATATGGGCCAGAACGGAGTGAAATAAAATAAGTACCTATATTTAAAAAATGTACTTAATCGAAAAGTAACAGAATATCTACATTTCAAAATAAAAGTTACTACTATTACGAGTACACGATGAATAAAAAATATTTATGTTTACGACAGTAAGTACTAAGACTCAAAGGCAAAATTCGTCTCCAATTCCATTCGTCTCCAGCACGCTACATTAAAATTGTTTCCTTAAAAAGCTAGTAGACACGATCGCATTGAATTAGTAACGAGGAGGAGGCTTTCCTCCAAGCCATGTATAGAAACACATCGAATTTATGTACTACGTGACGACGCGTATGCAGCTGAAACTACTAGCTACTAATAATAAATAGTTGTGGCGTGCTACTAACGCCATCTAGTTCGTCACTCCATAACCGTCAATCTGTTATTTATATAAACAAAAGTGTTATGATATCTGTCAGTGCGGGCGTCTCGCGGGGCGTAGTTGCGTTGAAAGCAGTTATATCTGATGGCAATAAACCATTTACGATACTGTCTAGCCAGATGAATTTATTGACGTATGTTCAGGGCTGTCGATTGGAAGTTATTAGATATAAGTTTGTCAATAGTAGTAGTGTTCTTCAAACTCTAACTCACACTTCTTAATTTTTGTTTTCATTTTATTTTATTTTAGCGAGATTTCGAATAAATTAAGAGGTTTATTTGTGCTTTGAAATGTTGTAGTTAGTCAATGTGTTTATGAAACATGGTCATTTGACACAGATATGTAGTCTCCAAGCCTTTATTTGTCTGCAATTTGATGTTTGCCTAAAAAAAAGAGTAAAATTATTTAACTTCCTAAAAAATAAAACTATGGAGAAGTCACAATCACACCCAATTTTGTACAACTAAAATATTAATGTTTCAACGGCGCCAACCCTAACCGGACCTTCCGATATGTATTTTTGCAATTGCATTTATTACGGCAGTAGCACTAAACATTGCTACACCATACTACAGGTTGATACATTCAAACGTCTGCTCGTTTTAGCTCCCATTTCATACACACTTTTATTACCATACATTTAAAAGATTGTACTCATTGTGACTCATGCTTTATCCTGTCTAACTTCTAAAATTTTAACTCTAAGGACAACTGAATAAAGTTTAAAATAGTTTGCAGTTTCACTTAATTAAGTTGGTTGTAAAATACTTGAAAATAGCTGTAAATGTCGTATTTTAGAACTTAGATAGTTTTAATGTTATTGAAATTGGTTTTGTTTGTTATGATTACTTGATGTTGATCGGGTATAAGATAGACAAGATAATGATAATTGTACTTAGTTAATTTTGTACGGAGGAAAATTTAATAATAATTGCCGATTGTGCTAATGAAATAAATATTTCTGAAAATAATCGAGTTGTTAACTTGTTCGTACAGTTTAGCTACCTAGACTATATACAGCACAATATAATTTACAAATTAACCAAGTGGCTTATTGACTCCGCAATTCTCTCTGTTTTTCTTCGTTTTTCGTCGTGTAATATAAACACGACCAACGAAGATTAGTTAAGACGCTTAAGTCTTTGGCAATTGGCAGTGCAATGTCACTATGGTCACACAACCCCTTGACAAAACGACCAATCGTGCTCAGCCAATGTTACTTCACCATAAAGCTATCTTGACAGGCAACTGCCTGTAAAGAAATATAAGTATTATGTCAGCGTAAATGATAAAATAAATTTAATAAAGAAAATATCACAGTTATATAACAGATTACCAGAGAATGTTGTGAATAACAAGTCTTCCCACTTTCAAAAAACAATTAGAAGAATATGTAAAGACAAACATTGGCGTCGAATAAGAATGATATAAGTTTAAGTTATTAAATGTCTTTGTTATACTCGTATACTCGTTCAGACTTATAAATGAAATTATTAAAATAACCATACTCAATGTAAGCGAACTGTATTTGTTCTTTTTAAGTAAACAAATGTATCTAAACCTAAAATTTTGTTACAGGCAATGCTATTTTACGCTCCCCGCTGGCTGTGGAAGTCGTGGGAGGGGGGCAAGATACGGGCGCTGATGATGGACCTGGACGTCGGCGTCTGCACGGAGATCGAGAAGAAGACGAAGAAGAAGCTGATCCTAGACTACCTGTGGGAGAACCTGCGCTACCACAACTGGTGGGCGTACCGGTACTACCTCTGCGAGAGCCTTGCTCTTGTCAATGTTATAGGTGAGGTATTTTGATAAAAAACTAGCTCCTATATATATCTCTTATATAATAATATGTCAATGTATATTTCCTGTATTTGATGATGAAATGTGACATAATAAAATAATTTAAAACCTTAGTCCCTGTTGGGTGCCATTAGTGAAACTTTGCGAAAAATTAAGTAAACACACTTTTGATAATAAAAAGATGGCGTACGTTTTATATGGTAGGTTGTAGTAGTAATAGTAAATGTAGGTGTAGGTGTAAATTTTGAAATAAAATTAGAGTAATAAACCTGTGATTTAATTTGACGGTCTAATTTATAAAGAGTTAACACCTAGTTAAAAACAGGAAATGATATAATTTTGAGAGTAGTTGTAATTCTAAACTTATAAGAGCTATTAACTTTCGCTTCCTGTCGCGTTTCCAATAACAAAAACTAAGTAGGCCGCGAGGGAAATAATGCTGTGCGCGCGGTCTTCCTGTGTGGAGCCATAGATACAGAGATTGGTCCAAAAAAATCTGTCCGTAATTTCTGGAATTGAAGTGTATAGCTGCCTATAAATAAGTATGTCGTAAATAGCCGTAATGGCCTAGCAGTTCAATATATAGATTCGCTACCTACCAATATGACTTTCCAAGTTATACGTACCTAGGTACTTTCTTAATTATTTTGATAGAATATTGCCAATCGGGAAGGAAAACTTTATGACAGAACCTGGTTTCATAAATTGGAATCTGAAATCGCCAATAAGGTGATCAATGCTCGATTCTTCTCTATATTATTATGTGAAGAAGCCTGTGCCAAGCAGTGGGACATTCATAGGATGCATTCTTGGCAAAAAGTAACAGTAATAATTGACCTTATGTATATGTTTATTGATGACTCCTTCATAAGCAGGTACATAGTTTTACAATATATTTTTAACTCCAGGTTGAAAAGAAAAGTTTTTTATTCATATTTTATTATCGTTTCATACTGATATTTTTTCTTACTTCAAATGCAAGTGTATTCCTGTAGCTATATATAAGTGGTCAAGAGCCGCTGGTTTTGTGGCCCTTGTGGGACCTAAACATGTCCTAACTGATATATCAGGCGCGCATCTGTGGCGCGCACGATCTGAATCGCGAACCGACCTCAATGGCATACTGTAATTATACCGCAAAAGGCTAACAGGGTTTCGTGTATTTTTTTAAATAATAAGAATAAGATGAGTTGGACCAAAATTTATAGCAAAATTATGATTGTGTAACAAATAATTATGTAGTATGTATTAAAAATAAATGAAGATTACTCTTGTACAAGTATTGAACTTCATTGCGGGATCTTTGAACTCTGTTCTATTTATCAAAGTACCTCGAGAGTATAATTTCATGGGTGTCTCAAATACAGTTAAGGTTTAGGTATCCATATTATTAGTATAGTGTAGTACACGATGCAGTTCTTAATTTATTTCAATGGACTGCACAGAACAGTTTTTCTGTTATCACTTGTCGCGTGCCGTAGGGTCCTGCCGTGCCGATTGTAAATCAAATATATTGAATTAAAACAGACATAAACTAAGGTTTACAGCACAAGGCCGGTTTTATATCCAACCTCCGTACACTTGACCTGCACAGGCTGCAATAAAAAACAAGTTGCGTGGCTCCTTTAAACCAGACGCAATATTGATGTCACGTTTTTCGTTAAAGCTAGGTGTTGTTTTTGTGTCAATAAGTAATCTTTATTATTACTTTGTGAAATGAGACACAGTGTGCTGCTGGGAAGTTTCATCTCCACAGTCAGAGTACTTAGAAAACGGAAAAGGGTGGGCAATTCAGGTAGCTGTTTAGTTCGATCACAATTATTAAAAAGTGGTACTTAGTAGCCCAATTTGAATATTTCACTATTATTAATTAAAATTGTAATTGAAATAAGACTACTTTTAAACGGATTCTATCGCGGTTTATTTTCAAAATCAAAATCAAAATGTTTTTATTTCTAGTAAACCTAAATAAAATAGGCGCTTTAGAAACGTTAACATTAAAAACTACTGACTCTAGGTGCGCGGTTCCAAAGTGTCATTCCTATGGAGAAGATTTTTTGATTTTATTTCCCAACGTTTCAACACCTTTGCAGGTGTCATACTGCGAATTTGTAACAGTAGATACATCTTTGGCCGCGGCTCCACTCCGATAAAAGTATCCGAAAATATAATGAAATAAATTTGTGATAACACGTAGAGAGAAGTAGGTACCTGTTGTTTTATATATCGCTATAACTCTGTGTGTATATTGTTTCCAGGGCAAATGTTCCTAATGGACCGCTTCTTCGACGGAGAGTTCCTGACCTTCGGGCTCGACGTCATCTCCTACATGGAGTCAGACCAGGAGGATCGTATCGACCCTATGATTTACATATTTCCAAGGTAATGTCTGTTACTAGAAAATGTGTTTCTACCTTAAGTATTTTATTTAGAAGTTAGATAGCCCTAAAACTGCCGGTTATGAGCTATTATTATAGTATTTTAATCAAAGCCACTGTAGAGTCATCAAGTGTTACTTAGATCTCGTTCGTAGGTTCTTAAAAAATATAAATATACTTTCCAAACCTTTCGCATAAATTAACCGTCAATAATAGGAAAAAAATCGTTTTGTTTCCTTTAATTGTGTATTATTTAAAAATAACTGCACATGTTATAAAAAGTTGTATCTTTTACTCTCCAGGATGGTGAAGTGCACGCTATTCAACAAGTTCGGGTCGTCGGGCGAGGTGGAGCGGCACGACGCGCTGTGTATCCTGCCGCTCAACGTGGTCAACGAGAAGATCTACGTCTTCCTGTGGTTCTGGTTCGTCATCCTCGGCATCCTCACCTTCATCACGCTCGTTTACCGTCTCGTCATCATCTTCTCGCCGCGCATGCGCGTCTACATGATGCGCATGCGCTTCCGGCTAGTGCGGCGCGACAACGTCGACACCATCGTGCGGCGCAGCAAGATGGGCGACTGGTATCTGCTGTACATACTCGGAGAGAACCTCGACTCGGTGATCTTCCGAGACATCATGAACGAGTTCGCGAACAAGCTGAACCACAACTACCAGCACCACATCCACGGTGTGCCGGACGCGTGACCTCCGGTGCCGGGGTGGGTGTTCCACACGTGACTGACGTCGCTGCAGCGCGACATGGAGCCGCCCGTGTGAGCCGCCCGGCCGGAGCGGGCCCACTCCATCGCCCTGCAGTACCCCACGCATGTTCTCGAGCTCGGGACAATACTGACGAGTGTAAAGACTACTTTTATCGATACTTTTTAATCGAAATCGTAACAGTGCAATTCTAAACATGCAATAATAGTTTGTACTTAATCTTTAAGAACGTGATCTCAGGACGAATCCTATCGAAGGCCTTCTAATAGTTAACATCGACGGCTACCCCGTTAGTACTAGTATACTTTTAGATCTATTTTACTCATAGTTTCGCTGCTCGTAGTAATCTGTTAATCGATGCTTCGTTTTTTTACTTTAGCTGTTGTAAGATACTGATGGTAAGCACTCGGTGGCACACTTTATACATACATTTTTACACGATTCACTCGCCAAGGATTTAACAGACCAAAAAAATTAAAGCAATAATTAATAAAGCAATAAGGTATTATAGTGTAGTTGTAATTGAGGATATTTAACTAGTTGGAGCGATCTGTTCTTTAGGGGGATCGAGTAATATCGGTGTTTGTAAGGTCAGCATGGAAGCGGTGCGTACTGATGTATGTTGTACCGTCTTCTGTGAGGATCACCACTTGACAGTGACGTAGCTTTTGCGTGTCAAAAGACATTAACGAACGAAATAAGAACATTTTGAAAGTAATCATTCTTAATTGATTTTGTTGACTTAACTATATAGATATTAGCGACAATAATTAATAACCATTTTCTTTCAAATTGCCTTCGAAGCAATACTACTTAAAACTCTATCTTTAAATAATTGTAAGTCATCAAAGTGACTAGATTACAATTTTCTTCATTGGCTGAAAGTAAAAATACATCTATCGTTTCTCTGACTGACGGTTTCCTAGTAAACGAATCTATGGCCACACATACGTAGCGCTCAAATGAAACAATGTTATGACATGAACCACACTGCCACATGTAGGTACCCATAGGGGACTGACGAATGTTCAGATTTGTTGTTAAAATGTTGTTGACGCGTGTCTCGGACTTGATTTTAAAATGAGGCGACTGAATTCTTATAATTTTTCAATTGTTAGAATTTATTAATGTTTTGATTGTAGAAATTTAGCTAGAGTTTTAAGGATCCGTCGCCATTTTGCTTTAAAATTCTAGTTTAATTTCATAGTTAAAACTTAATTTGCAAGTTTGCAGATTCTGGCTTTGGTCGAACATAATATAATTATTAAAAGTCTCTGTAAACCTGCAAGCTTGTGAATATTTAGAGAAATTTATTTGCCTAGAACTAGGCTAAATTATAATTGTTACAAACATTCTTTGTGTTCGTGGGAAATTAGTAAATCGTTTCGGCTTCGCTGATTTGGAATGATTGATCTCCACAAACATTTTCTAACTTACCTAAGTAAATATGTAACGTTTTTGGAGATCACATTTCAAGATGTAGACACCTAAATATTGTTAATGTAAAAAGGTTGTTTGACTGTAAAGTTGTAATTATATTTGCCAATGAGTTTGTCAAGCCTTGAGTGGCTGCATTTTTCATTATGAAGCGTACTTCGCCCGTATTCAGTTGCCAATCAAGAAAACGATCGTAATCATTTTAAATCGTAATTTTACAATGATATTACCTTCCTATAACGTATACTATACTTGTTTCCGTACGCAAGTGATATTCTTACAAGCGAAACGATAGAAGACGATAAAATGTATGGAAATGACATTTATTTTCGATAAGTCACTTGACTTAGACTTGTCACTTCCATACATTTGGAACTATGATCACCGTTGATGATTTTAGAAATGTCACTTGTGTAGGGGGGCTCCTTTTATCTATTTTGTCGTAATACACAACGAAATGTGGTAACTTAATAACTATTTAGTTTGAAATACTTGTCACTTCCATCATTCGCTGAATACGGGCAACAGTAACATCGGGTCCTTCGGTATTAGTGAACTATGCCAAATATTGTGCCAAAACGTAATGATGTATAGCGAAATGTTTCGACAGACGAGAGTTACCATGGGAGATATCGAATAAATAATATTGAAAATTCTTGAAAGTTTCCTTTTTACCCTAATGAATCATCCTTATAAGTATATGACGATTATCCCTAGTTAATATATAGGTATAGCCTGTGTCATCCCACAGCTGGACAATGCTTCCCTCCATTCCTTCCAGCAATCTCCAGTCCCCGCTTCTTCCTGCAAATTCCCAAGGAAGGAATATTCTTTCATGTTCTTTCCCAATATTATGACGATTGACATTTTTAAAATCAGCTTTTGTAGTTACGAGCTTAAAATGTAGCTATTGGTTCAGATTACTTTGCCGAGGACGTCGGTTGCTCATGCGTTTTCACCGTGTCACGAGTATCTAAAGAGAAGTGAGAAGCTACCATGAATTTAGCTTGTAAGAGTCCGCCATAAAACTACTCCTTCGCTACGGCGGCACCAGACGAGAGCGTCTATTGCCCGCCATCGCAAGTTTTTCCACCTCCGCTGTCTAACGGCCATGGGAGTATCACATAAGAATTTGCAAAGCTATAAATATAAATCGACATCATCACATACATTGCTCCGAATCCAAAGTAAGTAGCTAAAGCACTTGTGTTATGGAATCCAGAGACAACGAAGGTACCACAAACACCCAGACCCGAGTCAATGTAGAAAAGTGCTTTTCTACATTGACCCGTCCGGGGATCGAACCCAGGACCTCAGAGCTGACGACACCTTGAAAACCGGTGTGTACGCCACTCGACCACGAAGGTCGTTAAAAGCTCAAGCTATAGTCGATAACAAATTGATGACAAATAAATACCCACCAAAAGAAAACAATGGTAGGTAGAGTACCCGGCACGTAACTTTGCAAGATTCGTTACGAGTTCATTTCACGTTTTAACGTGCTTATGAACATAATTGTTAAAAAAAAATTTTTTTTTTAAAGTTTACTAGCAGTTATGCAGTCGAGCAATAAAACTGTGCTCTCGTTGCACATAGAAAATGAAAATACGCTCTCTTGCCGGCAACTATAAGTTGGGTTTTAAAATAAAACGAAGTAAATAAAAGAATAATATTTGTATAATTCATCTGACAATGAAACATTACGTAACATCTACCTACAATAAGTTACATTTTATATTTTCATCGTCTTAATAATCTTGTAAACATGCATCTTATATAATTTACAAAGGGAGCACTGGTTACATACATTGTGGACACGATGTACCGCTGGGGGTAGGCACAATATAAGGTAGATCTATTAAAAAATGAGCAATTACTACTTTACTGAAGTAATTTATGCATTTCAAAAACTAGGATTAGAAAATCAATTTTTATTTACTTTGGATAAAGCTACTTATTGGCATAACCAGGCACAATTTTTACATTGCACCAATTGTGGGTAATAGAAAATGTATTTATAATATATGTCATCGTGTCCAAAATCAAGATAAAAAATGCAATTTATGTTTATATAAAAGTTTTATATATTACCATCCATTAAAAATTAATTGGATATTACAAAAAAATAAACATTTAAAACTAATTCTTAAAATAATAAACTAATCCAAAATATCCGTATGATACAAGGGTACATTTATAAATAACATAATTAAACTATAATAAATGCTTGATCTTTAATTATATTAATTAATAATAATTGAATTAATGATATTGTTAACAATATCACTTTAATTGAATGACACTTTGTTTAAATATAATAAATCAACTCTAAGAGACAGAAGTGTTGCTTTTTATTTATTTATATTTTTTCTAAAAAAAAACAAGAAAATCATGTTGACCAGTTGAAACAACATTTTGTATCAAAAAATGTGTGTAACCATCCCATACATACAAATGACATATCTAAAAGCGTTGTGAAATGAAATTTATTATCGATAAGTCACGTGACTTAGACTTCTCACTTCCATACTTTGGAAATTCACTGTTGATGATTTTAGAAATGTCACTTGTCTAGGGGCTTGTTAATTATTGATTATATTTTATGATTCTACACTAATATTATAAAGAGGAAAGATCTTTATTTTTGTGTGTATGTTTGTAATGAATAAACTCACAAACTACTGTGCCGACTTAAAAAATTCATTCACCTTTAGAAAACTGCATTAACCCTGAGTAACATAGGCTATATTTTTTACTAAAAATAAAGGTACCGCGGGCGGAGTCGCGGGGAACAGCTAGTATGTAATAAAAGACTAGACTACTAAAATGGGTAGAGTTTAGTTAGTAGATACCTAAATCAGCAGCAAAATAATTATTTTCAAGTTTTTACCGTTCAGTTACTAAACTATATGAACTTTAGATGTAAAATGTCTAGAAGTAACATCAAAGTTCAAAAAGCAACAACTTCTGTGACTTACGAGCATTTCTTCTAATGAAATAATACTAAAACTAATCGCCTGTTAGGAACATACGTGTATTTAAAAACTATTAACATCTTGTCTTTTACAAAATGCAGTCACACACTTTTACTTGTTGAATTACGCAAAATGAACCTTAACACCTTGAAATAAGGGATAGTGTTGTTACAATTAACATTGTTGCGTATTCTCAGTGTAAAATACATTATCAAACAAAATTAAAAATTATTTACGCCATTTAGAAGCGCAATAATTTGATGTCACACATACAAATTCTATTTCTTGTATTTTAATATATATTTATATAAATTTTATGGCAATCTTATTGAGCGCTGCTCAAACATGGTTGATGAGGATAAAAAAAGGTTATACTGGTAAAGATATATTTAGTCTATAGTCTTTATTTTTTATTTCAGTTGAAAGGAACCAAAGCAATAGTTGAAGAATTTCTAAATTACTGAAAAATAATAATCCTTAAAATGGAGTGTATAATAATAGACTATAGACATTTTTAAAGTAATTATTGAGATTTATCTGAGCTATAAAAGCTAAATCATAGTATATACGAGTGTTTCGCAAATCGACACAATGACACAACGCATTCATAAATGGCTTTCTACACAAGCTATAATTCCATTTTTATTAAAGAAAATTCATTTATGGATATGTTGGTATTAATTTACAGAATATGGAATATGTTAAAATGAAAAGATATTGAGAGGAAACCGTACATTTTTAAGGTCGAAGGCAACCTAAAAGCTATCTACAGTACCTACACATAAGGATAAATATTGAAATATTGTTAATGAGATGAAAATGATGTCGCGAAACGTAACATGATATAAGGGCTGTCAGACTCTCCAAAAATCTATTATACCTACGTATAAAAAAAATTGATTAAACATACGGTCGAAATCTTAAAATAGAAAATGAATTTTTCATACAAGCCAGGTCACGTGACGTATGTTTGTACGAAAAGATGATTATCAATTTCAAGATTTCGATCTATGTTTCTTGGGCAAAGTAATTCAGTTTTATGCACCTGATTACTTCTTTGAATATACGCAGTCCTTTTAAATTAATCCTGTTTATTAAATGTATGAAAGACATACATTCGAAAACTTACTAGAGCTATTATTTGCGCTGGCTATATTCCAGTTATTAATTACAGATAAGAAAGGCTTTTTGACATATCTAAACAGATTTGATCAGTCTTCATTAAGGTGATTTTGGGCAACCCTAAACAGCTATAAAAAGGTAGTGTGTGCACAGTATGTGCCTATGAAATGGAAGTTAGATAGAAAGGTGATCATAATAAGAAATGGTTAGTACGGCTGAATTTATGTCAAACCTTTTCAGTAATAATTGAGTACTACTTAACGTACTTCCATTGGTCAAATACTGAAACAACAATCAGTTCGGAGCCGCTGTTAAGTCGATGTATTTTCTGTCACTTTAAAGCCGTGTTTCCACTAGGCATCATTTGGCGCGCGACACCCGACGCTCAACATGTACGGCAACGCTGCACAACAACGCGCGACGTTGCATTTTTCGATAAAATTATAACCACTGCCGCTGATATTAACACAAGTTCCTCTGGCGACATGTTGTCGACAACTGACGTAAAGTAGTAGATATGCGTAGACAGACAACGTTGTTCAACAAAAGTTCCGCGCTGACTTTCAACATATTGGGCAACTTGTTGTGCAACATGTTGCGCGTCAATTGTTGCCTAGTGGAAACGCGTCTTAAGGTGTGAAGTTGCGACGGATAAATATTTAAGATCATCTTAAAGTTAATTAGCGTTTCAGTATTCGGGTTTATCTGTTTTCTACCTTATCCAAAAACCCTTATTTCCATTATGTAAGATTACTTCAAAGGCGTTTATGATTAGATATACATGCATACTTCTTATGCATGTATCAAGTAAACACTTCGCAACAACACTTACAAAATGATATCACATTAAAACTTAACAATTGTTCTATAAAGTCAACTTTCAACGCGCAAAATAGCGAAAATCTTAAAAAATCCACTCCAATAACAGAGTTTATATTTTAATTAGAAAAATTGAACACCGACAAGTCGGACGAGACTCACAACACTCGTTACGTTTGGAATGGCCGCAAGAGGGCGACACTCGCTTTGTAAAATTAAAACGAATGTTACATTACAATAGACACATAAACACTGGCTGGAAATATCCAATGAATAAACCAGAATATACAACCTCCTTTACACAACACTTATTCGAGCTTATAACAGTTACATACAAAAACTTTTCCATACACGTCCATACATTACATACAATGCTACATTAAGGCCATACATTTCCAGTCCTTCTAATTTGTCTTATAAATGGCTTTATACAAAGGACCAAGGGTTTAAAAAAAACAGTAAATTCTAGAAATTCATGTTGCAATACTTAAATTCTAAAATAAACTTGTGCTACAATATGATTGAGATTAAAATATTTGAGACTGATATGAAACTAAACGATTGGCTGTTATGTGCCAAAGATGCAAGTTTAAAATAATGGCTGATTTTCTAGATTCCCAATCTCATCGAGAGAGTGCGCTGACATAACTTTCAAATTATCATTAAATTTAAAAAGAAGTTCTATACTGAAGTATATAAAACATTAAAATTATTGTAAAGATAACTTATAAAAAGAATTAACTATGATATGCATTAAAACTGTTTAGTAAAATGTCTTTTTTATGAATTCGGCGAGAGAAAACATGATTACACACATTAACATGTCACGGATCAGAAACAAATATTTGATACGGTTTTAGCCACACCTAGCGTGAGATAATTGATTCGTGATTATCATTGTACGTAGACAGATTATTGTACATTGTACGTAGACTTCTATGGGAACAGGAAAGATTTTGGATGACATAAGCATACGCACCCACCCACGTCTTTTTGTAGAGAACTGATTATTGATGAGATGCACCAATGTGATGTCTTGCCGACGTTTATACGACAGGTGCGTTGCACTTTTGCAATCAGTGCCTACGTTCTGTTTTTCTCCGATTCTCGTGAGCGGACAACCTTAAGCTGGAAGACTGTTTTAACTGTCTTTAGTCTCCCCCTTCTTACCCCTTTATACAACTTCTTATTAAAATTGTATTAGTATTTATAAAAGGGTCTGCTTAAAGTCCACTGTGTTTTTAATTTAACTGGTGACCGAATATACGTCGTAACACGTCAGTCGTGTATTTGCCAGGATATAAAGGCGGACATTTTGTGCGATTGTGTGACGTAAAAACATAATTATACTTGAAATATTATAATAATATTTTATAATCATAAAGTAAGATAATGGCAGTGATTTCTATACACAGGAATGACTACAGAATACTAAAAGAATATATACTGGGATATTTGTTACTAAATCTTCGTTGTTCATAAGTATTTAAAAGAATCATGAAATAACTTAAAACATATATAATTCAGTGTTGTATTCGATATTATATCAAGAGATTTTATTTTAGGAGAAATATATTCAAAAATTCACATATAAAATCTAACTCCCACTCTCAGAGACAATCTTTACTTAAGGATTTCTCAATATCGATCTAAGTAGCCCAACACTTAGGATTTAACTTGGGGTCAATAAACACCATAGCGGACCGCATCGAAGCGTCAATCTGATAACGACTACAGTAAATTAATCTTTATCCCAACCATGTAAGGCTCATATTTCATTGGCGATAAAGAAAATGTGCAAATTTGCTTGCTTTCGCGCGTCTTTTATCCCGGAAGTATATACATGGACGAGGTAAAGTTGACATTTTTATCTTAACTTTTAGGTCGACGCTTCGGGTCGGACGCTGTAGTATGAATCGACCCTTACTTATATTTACTTCAGTAAGACAAACTCTCAAAAGTTTTTAATAATAAGAATTGCCTTCACGGATAATTAACGTCTCTGAATGAGGCAGTTAATAGTATAAAGCTTAATTTAACTGGAATTTATTATAACTATGACCTATGTATACTTAAACAATCTCCATTAAAGACATCTTTAATTGTAATCATGTCATGCGAATTCCTAAATAGAGTATTCTGTTAGAGAAAACAGCGACATTAGGCAAGTAATTGACTATAGTCGACTACAGCTGAACATTACTAAAACTAACATTATATTCATAGCAATAGCTTCTGATCACATCGTTATAAAAGTAGACAGACCACAGTCTGTGGTTTAAAGGTTGTCTTTAGTCTCTGATCTCTACACTATATAGTACCATAAAGTTACAAGGCTCATTAAATTCAAATGTCGTGATAGGTACAATACGTAGCCCAATCAAGCGGACTATGCGTGCGTCACCGTAGCATCCACCAATTAGAAATATTTTAGCTCGTGTGTGTTCGGCAATTTACCGAATATTGCCGATGTAACTTATATTGTGGTACTATACCAACTATCTTTACTTGTAACAGAGACAATGCACCTAATCTAGGCAGATCATTAAATATCTTTTGATGCTTTGTCTAAATCTAACATTATTTATAAATTGGCTGTAGCATATTGAGTAGTTCGGCGGTTACCCGAGCGTTTCAAAGCTTCAAAACTGGACAGACTGCGTTGCTGTTGAAGGCTGCTTATAATTTTGTGGACTATACTAAATATAGTCAGTGGGACTTACTAAGTAGTGTGGGAAGGGGAGCTGGGGGGCTGGGGAGGGGGGCGTGTGTCAGACGGCGAGCGTGGCCACGGCGGCCCGCTGACGTCACGCGCGCGATCCC
Organism: Plusia festucae; assembly: GCA_950381575.1. Taxonomy (NCBI): domain Eukaryota; kingdom Metazoa; phylum Arthropoda; class Insecta; order Lepidoptera; family Noctuidae; genus Plusia; species Plusia festucae. Next base: position 15,540,796 of record OX494432.1, on the reverse strand, counting down.
GCTTTCTCGCCCATGCGCTTTGCTAACTCCGATATCAGCTCCCTGCAATTAACAAAACATTCATTTTACTTCTTGGAACTATTCTGGACATCTTTACGTCCAGTCTTTTATACACAAGACACATAAACAGAACCATTAATGATGAATCAATGCGAAAATCTGGTGAGCTCTGACACTATCCGAGGTTTATTCATCATTACTTTTTTTATTAGAACGTTAATTTTTTTCGTCGTATTGGCCTAACGGTTCAATGAACGTATTCGTTTGCACAGGTTCGACCCCAGGCAAGTAACAATGCGACTTTTTCAAAGATATGTGTACTTTCTTAATTACTCTAAGACATTACTGACAAACATTGAAGGAAAACATCGTGAGGTAACCTGGATTCCTAAAATTAGAATCTGAAATCGCCAACCCGCAATGAGCAAGCGTGTGGTGATCAATGCCCATCCTTCCCTATATGGCAAGAGGCCCGTGGCCAGCACTGGGACATTTATAGGCTGGATATCCACCATTTCTTTGGTCTACTCTTTAAATATTGTGTGGTGGGAAAAGGCTGACCTGTATATGAGCGGGTCGATGTTCCTGGCTAGCATGTAGAGCAGCCACCAGTCTCCGATGTCGGTCCGACGTGAGACCAGCACGGCGGTCTCCATCGCCAGCGTGCGAGAGCGCGCGTGCAGCAGCCGCGGCCGCACCGACGGCACGAAGATTATCACCAGCCTGGAACACGAGGAACTAAGGTCATAATTTTGCACAAACTCGTGACGTCACCATAACATACACTATGTGTATGTATATTTGTTACCTCTTCCCGGCCACACGTCTCGTATGGAGGTAGCTGAAACCCTGGATTAAAACCTAGGGTACTTTTTACCCCGAAACAATCAAGTTTTGTGATGAACAGCGGGAAAAACCACACGGCGCAGCTAGTTTTCAATAAATGTATCATTAAAATGAAAATACTTTTAAACGGATTCTATCGCAATTTATTTTTATTTCAGTGCCCGACGTTTCGACACTGATAACAGAATTCGTTTAAAAGTAGTTTTATTTCAATGTATAATATTCGCGTCAACTTCAGAAAACAAAATGTATTTTAAGATTTCGACCAATGTTCCTTGTGGAAAGTTGATCTGTTTTATGCACCTGATTACCATCTAATAATAATCTACAGAATTAATATATGCGTATATTACGCACTCCGTTATGACGTGACGTTACCCAAACACCCATTAAATGCATGTTATGTACACAAATACTGATGGACAAGGCACTCAAGCACGTCCAATTTATCATAATTATCCGAAGAGAGCCGCTATCAGTTCGTTAGCAGGTACCGCCACTGTCGCCTGTCGCTTTGTTTACACTGATAAGACAAATTCCAGCCCGCTTTATGCATACATAGCAGTTAATTTACGTTGTTACAATTTGCATCATGAACAGGGATGGAATGACATGAAAAAGAACATAGGCTACCTTTTAACCCGATTTCTTGAGTAGTTCCCGAGAAAAAAAAATTGTTAAGAGCTAAGCCATAGGCAGACAGACAGCTTATAAATTTAGTAATTTTTCTCTATTATTCCTTTTTTCATTACTTTCACATTTTTCATTTTTTTTGGACCCAATTTTGAAGTCCACGCAGACGAAGTCGCGGGCAGAAGCTAGTAAAATACATTTATTTCTTTAGATAAATATAACACAAATTAATTAGTTAGGGAGTGCTAGCGCTAGTCATAATATTTTACAAAAATTAAATGTTAGTTTTAGATTTGGCCACCGGGTCAGATAAGTTTGTCGTACTATACAAAATCAGAGAATTAAAAAATAAAAATATTGTTACAAAAAAAAAGGTAAACAATAACAGCAGTCTTACAAAAAGAGAGTAATTCAGTAGCAAAAGGAGATGGCTCAGCTAATGCTGTACTGGGTCGGGCACGACCCGTCACAGCGCTGATTTTCAGCCATCCCTTTCCCTAAGTTGAAATGCGGGAGTTGCAGGACATACATTTAATCAACTTATCTTCATAAGTTTCTGCCAGTTCTTGTTGCCAGAGATTTTGATACCATCCCCCAATCCCCATCCTAACTTACATTTTTTTTAATATTACTCAATGCAACCTCATTACTCCATAATCCAAATTGATTTTCAAAAATTCTAACATGGTTCCAAAAATAATAAAACTCAAATAGCTATGTTAACAGCAATGCTATGAACGTTTATCGCCGGCTATTAAACACAATCGCCATTACCTGTACAAATAATACGATTTGCACAACGTTGAGCACTAAGCTTTCTCCGGTGAAGGTCACCATTGATCGCACATAATAGTGACATGGACAAATATTATTTATCACCTTTCGTATGTATTAACTGTAAACTGTATTTTATTCGCTGCACTTTCTTCATTACCTATAATTTCTATTATATAATGAATTTGTTTTCTCTAAGATCTTTTAAAAATGGTAATTGGTGATGCCAATTGCCATTTTTAAAAGAGTAACCTATGGAGTTTCTTGCCGGTTCTTCTTCATAGGAATGGCATTTTGGAACCGCGCAACTAGCGTCATTTTTCGTTTCGAAAGTGCCTGGAAAGGCCTACTTGAAATAAAAATATTTTGATCAATGCTCATCCCTTCTCTATATGGGAAGAGGCCTGTGCCTAGCAGTGGGACGTATATAGGCCGGTATTATTATTATTATTGATCTCTAACAAAATAATTACGACTCCGTTAAAACGTTCTTGGTCATGTATGATAGTAATAAGTAAAGGGATCACGAGCTTCGCAATCAATTATGCATCTATAGTCTGTTTTAATCTTAGAAGCTAAATTATCAAGGAAAAATGCCAAAATGACAGATTCCAATAGCTTTTACTTCAGGTTTGATATTCGCACTTGTCAATTTAGTCTCTAGGATTAAAAAAACAGAGTATAATGCGAGTTAAAAAAAATCCCATATAGTCGCTTATGTGACATCAGGTTTGTTACTCCACCAATGAGCGACAAGCTACCGGTTTGTGATTAGTGGATATTGACAGATATTCCTGATGCGACACTAGCGACCCTAGCGGATTTATTGGTAGCGGTGGTCATTGTTGGATTACTATTGAAATATGTTGTTGGTCTCATAATGTATCATTTGAGATATAGAGTATTTATGATTACCATATTTATGACGACCTCCGTGGTCGAGTGGCGTATACACCAGTTTCTAAGGTGTCGCCAGTCTGAGGTTCCGGGTTCGATCCACGGACGGGTCAATGTAGAAAATAACACATTTCTACATTTTCTCGGGTCTGGGTGTTTGTGGTACCTTCGTTGTCTATGATTCCATAACACAAGTGCTTTAGCTACTTACTTTTCATTTAAGCAATATATGTGCTGTTGTCCACATTTATTTATTATTTATTTATTTGCAGGCATTTTGACTTGAGGTCTTTCGAGTTCCCTACTAAAGGGTACAGTCGCCATTAACATACTTTTTTTTTAAATTGATATTTAAATTAGTTCCGCTTTTTATATAAAGGTAATAGGCGTGAAATGAATAAGTCAATGGCTATTATGATGACTAACATATTCCACGTGTTTTAAATCAATTTTAAGTAGTTTTTATTGTAGGTGTTGAATAGAATCTAACATGCGGGTCTAAACAGTTTTCTAGTTTTGAGACACATAAAAAGGCAATAATACCTACCTACTATGTATATGTCTGAAATAAATGTTTTTTTTTATTATAATAAGATATTAAAATTAGCCCAAAGATTTTTATCAACTAAAACCCATTCCGTTCCATGATCCGATTATTATGATCACACAAAAACATTTATATTTCTATCGCACACCACGGTATATTTAAATTAAACATTATGTCGATAACAGTGGGTGTTATATCTAAGCTCGTACAACTTAAATACCTACCATTAATTTCCTTGGTACCACCCATACAATCATCTTTTTATACAGTCGCCTGTCGACTAGACATTAGCCCCTCTAGAAAAGTGACATAATTATCTAAAAGCGTCATCGATGATCAAATCACCCAAAGGTATGGAAGTGACAAGTCTTAGTCACGTGACATATCGAAAAGAAATGTCATCGCTATAGCTTTGAGCGATTTCTATCATTTTTAATTCTCGTAGAAAATCACTCGTTAACGGAGCAGAACGGTTAAACATTGACAGACCTTTTATGTGGACGCTCCAATTTCGCAATTAGAGGAGGAAGTCTAATTTCAAAATTAATTATCATACATGCGGCTTACCGCTTAATGCTCTGTTGTTATTACTTTTTTTTTCCTTAGCCTATACTGTCCCACTGCTGGGCAAAGGCCTCCCCCAAGTCCCCTGAACCAGCCCTCGCGGTACACGTCCAGATCGTCCCGCCACCTCTTTCTGGGCCGGCCTCGGTGGCACCGTCCGTCTGTTGTTACTTACTATGGGGTAATTGTATAACAAACGTAATGTAGTGTAATAACTTAGTATTGCCCAGTAAAATAAGACGAATATGCAGTCACTCCATCTAAAATATAGTAAGTACCTCTTCATCTACATCCGGTGAGACTGGAAGCCGACCCCAACATAGCTTGGGAAAAGGGAACTGTAGGTAAATCCTATAATAATATATAATATGTGGTTCATCCTCACCTGTATATAACGAGCAGGGTCAGTATGATCGCCAGTATGATGTACCAGAACCACAGGAATATGTAGGTCTTCTCGTTGACGATGTTCAGTGGCAGTATGCACAGGCTGTCGTGGGTTTGTATGCTGCCCGACGCACCGAACTTGTGGAATGTACACTTTGTTATCCGAGGGAAGATGTAGATCATAGGATCATATCTGAAAGAGAATAATTCATTTTGTATAAACCGGCGCTAAAGAAGATTTCACATAAGACTGCGCTTGAATCTATCTGGACAGTTTTGTATAAAATTTTGGGTGCATATCGGGTAGGTCTGAGAATCGGCCGACTTCTATTTTTCATACCCCAAAATGACAGGGGTGGCCCTCTCCAGATCTTTTTAATATGGCAGAAAAACGTTTTTCGGGTCAGCTAACTTTTTTATTAAACGTGAAATATAAAATTAAAAATCCTCTTAATGTGGAATGAATTAACAATTTGGGTAATTAGGTGTACTACCAAAATTACGTCACGGAAATTATCGCGCATTTATTTTCCTTTTAAGGCTTGACGATTCCCATGACGTAAATTTATTATAATTATGCAACGCGATAATTTAAAAGTTAATATTAGATATTCCTACCTAAATATCTGGTTGCATTTTTTTTAACAACGTCTTTACTTCAACACCTTTATAAACCTACATAATAATATAAATGATCCTTAATTATTTTTTTACAATCGATATAGCTAATCGAATCAAACAGGCGATTTATCGAAAAGGTATGCATACCAAACTTTGACCGATTTCCATCATCGTTCATGATTGTAGAAATGACACTTTTCTACGGGGGCTATAGTTATCCTTACCTCTCCTCCTGCGGCACCTCGCTGTAGCCCAGGACCCTGGTGCCGTACGTGAAGAACTCGCCGTTGAAGAAGCTGTCCATCATCCATAGCTGCAGCACGATGTTGATGAGGCACAGCAGCTCGCAGCCCCAGTAGCGGAGCGCGTACAACTTGTGGGTCTGTCGAATTTGTAATAAATTAATATTATTATTGTATTGCCATTATTAAACCATTGTTCTGAAAAACTTCGGATAGACAGACCTGACGGACCAGTCCCTCCAAAAACCAAAAAATAACTTGTTGGTCCAGGAAATATATCGAATTGCGCTAGGACGGTTAATTATTTTATTCCTTTTTGGGATAGAATTCTAAGATATTTCTGACGGAACGAAGTAATATAAAAATATTTTACAAGCAGGGGTTTTCTCTAAACGAGCCCTAATTTTATTAACCTTTTAAAATCAGATAGTTTAACATACCTACTTATTTTTTTAAATAACATTTTTAATAACTTACGAGTAATCCTGTATTAAAAGAACACAATATACTCTATACTAGCTGTAATGTAAATATTATCTCACGTAATATTAATATTACGAAGCTACGGACATAGGACACCGACGATGGCGTCACGGGTCTGTATTAAAATTCCTAAGGAGTGAACAACCTCTTAATGAACATCGCACTGTCTCTAACCGACAATTGTCCCATTTACGAGAATCCTCATAATTTAAAACACAACGAATTGTTTGGGTTGCATATGAGAATACGAGATATAAATAAATAAAAGTGTAACTAGAATGTAAACGTATTCTCATTTCTCACACACCCGGAGAAGACATTTAAAACAAAAGCGCTGGTTGAATGACCTTAGGGTACAAAATGGTATCTATGTCATGTGGAATATTAAATATGGTTGGTAATTTATTTCCTATTACTCAGAATTATCATCTTCTCCCCTCATCTTATTTGTTGGGGTTGGCTTCCCAGTTTTAGCTTATTACTCAGAACGTACCTACCTATTAAGGAAATAAATGATACAATAGTAAATTAAAAAAAAACAAGTTTGTTTTGAAAACTAATTTCAAGAAAACATAAATAGGCCAACATTATTTCATTTAAATATTGTAACCGCTAATTATAATAATGCCGTAATGATGTATATTGTGGTTTCATGTTCCTACCTACTACACCAACGATTTTAGAACTTTGGAAACATTACAAGAATCGCGTAATGTTTGCAACAAGTACTTTTAGAGATCGATAAATTGATCTAATTAAAACTAAATATTACCAACTCTAGATAAAAAGTCTGGAATAATATTCCTGGCCAAAAACAACAGCATCTTCATCTGGACTCATTATGTCTTTACCTTTTTCCTTACTCTGTTCCAACCCTTCAAGGAAATAATATGGTAATCCCATACACAATACCGAGCTCTATTTCGGTAAACTGCATAATATAATAATTGCAAATGTATCCTGTTTATATGAGTTGTATTATTCGAATATTCAAGTCATAGTGTTGATCAAATTATAAAATCTATCTATATAACATTGTGGTAACAATTGAACCTAAATGAAGGGATAAATTCTTGGTGTTGTCAACAACAACCTGTTTACTTTTGAAATACTAAACCAAGATATATATATTTTAAATAGTAACTGTAGAGCCAACATTTAAATATGTAATATTTTTTATTGCCCTTTCATATTAAATGAGTGCGGACATATTCTACAAAGCAAAGATTAATGAAGATTTACTACCCATTATTCACAGTTTTTCCTTCTGAAAATGTGAACCAACTAGCAGCCAACAAACTGCCGCGCTCCAGCACTAAAGTAACCGTCATGAGAAGCTATAAATTTTGTAAACAAGTGTTCAGGAGTTCACAACATTTGGACCAGGTATACCAATTAACCTAACCAATTACTTCACAATTTAAAACCTACTTCTAATATTAACCTTAAGTTTCCAAAGATTAGCGCGTTTGAACAAACAACTCTTTCTTTTTACTTATTATATATTTTAGATAAATTGTATTACGCACCTTTTGACGTTTTTTTCGTGGCGAATTTATTTCCTTAGATGTACTGGCTACTGGCTCCATTATACGTAATAACAAATAAAATTAACGCAACAATTAAAGTAACAACAATAAAAAAGTGATAACGAAACAATAACAAAATTAACAATAACAACCAGATCCGCGATATATGCAAAGCAATGAAACAAACTCGTACGCATTCGAAACTCGAATGATGCGTTTATTTCAAAATGGCGTCCCGATAGTTCACAATCCCTGCGACGGACGCGTTCCGGTACCAAGAAACACAAACGATAGCGCTTTGCGTCGTTAAAATATGATCCGACTAAATTAAATAGGTTGTTACTTTCATATAACCCGTCTATATTTCATGTCGATTGAATATGGTCAATTTATTATTATCTCGCAGTATAAAATGTTTACTTAGTAAAAGATGTTTGTTTACATAATTTATAGCTTCTCGTGACGGGTACTTTACCAAGTTACATTTTGGCACTGAAATTTTAGTAAATAAAACGCAGTGTTTTTAAACCACAAATGTAAGTAACCTACAATAAAATATAGGGTAACGATGATACCTAATTTCATTTAAGTAGATATTTGAGAGGTAGATTAGGTACACCGATATTTTCACATCAGAGTAACGCTTGATAATAATTATAGGGTACCCAAATATTCCAAATTCAACGATCCGCGACCACCTCGATTACCGAGAACCGATGAAACAAATCAAAGAGGTATTCATAAGAGAAGAGCGCGGGTGGCACTGTTTGTCTTATCAAGAGCATCAAGCGATCATATGTTTACAAGCGGACCTTGTCACCGGAGCAGTTATGATTATCTCGTGAATGGCGCGCTTGAGACGAACACTGGACAGTTATTGGAGATATAGCCCAGATAACGGCTCAAACGACATAAACACGTATCAAATAGGTCTTTGTTTGGACCTGGGACATGGGGATGAAAGGGAAACGGAATGTGGCAGATGGACCTTACGTAACGGTTCAACTGGGCTTTGTTATCTGGTGATTAATAATATTAAGCGTATTGTATGAAATATGCATGTGTGTAAGAGGCACGCAAAGTCTGCAACTACATTAAACGAAAAAATATAAGATGTTGTAACTATCAGCACCTAATTTAAAACAGATAACCAACAACATAGCAATTTACTTTTTAATCTAACAAAAACATAAGACCAATTATTTATTTCTGTATTTGCTGAATTAAACTTGTAGGAAACGACCGAAATGATGTTGCATATTTTTCAAGTCTTGGCTAGAAATATAGTTCTCAAGCATCACGTAAAAATTATTGTGCACTTTGTGCAGTGCGAAAAAATAGCGTTTTACATTACATTCAAATTTACTTAATTCTCTAAAACATATACACCGGGTACATAAATCATAGTGCTATTGCAAATCAAATGTAGTCAGATTTCTGAGACGTCGTAAAGTTAGCCATATTAATTACTACCCAGACAAAAGATACGATATGCGTATACGTATCGGAAGTAATGAATATTCAGCCTTTTATGTTGTGTCAAGGTAGTGAGTATAAAAATCGGTGATCACTGCGCGGAAAACTGTTTACCCATATATAACAAACATCATCATTCCGATTACACGTGTATCCTTTGACGACCTCCGTGGTAGTGGCGTACACACCGGTTTTCAAGGTGTCGCCAGATCTAGGTCCCGGGTGCGTCCGGTTCAATGTAGAACAACACTTATCTACATTGTCTCGGATCTGGGTGGTTGTGGTACCTTCGATATCTGATTCCATAACCAAATGATTTAGCTACTTACTTGGGATTCGGAGCAATGTTTGTGATGTTGTTCACATTATTAAAAAAAAAAGAATTTTGACCAAATACTTTATTCAACAAAAATTTTAGTCTATGTTAAATATAGAGTACCTATTTGGACCTTAAATTTTAGGGTTACGCTCTATTTTATTGTGTTGTCTCGTCACGCAACGCAGCTTAGTCTCCTAGTTATGGACCTGTGCTTCAAGAGTATTCAAGACAGCTAATTCAATAGTGTCGATTAGATGTCGATGAAGGATTTATTGACACTAGGCTGATAGACTATAATAACAAAAAGCTTTTCATCGATATCCAATCGAAACTCATTGATATCAGACTTGCAGTTCTAGACAATGTTAAAACTACATCCAATACAAAACGACGCCTTCCTACTACCATTGATCAATCTATTGTTGCACGCGGTTGCGTCACGCTTGCATCATAGTATCGTCAGCCATCATGGCGTCCACTGACCATCAGCTGTCGCCCGCCAAGCTATCATTACCGTAATGGGAGACAGTTTGATATTAGCACAACGTGAGTACTACGGCAGAACATAGAGTTGTTGCTATAATTTCATAACTATTTACTACAATAGTTATTTTCGCTAAACGACTTGGCCCCGAAATTACGAATTAGTAATTACCCGTTTGGTACATCAACACTTTTTTTACATTAATATGTTATTTTTGATAACAGTTTTACAGAGCTTATATTCGATTATAAATACTGCTGAGCAAATTATTTTAAACACGAACTATTTTAGGGACATAAAAACAAGTGTACTTATTTCTTGTTAATTTGATTTTAAATGTTATGAAGTCGCACAACAAACCAGTCCTAGTATAGTATACAGTCAAACAATTGACAAAAAAGTGTTTAACAAGTTGGAGACCTTCAAAACCTTATCACAAATCCTACGTGACCAGACTAAAAGAGTTATTAACTAAATATGTGAAGATATCTGTCATAGTTCCTTGATAACACAATTGCGTGCGAATTTCCCCGCTCAATGTTCAATGAATACGCACTTTGAGGGGTGGCGTGGTGCGAGGGGCCGGTTCGACAGATGCACGGTACTGCACCTGGCCCGTTTTTGTGCACTAACCCTACAAACCATATTGTTACTAGTTGTGATGAACACATCCATCTTTTAAGATGTAAAAATTACTTTGAGTAATAATTTGGATGACGTTCACGATTTTCATGCGTGTAAAGACCAGACAAACATACCTCAAGAAAATTACTCATTTCAATTAAATAAAATTAAGTTATGAGATGTGTTACCTAATTAAATGTACACTACAAAATAGACCTTTTTTTATATATCCCAAAAAAACGAAGTCGTGCATCAGTAAACGATAGAGAACATGTCTCCGCTTTGTAAGTTATTTTTTTTAAAACAGGGAACAATATTCCACCCTCGGTATTTGAAGATTGAGGGGAGAGACGCAATGATTTTCAAGGACAGAGCTTAGCAGCAGCAAGATGCACGTGTCACGACAGTTTTGAATGGATTCAATACAACTGGTGCATAGCTTTAATATTTAGTCCGAATAAAGAGAAAAACACTGTGGACTTGAGTGAAAAGACGACGAAATCAACTAATTAGGTCTATTAATAACTCAAGTTGTTAAGTGTTTATGTCATTTCAGCTTACCGTTACTTATACTCAACATACATAATAATAACATAAACTAAGTATAGCTTTATTCCACGATCCTGGACTGTTATGAGAGACCCTTACAACTGTACGATATTATCATAACATTCAAGTTTACGTCTGACCTTTAAACCCCCACGTGCTCGCTACACACTCCAACGCCGAATAAATTCAAACTCACGTACTTATGGACTAGTTTAACCTCGCGGTTTTACCCGTGTAATTCCCGTTTCCAAACCCTGATCAGTATGAAAAGTCTACACACTTTTCCAGGTAGGTATGTACAGTACGTGTATTGTAAAAAGAACGCTTGAGAAAGTAGAGGGGGTGTGTTTGCGCTTGGGTACACTCGCGCAAGTACTGGGTCTATTGTTTTATTTTAGAACTAATATTGGTACTTATCACACTCTTGGTACATATATTACACGAAATAGACCGAAATTCTTTTTACAATACGCGACCTGTATATGTGTGCCAATTTTTTATCTAAATCAAATTGATTTAAGAACATTTGTCTATAAAATTTTCGTATTTATACTTTATAGTGAGTAAGGTTTTAAAGATTTTCGGATATAACAGTCTCGACCACTTGTCTTTCGGTTTATAAACATAAAATAAATGTGGGTCGAAGTTCAATATCTCAGCTAATTAAAACCACAATCGCCCAAGTAGGTTCGTGTTACTAATTAGGCAGCACAACACTATGGTTTCACATCACTACCCGCCATTGTTGCGCTGACACACATGAGACCGACAATCAGGCATTATGGCGGGAGTATCATTACACTATCATAACTTCCATGAATGGTTTTGCAATATGACAGGTATGTAAGCGACACCAGAAACTACAGAATTATATGCTTTTTAATAAAAATATTGTCATTTTAATCATTTCAGTTGAACTCCGTAAATATGGCCATGTAACCATTACATTTTGTAAGCACATGCCACAAGACACCTTATGAAATTCCAGACTTCTGCTTCATCACGAAAAAGCATTGATGAGTTCTGAATCCCTCCTCTTCAGAACGAGATTCAGAACTTAAAGGAAACTATTGAATCAATCTTCATGCACTTTAACTTTCAATCATAATAATTAATACATGTCAAGTACATTAAAAGGCCAGCGATGCCATAATGATAATACAATTTACACAAATCAATACTACAATGAGAGACGTGCCTCCATCTCTTGCCTGAATAGTGTTGTTCGTTCTTCCTGTGGTAATGACGCAACATTCGATTGACAGCAGACATCGATATCGATTTTCGGATAAACAACACATAATAATACTTCATCAAATAATAATAATAATAATAATAAAATCCTTTATTATCAGGCTACTTAGGCCCATAGATATATACCTTAAAGACTAACATACATATTTTATAATAACATCTCCTAGGTTAAAGTGTAGTACGGAAAGCTTTTCTAACAGGAGTCAACAAGAAGTTCGCATGTATATATTGTTTTAATATCAACATATGATACAGATCTAACTATACATATATTTATCTAACAACACATATATTTTCGCGTAGTATGGTTTCGCCCCGAAGCTCAGTACTCTACTTCTTAAAACCTGCAGACATGGCATTCATGAATCTCGTATCGAAGTACGTTATAACTTATAACATACCTTGTGTTTAACTAAGTAGGTACAATTCAGGTTCTACATCAATCGCGAATCAACCTGGAAGAGGGTCACAGAATAAACAAGATTCTTGTTTGCGGATGTCAAATGTTTGCGTTATCGATAACCCAGTAGCACGGTATGGTTATTGCAAAATTATATTTTTAATAATAATAGTTACCAGTACCGTTTTTATTTGGCCAAATTTTGCTTATCTTATCTCACATTTTATTTCTTTAATTCGCTTGTCAACCAGACTGCACAGACCATATGAAAGAAGTCGACACATTATTTGAAATACATTTTACTGAACAACGTTAGGAATGTTTATTAGAGACCATCTCAATTTTAGTTTAAGCCACAATCTTAACCCGCCTAAGTGTTTTAGCCGCTTTACAACAAGCAAGATAAATAACATCTATCATTGACGCTACAGAAAAAACGAAGTGTTATAATAATACCAAACTTATAAGTACTCTGAACGTAATATTAACCGGTCATTGCCCCGTCATTTGTTCATTTATAAAGATACGAGCTATCTGTCTGTCCGTTGATCTAGCTATCGATACAGACAAAAAACTAAGCACAATAAACTAGTCAAGAATCTCAAGCAAAAACTTTGGTGGAGTCGATTCCTGGCGGTTTTTATCACAGAGAAATTCTTTGTTCACTATGTTCAGTGTTTTATTCAAGATATCTACTGTAAAGACAATTCATTCACTACTTTGATAAGTATTTTTACTATAAAATTAATAAAAATCACAATTATTTATTACATATGCGATTCAATGATCCTATAAAGAATTAAATAACGTCCATTAATGTTAAAAAGTCTCGTGTTTTTGTTTTTTTTTTTTAGTAATAGTATTTTTCATAAGGATTCCTAACCATTCAGATTACTCCGGGGCACCTTGGTTGTGGGCGTCGAGTCTGCTTGCCATATGTTTTTGCCCCCAGCTAAGATTTTGCGATCAAATTAACAAAACATTTAATAGAAACTCATCCTTGTGTCTTTCATAATAGACTCTCGTTTTATCAAACAGTAAAAATATGCGATAAAGAAAGCTTAAATCTTGTCGGCCCCTATAACATTGGATTCAAAGGGAACCGAACTTGAGTTATAATAACTTCCGTGAGACGAATTCATAATTATTTAAGTCCTTATATTGAGTCTGAAACTAGTCGGGCGATCCCGAGAATGCGCGTGAGTAAACCGTTGAATCCTTAAATAATTACGAACTTGAGTTACATACAATTCCTAGTATTTGAGAATTTGTCAAGTGGTTTGGTGATGTTTATTTACAAATCCAAACATAAACACAATATAAAGACATACCTATAATATTATTGTCGTCCATAACTGCGAAAAGTATAAACTGAATAACATATAGTTTCAAGTTAATTTTCTCTTGAAAAATCGCAAGAGAAAGCTACCAGCATTTCTGGTAAAGCAATACACGTGCATCCCAATTCATATTTTTAAAGCAATCAACCAATATCAACAGTCTGATTTTGGAAAACGAACTTTATCATTTAGGTATCCAAGTACAAATTCCCTTACGACATGAGATCCACTACATCTCATTTGATAGTACCAAAAGCGGAGTCCGTGATTGCAGTAGTTTACTTCCCCTTTGTACAACAGGAAGAGGGGAAGACTCCAATTAACTAAAATTATACGATTGCGGACCTACTCTTGAATTAAGATAAACTTTAATAAAATTAATTGTTTTTTCATAAACTAAAAACAAGTCATTGTAACCTTTAAAATTATACCCGAGAATCTTACGTTCAACAGTAGGTAACTGCCTTTTTTTACCTGATTGCGCCATAAGGGGGTTCTATTTTCACTTTCCCTTGCTCACAGCTCCGCCCACGTCGGTGTCGGTTATCGCTGCATAAATCGCACTAGTCTACGGTCTTCCTCGATATGGGCTATCAAAGAATGAAATATTTTTTTAAATCGAACCAACAGTTCCGGAGATTAGCGCGTTCAAACCAACGAACCAACTCTGTATGAACTTAGTATGTGTGGGAACTTAGAAAAGTAGACCACAACCCACCCAAATAGGAGAGTCATACATAATTATGAAGTGTTTATGGTACTGGTGACATCTGTTTGGTCAAGGTGTTCAGCCAACAACTGCAACTGTCCCTTTTAAGATGTCGCTTGTCGATTTCAAGTACACTGTGATATATGAGATTCCTTTGAATTTATAGAATTACACAAAGAAAAATGACACATTGAATCCGTCTATATTATGTATTATGTATTAGGCTTTTTATTAAATCATTGCAACTTTAGTGTCGCAAAAGAGAAAGAGATTGAGAACCTCCTCCTTTTTGGAGTCGGTTAAAAATTATCTGACCCGGTGACAGCGTAGAACACGCGAATACCTAGAATCACCGTGGTATTTAGGGTAAAAATAATTATCTCCCTCGCCCAAGTGTACAAGGAGTAAATTAAATCTTAATTTTCGTTTATTTCATATTAAACTATACAAAATGATATTCGTAAAACAATAGATATATTAGTTCCAGATTTGGCCATAGGGTCAGAGTACCTACGTGGCACTTTTTATTTATTATATCTACTATTTTAACAGGAAGAATTTAATTAATATTGTATCTACTTTTATCTACTTGATTTTTTTGTTTCGACTAATAACTTCTAAATAGGTAGCACTTGAACTATCAATTTTTAAAATAAAGGGCTCTGAACTGCCTATCCACTTTTGCACTTTTATAAATCTCGTGTCGCACGGTAGCGATCACTTAAACTACTGTTTTACAAAAAGTGACCCCAAATAAGTGGGTGACAGTGACACTACCAAAAAAAACCTGTCGGTATTCGAAAGTTTCAACAGTAAGAGCGAAACCAATTCGGTAATTACTTACTGCAGTTTTTGGACGCCAGTGTACACGGTCCATGGTTACTTAAAAGTTGACGTATTATAATCCGAACCTTCCAATTTCTCATGGACAAAATTATGAAGAGTTATCGCAAGATCAAAATTAAACTTTTTTCTTTTTACAGTAAGCCGTCGAGTTTCCATTTACCATATAGGTACTATATGTACCTATACAACGCAGGTAGACTGTTGCTCTATTTATCTCTTCATGTGACGTTAGACTTTAACATATCAATCCCCGAGACCGAACCTGACTCGCCTGTCACCACATCAATAAACATAGCTATAATTAAGTCAAAATAAACATATTAATTACACCAAGATATGATCTTTCAAAAGACCGCAGTATAAATAGCTTGGCGCGTTAATTTTAGTCATACGAGTTTGTTTATATTAGTGTTTCATTCATGGTGTGGCTACAGAATAGATATGTTATATAACCCATGAATGAGAGCGCCGCACTCCACTGCCCACGCCATGCACGCGAGCTCGCCTCGTACAAAGACTATGTAATTTATTGTTTTGTGCAGGACTAAGTGCCTACCACCTGTTAACTTGTAAACCAGATGGGTACCAATTTTCATATAAGTCTAACTACATCAAACCATCGATTATCATTAATTTTTAAGAAACAAACTGCTTAAAATTTCAGATGTTTTATATAGTACCATAATATATATACCTAATAATAATAATACGGCATATAAACGTCCCACTGCTGGGCACAGGCCTCTTCCCATATAGAGAAGAGATGAGCATTGATCACCGCGCTTGCTCATTGCAGGTTGGCGATTTCAGATTCCAATGTTTAGAATCCAGGTTTCCTCACGATGTTTTCTTTCACCGTTTGTCAATGATGTCTTAGAATGATTGAGAAGGTACATATAACTTTGACAAAGTCACATTGGTACTTGCCTGGGTTCGAACCTGCAACCATGTGCATACGAAGCCGCTCATTGAACCGCTAGGCCACCACGACATTACCACAGTCTTAATCTACAAAGAAGTTGTCTACATTCCAATATACATAAAATTACATTTTAAACAATACAGCGATATAAAAAAGGACTAAACAAACCATATATCTAATACTTGAACTAAACAATTGAATCCTCAATTAACATAGAAGGTTAACAACTGTATCGAAAAAACCACTCAAATCAGCTTCACAAGGTCAAAGAATTAAAAAAATGAGGAAATTGTAAAGATCACTATGTGTTACAACATACTCGTACGTCATACACGAGAATTTGTGGCTATAAGCGACCGGGAGTTGGTTACTAATGAGTCTTTAAGTTGTCATGATGATTGAGCCATCCCAGTGTGGGTTTTCCTACATGCAAATTTTATCATGGAAGTAAATACTTGTGAGATGCACTATATTTTAGCATCTAATTATATAAAAATGAGTCGTTGTATTTTAACCGTATAGAGCTTAGTTATCACAAGTAAAGGGACTTAAATAAATTATATAAATTTAGATAATCAAGGAGTTATCATATAATTTAATTACTATAATTAATTGAATTAATTTTTGGAATTTTGGGAAGTTTTTTTAATATTTTAGGTGTTACTGTTATTACTTTCATCAAAATGTAAAATAAACAAATATTCTAATAAAGTTAAATGAAGTTAACCAACTGATGCTAAAGACTCGAACTATTGAATTTCAATATCTATTAATGGAGGACTCCGTAAATCTTGGTAAACCAAAATTTCGGACAGATTGGAGCACGGTTTTTAACTCGCTTTCGAATCAGCAATTTTTTTTTTTAAGATAGCTTAAAATCATATAATAATTAGTCCGACATCTTTCAAGTCCGCCATATTGGATTCAGAGTGCTTTTCTTATTGAGATTCACTTTACTATTCGAGTTTTGTCAGCAAGCCTTTCATTTGATACCCTTATTGTCAGAGTGCATTAAAACTATTTCGCCACCTTCGGTGTTCCGCCATGTTGGATTTAGAATGAAGTAACACGGCTTACCATGCATTGTCATCAAAACTAAACGTGCACCTATACACAATTTCAGCCCAATCGGTTCATGATATCTGCTTCTTAACTGACTTACAAGACTCCATCCGGACGAAAATACATACATTGCACGTTAAATAAAAGCTTTTAATAATAATAAAAACTATAAATTCTACATGATAATGTGAAATACTAAGACAAGACAAGAATTATTTACACGTGTCTAAGACAAAGAGAATGATAACCATATTCTACAAATTCTGGGAATCCTGAGTCCTTACATGACTCATAATTATGCGGAAAATTATAATTGTGTATATACATTATGGTCTCGTGTCCAAATTTATTTGTAAGTGTAGTTCCCAGTGACTCGCGTCTGTGATCACCGGAACACTGGCTACCGTTTATGCACAAATCCGTAGACAGGTCATCGCACTTTATAAGCCGGGATTAATTGGATACGATTGAAACTAACAAATCCTGCATCGCATTAAAATTATAATGGTTGTCATAAACGTTTGATGATAATGATAATAAAGCTTGATAAAAACAGGTCACTAAAGCATACTAGTCCCTGGAAGTGGTTCGCATTTATCCTCAATGCGAACCTGTTGACGTATTATCTCGACACGGCTAATTAAAATGACGACACTTAACACTAAAAGAACATTAATAACTAATATACATGTTGATGGCATTAGACATATACGTAATAAAATTAAGTGCTAAGCAGTAAAGTAGATTTTTTAGTTCACATAATTAAGTATTTTACGGCCGCAGATATCAATATTCTTAATCTGCCTAGTGGTTGCTTCTTGAGTTTCAATTTCAAGACAGCTTAACAGCAGATTATGCAACACGTTCTTCATGACTACTTCATAATATTATTCTCGTCGTATTAAAAGCTTTTTTTTTTCGATATGAAACATGTCAAACAAAACAATATGTCAAACACAAAAACGGGTTTTTTTGTGTAGCCTACTTTAGAGCCAACTGCTGGGCAGAGGCCTCCCCTTTAATTTTCCAAACCTCTTTGGCGATTTCTGGCTCGGCGAGCCCCACGTTTCTGACGCGTTCAATTGCCGTATAACATAAATTTATTGTTGAATTTTTTAAAGCGATATGATGAAGGTTTGTGCACTTCGTACAAGGAATTCTATTATTTGTTGACATTACAAGCACAATAACTTGAACATCAAGGTAGCAATGCGTAAGGTGTACCACAGTGCGTCATTATAGCCGGTGCGAACAATCGTCCCCGCTGGAAGGTGAGAACATCCGCCAGATGACGGGAAGTGGTCGCAAGTTCACATCGAACGCTGTTTCAATACCTTATACTTCTGCCTAGCCTTTTCACAAGCTATGTTGGGGTCGGCTTCCAGTCTTACCGGATTTAGCTAAATACTATATTTTACATGGAGCGACTGCCTATCTGACCTCCACAACTCATTTTACTGGGTAATACAGTATCGCATAGTAAGACTGGTTGTCAGAATTGTAATGACTTAACGACTGTCAAAGATCACCGTATGACAGTCGGGACCAACGGCTTAACGTGCTTTCCGAGGCACAATACCTTATGTACCTATACATTATAATTAAAGTACAGCAGGTTTATTAATACATAGTCGCTGTTGTCACATATTTGTGTTGCATATAAAGACGTAGCCTTTTCGTATTTGGTAATATCAGACCATGTGTCTTTCAGTATGTTTATAAGTTTTAATACAATAAATTAAAGAAAAGCTTAGCCCTTCTAAACCCCCAAACTGTTGTTCTAATTAATTAAAACAATAGTTTTGTATCCTAAATATAAATTTTAAGAACTACCCGAATCAAATAACTATACATTTATTATATAATAAGTAGGTATATGTAGTGGGATTCCTAGTAAGCTTATTTTCCTTAAGGAAATGATTCATTATAGTGTAAAAAATTCGAAAGCTTGACCTCTAAGGCTCTACGTGACCACTTGCTTCGCGTTGATTATTTCACAGAAAATAACTTCCAAGTCTTTCATTTGTCGTAAAAATTCATGAGTCAAACTGTTTAAATAACAGGAATTGTTATCAATAAGCACTATAAAAGCCATTCGAAACCACAAACAGTTTATTACGAATTTAATTAAGGTAATAAAATTTGCGAGTTTTCACACAGTTGATAAAGCTGCCTGGGTTGCAATAATTGAGAACGAAGAATATATATTTTTTATTTTAGGAAATACTTTATTCTATCGCAACAGCACAAAAAAGAGGTATTTTTACAAAAAAATATAGTTCATATTTCGTCTATACATTATCGGCAAATGGTTAGCTATCTAACAACAATTAAAACGACTATGTCTGCGACTAAATAACCGATCACAGTAATAACTAAGTACGCAGACTCTAAACCGGAAAAGTAACATCGGAGAAGGTAACCAACGCAAAAAAAAGTATAAATCAATATCCATTGCTTGTAGCGCATGCCAACAATCTGATAACAGAACGCAAACGTCAATGTATGCTTAACAGTGAAGGTAAAGATTGCGTAACTGAGCGAGCAATGAACGAAGCCAATGACCGCATAGAAAAAATTGGTTGTATTGGCTTGTCGCTGGACGGGGTGAGCGGCTGTCACGATCTAAGGCTACGTCATGGTTCATTGCAGACGATGGAAAGCTACACGACGTGGCTCAACAATCAATGGTTATAGGCCAAAAAACCATGTCAACCGTGATGTTTTTTATTACACCTGAAAATAAAGGTGCGTGAAAAGCTTAGAGAAGCTTTTCACGTCAGTGTCGGTACCGAGGTCTGGTTGTACAGGTGTACATCTGACAAGTGTAGATACCTACAATTGCCCCATTCGAAAAATAAAGTCAATGCACTAATTTTAAACATGGACAGGTCCAATGGATTCAATAGTCTGTATTCCACATTCGTAGAAAAAAATATTAAGGTACTTCTAAAAGAACATACCTAATCATGAACAGGGATCAAATAGCAGTGTGCCATTTGTCCATACATTCTTGGAAATTTGGCACTTGCAATCAACGTCGGAATAGTAACTGCATTATTTATTAGTCCAGGATCAAAAATATTATCATTAATATCCATAGTAAAACATACATGATAGGCTATGATATTTGACAAGCCGTAAATTTTAATGTATATCCCCACCAACACCATTTATTATAACAACAAAATTTATTATAAAAATATCCACCAAATATTTAACATCACAGTATAAAAATCGCATGGTAAAAATATCATTGAACGCAGTACGTTTTTTGAATAGCTAATATAATTCACACACGTTCATAAAGGGTGATCATGGGAAATATAATATTAATATTTAAGATTTGAAGCACGCATAGCATGGCAATGCTCACATGTTATCTTAGACCGTACAAGAAAGACAGATTTTAGGGCAATTCAGATACCGCAGTAATTCTTAAAAAACTGCTAGTAAAGATTCCTATTAACAATAACATCTAAAAAGCTAAAGAAGAAAAGATGTTCGGACATGGAAAAGAGATTGTCCTTCTGTCTCCTGTATTACTAACTTTTCAAACATTGCGTTGAACGATGGTAATAAAATAGCGTTATGGGGATTAACACGAATCTTACACTATTCCCAAACTATGTTGATTATACCTTCAAGTTCTAGCTGATTAGCAAAATACCAGAATTTTGTTCAGACTTTCCTCTCCAGATTGTATTTTTATTTAATTTAACAGTAAATAGACACACACATAGATAATCGTTCAGACAGTGAATGTGAAGTAGGAATGTCTAAGCTCCTTGCACAAGTCAACGGTTACAAGAACGTCGCGATTCACGCGCATCGCTCACCCATCGAATTCCAATGAGTAGCAGTGAGCCAGTGAATGCATTGTGTAAGCAGAACACGCATCAGCGGCAGGAACAAGCCTCGGTTCCCAGAGGTAGACACAAGCCGTTGCTCGTGAATAAGAAACTCAATTGAGAATGATGAAACCACTAGTAATTTCATAAAAGCAAATCGGAACAAAGTATTATTTTATATTTTGAGTAGCTTCTGCCCGCGACTTCGTCTACGTGGACTTCAGAATTGTGTCCAAAAAGAAATGAAATGTTCAAAAAGAATACATGCATGCCAAATTTCATCCAAATCCATTCAGCCGTTTTTGCATGATTGAGTAACAAACATCCAAACATCCACACTTTCACATTTATAATATTAGTAGGATAATATCAAAATCAAGTGAACATAAAAAGTTATTTTATTCGAATTAGGCTAATAAACTAGACAGTACCTTGAAACGCCCACCCTTCACTGATTCCTAAGTGCTCTAGCTATGCAGAAGACGCGCAACAAACACCACCTATGATTCAAGTTTTTAAAGTCAGGGTGGGTGACAAATAGAAATCTGGCTAACTATGGTAAAGACTAATACATTAAACAGCGTCCTTGAAGCGACCGACATATCAATAAATGACCAGCCCATTATTAACATAATATGGCGATATGAATTTAGCGCGTGCCTACCGCATAGTAACAAATTCATTGACGAGCAAAGATTTGAGCTGCCAGCACTACGCCGGTTAGCAAACTTTAGCGACTGCTTGCCTGGCTTTGGGTAGTAGAGGTTTCCGACAAGATTTCGAACGCCGGGATAAAAAATCTGAGCCTAAGTATTTACTATATTTTTACTTTAATCATCTAGGTATGTGATGAAACTTGCGCAAGAAAGCGGAAATTAAATTTGCGAAATATTTCATCAGCCTGCAGGTGAATGTCCTATGATTGTGTTAACCATTATAAAATAATGTTCCATTACTAAATGTTCTATTGTAGATTTATGATAAACGTTCAAGTAAACATTTCCATATAATGCGTAATAAGTCGTTATCTCATGCATTTGAGTGGACTTTAATAATTACTTATCCTAATATTAATCTTTAAATAGTAAGTAATAGAATCATATATTTGTTTATTGCTTGCTACTCTTAATGCAATACTTCCGTAATGTGGTGCAATAAAAAAGTCGCTTAGTAGTCCTTGTTCGGTTGCCCTTGTATGTGGGGAACATTTGCCGATGCCACTTAGAAAAGAAGTAGATCTGTAATAGCACAATCATTGCTGTACTCACCCGCTCGTGCCTGATGAGGTATTCGATGAGCACGTCTTTCTTCTTCTCCTTCTCATCTGGATGGCAGATCCCGATGTTGAGCCCCATCACAATTGTGCGGAGCAAGCCACCCTCGAACGCGTCCCACAGGAACTTTGGCGTGTAGCACATTATCGCCTACAAACAAATACCTAGTTAACTTTTGTTCAAAATCTAGCCATACTTTCATGGAGAAAAATGTTAAACATAGGTTAGACAATTATTGTAACTGTAACTGCAATGTTTTTTTCTTTTTTACCGCATACGGATGCAATATTGTTGGCATTTTTGTTAATAAACACGAAATTTCGGTTTGTTTGATTTTAAGAATTGTTTTTATAGAATCCTGTAGCTTTAACAATAGGATACTTTTTTCGAATTTTGCTCATGATTTCCAAGTTTCTTTCCCTGCTTAATCGTACTGGACACTTATTTCAAACTTACATTAAACCGTTTCAATCAACCACAATCAGTGTAACGAAGTTCAATGTCATTTCGAAGTGTTAAGGTGTTAAGTAACACAAAGGAGCATCAGCCTACACATTAGTCGGTCACGATTTCGAGGCACCTGGATACAGTTATTGCAAATATTTTGAACATTTGCCGTTCCAGTTCACACTTTACGTCACATGTTTTGGAGATGAATGCGCTTCCCACGGAAGTTCATCAGTGATCTCAGAAGTCTTAACAATGTTAATTGTAATTCGTGTCTGTTTGTAGGTGAGAAGTATTGGATGCCATTGAGTTAATTATAAATACTGAAGTAGGTTTTAACTTGTCTTGAGACAATTCTGATTGATGAAGTACAAGAACCGAATTTCAAACTCAATCAAAAGAAGAAGAAAGGAAAAAAGCTTACATTAATTCACACTTGTATAATATGATTGACCTATTCAGAAAGCTAATACAAAATGTAAGCAACGGAGAGAGACTGAGAATAGCCCCCAATTCTAAAACTTGAAGCCTACTTAATGCCTTCAAGTTTTATCGCGAAATACTGCGTAGCATAGATTTGAATCCTTTTGCCATTTCCGATTATCCAAACTTACAGATGGTCCCGTATTTGTCCAAGGATCCATCTAAATCGTTATTACATTTTTATTACCTACAAACAACATTAAGCGTCGTCGTGACGTCGACATTTGAAGTCACACCTGTCAACTACAGTTACAATAGATCGTCGCACTCAAGAGCCGTCTCGTCACGTCCATTACATAGTGGGACATTTATCAATTCACTTAAAACTTTACGTAGCGCTATTTATTTATTTAACTGCCTCTGAACAGCTTTCAATGATATTATTTACACAAACAAGATGTTAGGTAATATTCAAATATATATGCCAGTTACGGGCAAACACAGACGCCAATTACTGCTTAGCTTATATGTAGAAAAACAGGAAAATAGCGAAAAACAATTGAGTGAATGAAGAAGAAATAAACATGAATAAAAAAATAAAAACAAGAGTTTACAAGAGTGAATTCAACTACGTTTTTTTAGTGTGTAGAGAAGCCAAAATTCTTGATTTGAATTTCGCCTTTGAGTCATTATAGACATCAGCTTCGGGTACGAACTTTTAAAATGAATCCAGGTTGTCACACATTTTAATGAGTTGAGACTTATATTTGTAGAGGTGTTAGGGCGTTAATTAAACTTAGTAATTAACACAACAAATAGAATTACAATTACAGTCGGTCCCATAATAGTGTAAAAACTGAGTATCGGCAGCATTTCAGACGAATAGAAAAAAAAATGCTGGTACAATAGCAACTAAATTTGTTCCAGACACACTGTAGCGCCTCATTAAATAATTAATTACCTCGTTTCCCTAATTAAGTTAACTCGTGAGAATGTATACGGTGGCATTTTCCTTGTTCTCGGAATTCCTTCATAATGTTATCGTTTAGACTGCTAATGAACGGTCACTTATTGTGTTGTGGTTCAGTGGTATTGTTGTTTACGCTTTTTCTGCCAAAAATAAAGCAGGCAAGTTAGGTTAGGTTAGGTTATGGGTCATGACAGGCAAATGTCATTTGAATTGAAAGATTTCGTGTTTCAATTCTTTATTGCATACCATAATGTTACAGGTGGTCAATTATTTATTAAGTTTACAGCTCATTATGGACCCTGTCGGGCACAGCAAAAGTAGGAGAGGGGAGGTGTTTCTGAAGGTCAACCCGTTATCAATACTTTCGGGATTATGCACAACTATTGTTGTCTGTGTATCTTTTTTTTTTATTTTTTCAATAACTGTTTTTGCTCAATATTTTTTGCTCAAATGTTGCATTTCCGAAGTAACTATTTTTAACGTAAAAGTTAGTAACTATTTTTACTTAATAATGTTCGCTCAAATGATGCATTGCAGAACTATATATAATAGTTTAAGGTATGTGGCACGTGAAAAATGAAAAACCAGACTACCGAAACTGAGTCATTTTCGAAAGAAACGTTATCCTTAGTTAAAGGAGGCCACCGCTTCCAAAACATAGGGAGCAGTGGGTCATACAAGTGAACAGCTCGTCAACTGTTTAGCACCCACACCGTTATGACTGACACAACATGTCTAATACGTTACCGCGTTCGTGATTTAGGTGTTAAGTTTTGACAGTCCGTTAACCGCTCTCTATTAAACAAGAACTTAAACAAAGCGATTTATTGATATTTTAAAGACTAGCTGTTGCCCGCGGCTTCGCTCGCGCGTAAAGTATTATACATTGATTGAATCATAACAAAACTTAATACTTTTCTTCAGTCATTGACGTTTCGCGAAAATATTGTTTTTGAAACTTTTTTATGATAAACTCTTTGTTATGTGTTCTTTCTTTAAAAATTATCATAGTGTGCGAGCGTTCCAGAATCAGTGAGTCAGTGAGTCAGTGAGTGACGTGGGCTTTTATAATAGAGATTCTAGGAGGAAGAATGTTGATATTTTAAAGATTCTAGGAGGAAGAATGGCTAGGTTTGCTTTATTAGGACCTTTATAATGAAAAAGAAAATCTTTCAATTAATTTAGTGATCAATGCAGAACCTAATTTTTATGCGAGGTAAGAACGTGTGGTAGAAAGATGTCATCTATTATTTGACTCTCATCTAGAATTCCCTTTCTGGTAAACGAGCAATTGAAGTGATGTGGGTACATATAATTACAATAAATCTAACTTGTTACGACTTTGCATGGTGACGAATCAATGCATTCATTATAATATCGAGATAAAGGTGGTTTACTGCGCGTGGATTACAAAGTAACTAGGTAGTACCAATTAAACAACTGGGTTTTATCGTATCGCCGCCGACTGTACATATAATAATATGTAAAAAATCGAGAATTTTATTAATAATAAATGTGGACAACAACACATACATTGCTCCGAATCCAAAGTAAGTAGCTCAAGCACTTGTGTTATGGAATCAGAGACAACGAAGGTATCACAAACACCCAAACCCGAGACAATGTAGAAAAGTGTTTTTCTACCTTGACCTGTCCGGGGATCGATCCCGGGACCTCAGTGCTTGAAAACCGACACCTTGAAAACCGAAACCGAAAACCGGTGTGACCTCACTGGACCACGGAGGTCGTCAAAAATGTATGTCGTTATTTATTAAGAAGTGAGCCCGTGAGAAGCAGATTTATTGATCGTCGGCCCAAATTTCCTGCGACGTCTTCTATCAGTCACCGGCGACCGGAATCGATTTAAAAATTGTGAGTACGCAATAAAAGTCATTAATTTATTAATTCTTTTAATTCCGATTTCCCAGCTTGCTTGTCAGCATCGAATTCAGAATTTGGATCTTATTACTATCAAATAAAGTGCTACAAATTACAATTTTCTTATATGCATTACCTACTGTTCATTTAAATAAAAACGTCATTATTTAAATGACGTATGACGTGACAGTACAAAGTTATAATTAAGTCTAGATCAAGGTCTGAGTTGTGCGCATTATATATTTAATTTAAGTCATCCATTAGGTACGGGGATAATTGACGTCATTAGATTTCACAGAAGAACTGTATACAGTATTGGATAAGTAATAATATATGAAGTATTTATTTTAATATTAGTATGCGTTTTTTTCTGCCTATCCGTTTCCCAAGCTATGTTCAGGTCGGCTGCTAGTCAAACCGGATTCAGCGGAATACCATATTTACATGGAGCGACTGCCTATCTGTCATCTAGTATTCCATATCCATAGGACTACGCGTACAACTAGCTATCAAAATTGGCACGAAGGGATCTTGGTATGTTTACAAAATATGTTCAGCCATCCACGTTTAATATAGGTCAAACAGTACGACTCACACTTAGCCACGAACCCATCTTAATATTATAAAATTACGCGTCACGTTGTTTTGTCCGAGATGGACTCCTAAACCACTTAACCGATTATAATAAAATTCGCACACCATGTGCAGTTCGATCCAACTTGAAAGATAGGATAGCTTACATCTAAATTATATTAAAAAAATGAGACCACGGGCGGAGCTGCGGAAAACAGCTAGTCTAGTATAAAAATGCATATCGACGCTAAATACAAAATCTTTATCATCTAGGTAAGTCCCGCGTAATGACACTGACATGCATCTAACAAAACTGTGTTGGCATCAATGTCAAGTGTATAAATACTCGAATGGACGTAAATTACTGTGTGTCTACCAGCTCATTTGTTCTCCGCGGTTTAATCAAATACCTTACGTTATTTTATATTAATTACTGTTGAAGTTTCGAAGATTTCCATGTAATAATGCAATTGGTAGCGTCTGAATGCAAACAGTTTATACGGTTAAGGGTGGATTTTACCAAACTTTTAGTCCACGTTTAGGGCATATACTTCGGATAAATATTGATTTTTTGACATATTTGTAAAGAAAAGCTGTCAGACGCCATTTTTATACCACGAATAAAAGTTATCTGACTTTGGTCAAATCAGCCCTAAGATTTTTTTTAATCTGAGTACCAATAAGTACTTCATCAAACTTGATGGAAAACTAGGTCGCGCTGGCCATCCCGCCACGTAACAAGCCAAAAGTTGAATATGAAAATTTGCGATTTGAATGTGGGTTATTATATTTTCGATCCCTCTTCTCTTACCTGGAAGAACAGCACGAAGCACACCCATTGGTAGTAGGTGTAGTACTTCTTGTCCTGTGTGCTGTCGTACTCGTTCGCTATCCCTGGATGCGCCACCTCTTTGCCGACCTGCAACACAACACAATGTTCAGTAATAGTAAAAGACTCATCCGTTATGTACAAATATGGCACCAGCTTCTCAGAGGCAATTGCCTATTAATTGGAAAAACATTATTCTTTTAAATTACTACTAAAAATGGTCAACCTTATATTTGGAAAAAAAATGCATTCTTTTTGTAAATAAACAAGGTTGTAAGGGATTTTTTGGAATCTAAACAAGTTCATAAAGAAGGTAACGTATCAAATCAAACGCTTCGTTCAAATCGTAAGCACTGGTAAAATTAATCTCGTTTTAACAGGGAGGACACAAATAGTAGCCATAAAACTATGATGATCAATAAATATGCAATGAAACCCAGATAATGTTTTCAGATCATCGACAATTTACGATTGAAGGCTGACTGGAAATCATAAAGTCAAACCAAATGGAAAATTCTAAATATGATAATTTCAATAGCTCAACGGTACAGTAACATTTATTTGCCGTAAGGTGTTTAGAGTTTGTAAATAATGTATAAGGGAAATACGCAATTCGCAGAAATATTACTACTTGTTTATATAAATGGTGATATATCACAAGGAAATTGTATTTTCTTTTGGAAATGTCTTGTTTGGAAATGCTCTTTTTTGCTTTAAGATAAAAAAAACATGGCGTAAGGTTACAAGACAACGGCATTTTAAGGTCTTTGTAAACTTATAGTCTCCTATAATAAGATCTTGAGTACGGTGTTCAACAACAGTAATGGACTACGTCTAAAAATATTATGTGGTTCAATCTTCACTCTTTTGCCGACCACAAGCCTCACTAACTTCTAACTTCTTCTGACCATATCTGTTGTGCCAAAAATTTAAAGTCACATACCAGAAACACCGGGAAGGTGGCTACTTATCAGCATCAGATTTTGTTTATGTAAAGAACAATGTCCTTGATTAAAAGCAATGTATAATAAAGAGATACCTAAAACACTTCAACCATAATGTATGGTAACACATTAATGTTATTTTTAGTTCATGAAATTATAATATTGTTTTGTAATATCGTGTTAGTTTCAGTCAAAAAAATGGACCATGGCCACGTAAGAAAAATACTAAGCTTAATATTGATAAAGGATTTGATATTCTGGAATTTTTAACAATTGAACATAATACAGTCTGTGATTGTTGAACCAATTGGCAAACCAATCACACTAGTTGACATTGAGTTAGATACAGTTGAAACTGACTAGTTGGTCTGATTTCGGAGAAATCAATTAAAGATATACGACCAACGGCTAAATAAATGATTTAAACATTCAAACGACACTGGCATCACTATAACAACGAGCGCCGCCTTATTACCAGCCAGGACTCGTATAATAGGTAATAAATAACAAAGACAAGTGTGCGCTGACCTTAACCAACACACAGCTACGAGTATAGGGGGCGTCACAGTAGTGTGCGATCTGCGAATCTTTGTGACGATGTCACGAATCAGGGATGCTATATTAAACTGTGCTCTATGCAATTAAGTCAAAATTCCAAAATGGCTTGATGCAATATCGTGATTAAAAGCAGAAACCTATATCATCCTATAAATGTCTCTCATTCACTATGTCTAAATAGTTTGAACCCAATCAAATGAATTTGGCTAACAGTGGATATGATTATTGTTGAAAAACATTCCAGAACATTTTTAATTAAATTATGAGTCAAACGGCGTGTGACATCAGGCCAATAAACTGTTACATACATTTGCAATGAGGATATCACGTCATTAACCCCAGAACGTTAATAATTAATTACGTGGGCCGACATCCAATTGACGTGTACCCAAATCAGGAGTAAATTCGGTTCGATTCGGTCGGTTCGACGTGATAAAATGTGACCATGCAGTAACTGACTAGTCTTTAGAGACTTCTAGTCAAGCCACAAGTATTTGCCTAACTTGAAGTCAATCTTTATCTTCGAAGTAAGGTTGCGTTAAAAAGCACTTTTGTGCAGCCCTGACCAACAACTGCTAAATCAGTGGTCAGCATAAGAGAGGAAGCGGTTAGTTACGAGAATCTGCGTAGAAGCAATTGGCAGCACCCACCAGCCTAATAGATGATGATTTAACAGTGCAATGAAAACATACATGTATCATGAGACAGACGATTTAAGGATGAAGTATATACAATTTGGATTTTTTTTAGCGCCGGGACGGAAATTACTCTAAATAGCAAACTGGAGATAACAAATTATGCTCATAAACCTTTATTTTTTTAAAGATATAAATTTGCATACATGGATTATAGTTGCAAGTAACTGTTAACTAATAATGTGCAAACATATTTATTTATTTATTTAGGATCACCAATCACAAAGGATATATATGCAGGTACACGATTTAATCCTTATGTATCAGGCAATATAGAGCATGCTCCTCATCAAAAGTATGATGAGGAACAAATTTCGTCCATAAAAGTCAGTTGACTAAAAGACAAAAGAAGGAAGGACTAATACTAAGTAAAACCCGTGGTTTAACCTATTCATTGATAATTTACAAATGTAAATAAAACAATTTAATTATGCAGCAGCAAGTTGTAAAGACGAATGATTTCATAACTTTAGGGACAACACGACATGAAAATGTATAATTTACGAGCAATGCAGAACATAACGAGTTTGACCCAAATTTTAAATGCTTCGAAATCTTTCATTGTTTGGAAACAACGGGTGATTAGAAAATGTATTTTATTATTCGCAACTCTAATAATACACTACATACAAAATTACCTAATCATCTGACAGTGGCCGAACGTGGCTCGAAGGAAAACTACTACTAAAGATTAAAATCCTTTTGAATAAAACGTTAAAAGATAAGTTTTATTTTGTAAAGTTAGTTATTGCACTATGATAAAAGTGCAAAAAAATAATTACGAAATAATAGAAACATTTGAGCTCACACAGACATGATCGAAATATCCTCAACGTTTGTCCCATGGGACGGATATGCGACACGATTTACCCTGCAAAAAGTTCTAATTTCTTAGTCCATTTTCTCTACGGAATTCCAATGTAGGTACACCTAATATTCAAAAGGTAATGCAGGAATATCACCGGGATCTGATACTAAATTATGTTCCATATACACGTGATACAGAAATTAGAATCAACAGTAAATCACGGAGGTTGGCTGGGAGCCAGTATTGTGTTACAGTTGAAATTAATTCGCGTAATACGTGATACGACGCCTTCTTGTGAGTTCCGACTTGAACAATACATTGTCAGCTGATTACCGGCGGATCATTTAAGCCAAATGAAACCTACAGCCATATTGAAGAAGAAATACTTCAAAATTGCTGATAAATTCAAAGGGTATAGACATGCTTTTTGCTTTTCTCTTAAATATTATGAACAAATGCAGAATAAACACTTAAAATTTGGCAGACAAGAACCAATTAGACTAAGTGTACTACAATAAATTGGCATTCGAATTTGTGAGTGAGCTGTCTGTAGGGTTGGTGTGACAGGACATTTGAAAATAGGACCGTTTCAGTCTGCGTATTTTTTTTGTACTATTCGTTTGTACAAACTTCATCTGGAACGCAACTAGGATTCTAGCAGTGCGTACATCAAGCAGGACTTTTTAGGATCGAATTAAAAATTAATATAGTTTGTTGACTAACAAAACGATAAACTTGTACCAGTATTATGATTGTTTTCGAGAATAATTATTAACCACGTGTCTTTAAAACTTAATTTAGTGTTATGAACTCACCTCTCTCGCGAAGGCGTCGGGCATGGTAAAGGTGGAGGTGATCCAACAGAAGGTGTTGACCACGTTGACGGGCAGTCCGCTGACAATGCACTGGATCGGCTGCCCCACATACTGCGTGGCAGTTATGATCATGGAGCAGGTGAGCAACAACACCGTCGTGAACACATTGTGGAGCCGGAACACGGCATTGTCAGTCCTGATCGGCTGGTACTTGAAGTAAACACTTAACCCTCCTAGTAACTTAAACATGTTGCCTGATTGAGGCGTCGATCATCAACATACATCGAGAGGAAGGGGTTCTAGATAATTCTACTCAAAATCAGTCTTGTTGTAATTGCTTAGAGACGCGATAATCTGTTGCGTGTCGATTATTGTCGAGGTTTCATTCAGTGCGTTGTCATCTGAAACAATAAATACAATGGTTATTCGATTAACACACAAAACATCGTAGATACATATTATAAATTTACTTTAAATAAATCGATCAGTAGTATGCTTACAAATTGAATTGAATAAATGATATTTAATCATGTATTATACGACGTCGTATTGCGCTGTTCACGTCAACACTAATAACATTTGATGTAATAAACAAGAGAGCTTTTAATGATTTTATTATAGTGACACATTCAAGTGGACATACAGAATGTTAAAAACACGTATTAATTTTCATATGAATAATTAATTGGCTTATTTAGAAAACTAATGAACATTGAACAGGAAAATCAGAAATATACAAAATACAATCAGTACCATCATAAAATATCTAAATTAAAAAGCACACAAATAATTTTGTTATATAATTTATTTCAACATAAGTATGTGTCAATAAGACACACAAATATTTAAGATTACCGCAAATTACGGCTTCACAAAAAGAATTGAAATTAATCAACTTTACCATCTTTCTTAACTTGTTTGGTCAATTTCTATACAAATATTACACAGTTTTCCGCGATTTTTATAGCACAAATGGGTATTCTATTTATCAGATTTACAACACATACAGAAGATTCTTTACATAACCCTTCTAGAGAGTATGTTGTCCTCAATGCTGAGACCCATCGACTCGTTCACCACACTTGCGACAGTTGCTCTATCGTTAACTGTGATATCGCGTGACTTCACTCTATACTTCTGATAATAACACAGAATTTGTGCATATTAACTGTCGACACTGATGGTTATTCGCTGGAAGTCTGTCAACAGCACACATTGTACAGTGTACATATTACGTACATTTAGGTTGCGTAATAATCTGTCCTGTTAAATTATTCCTGCAACTCCGCCTTTGGGTTTAATGTGTTTAATCTAGGAGCGAGTCTCATTCAATTTAATGACGAATTTGATTTGAAGATAACACCTGGTTTAAGGTACTGAACTAACATGATTTGCAATTAGTTGATATTGGTAGTACGGTGAACAACGCCAGTAGAAATGATGAATTAAGAAAATCAAACTATCTGCTTTCAAATAGGTAAAGGTGGTGTCAGCGTCAGAATGTTCCCACTGATATGCAGCCCATTGTATGCTCCATAGTAAGCGAACTGGTTGCCGGCACGTACGAGAATGTTTATTTAAGTGCTTACAAGTAAGGCGATACAGCTACTGAAAAGGAAGCGGATGGGCCGTGAGGTGAAGGACCTAAAAGATTTTATATAGACTATAATACTACCTGCTCTATATCATAGAACTTTTTTTTTTAAAGATAAGAATATAATAGTATAGGATTTATTCCGTTCTAATACCAACAACTAATACCACTGGTATTTGTTTCATCCATATTTATTTTCTATTCCGAACGGGTACCATTATTTAAACTAATACCAAAACAAGTTTAAGGATATAAGGTACAGTCGGTGAAAATGCTTTGTATGAAATTGTAAGACTTTTAATTAAAAAAAAAAGAGTATCTTAATCCAAAAAATTGTATTAACTTTTAGACGTTTGTAAAAATATTAACAAACGTCTAGCTCAATAATAAAATATGTCTAATAATCAACATTATTATAATTTTAGTTCCTCCTCGTGCATGTGCATCTTTGTTGCAAAAAAAAACAAAACAAGAACAATTTACTTACAATCTAAAATTACAAAATATCTCAGAAATTTCGCGCAGGTAAAAAAAATTGCAAGATGATTCACATAAACCTGTTTTTCTCTGTTTTATATTGGAATGTCGTGAATTTGGAAAGTTTTAGAATTATATATTATTACTAGCTGTACCCGCGACGTTGTTCGCGTTGATCAGTCGTAATAGGTATAAGTGTGTAAAAATATTTTGACTGAAATCACTGGATGCGCTTTAGATGGCTCAAGTCGACTGATATTTTCTTTTCGTTTGTTACGCGATACCTCGGAAATTTTATAATTGATCAATTTCAATAAATTTTTTGTATCGTTTGGGTTAACATAAGACGTGGTCCCATACACCATAATTATATCATCAACATTGATTTTCAAAATCTTAGAACAAAGTTGCTTATTGTACGTAGGTAGAAGATAAATATTTACACTTATGTTTATTCTATGAATGAAATTTAAAAGTTTTTGAAACTTTATGAAGGCTTTGTACGAAGGATGTAGTTTGATGTATTTTTATTCTTTAGATAAATGTTCTTCTGTAGACTACTATACACAAATAAGATTGCGGGACCTAGAGTCAGAAATATTTGTAGTTACATGTTTGTATTAGCTCGCGATTTTTGAAAAACTTATGGATGCAGCTGAAAATGAAATAGTTTAAAGGATTGTTTCGACGATATTTATTTTGAGTTTGATATTTAGCCAAGTGTCAATATAGCTGTGAGCAAAAATAGCTCATAAGAATGGAGGTTTTTCGATGTCCACTGTCCAAAATATTACTATGGTGTCCAAAAACGACCAAAAGAGAAGGGAATGAATGCCCTTCTCTTTTGGTCGTTTTTGGACTTCCTGGCTCTTTTCTTTTTGTGTTATACCAGATAGTTCTGTTTACCCTTGCCTATAACTTTGCATTACGGTACTGGAATAGAGCAAAAGGGAGGATCACTGTAGGCGGCCGGGAGATAGAAAGCGGCAACAAAACGCTAAATGCGTATAAACAATTTCTAGCTAAATATGTAATTTTCATGTCTCCATGGTTTGGTGGCCTAGCGGTTCAATGACCGGATTCACATGCACGTGGTTGCAGATTTGAACCCAGGCAAGTACCAATGTGACTTTTTCAAAGTAATATGTACTTTCTTCATCATTCTAAGACATACATGACAATCGGTCAAGGAAAACATCGTGAGGAAACCTGGATTCCAACCATTTTTTAAACCATTACCAATTGAAATCGCCAACCCGCAATGAGCAAGCGAGATCAATGCTCATTAAATTCCTTCTCTTTATGGGAAGAGGCCTGTGCCCAGCAGTGGGACGTTTATAGGCCTGTATTTTATGCAATTTTCATGACAGGTTGCCTCGTAAGTCTAGTGTTCATAATCGCGACTACCGTGAGCGAGGTTTCAGATTGGAATTCAGGGTCAGGCAGTTTGGCCGGGTTTACATCCACACGACTGTCCGATGGTCATAATTATATTATGATCTTTGTTGGTCATAATAATCCTGATAACCATTCTTACCAAAATATATCTACCTACTGAATTATTCAGGGTATCTACAATTACTGTAACTGGTGAAAAATGAAGTTTACTTCAACATAGCTTGGGAAATGGTAGATTGTAATTTTGACGTGCACATTTTGACCAAACCTGAATTTACGAAAATCAGAGATCTCGTGAATTTCCGTAAATAGTGTCTAGATAAATACATCCATAGTGTATAAAATAATAACAATGACCAGATCAAAAGCTGGAACAGGCGCTATATCCTGTATATTTATTTATGCCAGCTTAGCAGTTTGCCATCAGATCTCGTCACACACAGGCATTATAATCAGTAGTCGATGCGATATTCAAATACCGTCCGTTCAGCTTAATATAGACAAAAAGATGAATAAAGTAACCTTGAGGACCTAGCTGTACCCGCGACTTTGTTCGCGGTGATCAGTCGTAATAGGTATGCATGTGAAAAATATTTTTGACTGACTGAATCACTGAATGCGCTTTAGATGGCTCAAGTCGACTGTTACAGGTATTTGACAATTTGGTTTCTTTTATGTAAGTCGCAGAAATTGCGGAATTGAGATGGTGGACTTATCTTCTAACTGACTATGACCTTCACCTGTCTAAGAGTAAAGTGTGATTGTAAAAACTTTATGCATTTTTGTTTTTCTCGATCAGGCATCAAAAATTACATGAGCAGCAAGCTATCTTGAGCGTATTAAAGAATTGTTGTAATAACCACCTGTGTAAAAAATTACTTAGGTACTACTAAAAAATAATACAAAAACACAAAAAGGGTTAGCCCGATACATTTAAACTTCTGTAAGAAAGTCGGTGCTAGAAATAAAAATCAAAATATGTAGTAACATCAGGATTTCAGGATTTGAACATACGGCAAGATATTTCACATTTCCTATCGTATAACCACCGAGCTGTCTAACACTACTGTGAGCATCGTAAATAGTTATTCATACTTCAATAAACTGATTGCTATGGCAACGTTATTTTTGCCATGGATACTTTGTTGTTTATATGTCAAATATTACGTGTACAGATGAATTGAGATTGTGTTAATTTAAGGTTTGATCCCTATTTAATACGGACGACCATATTGATGAGAGCTCTTCCTAAATTGGACTTTGTATCGCCGATATCGCTTTCTATTGATTCAAATGTACATAACTTTTTTGTTTATGCACCGATTTCAATGAAATAACTACTAAATGTTATGGGAAGGTTGGAGCAATACGCCAGTTAAAACGGCATTCACATCAATTCAGTCGCTTCTGAGATCATTGCGTACAAACGCACAGACAAACAGACAAACAGACAAAAATTTTAAAAACTATATTTCGGCTTCAGGAACATGAATAGAACGTGTGTATGTAGTTTTTTTTCCAAAATATTCAATGTACAGACACTGGTCGTTTACGATTTTATTATATGTATAGATAACAATAATTTGATTAGGTTTGACTGAGCTGACTGTACCAAATTCAAGTTGTTGGTATTCGTTCGCACATTAAATTTAATTATTTAAAGATTGGTATCCGTTCGGAATAGAAAATAAATATTGTTGAAACAAATACCAGTGGTATTAGTTATTGGTATTAGAACGGAATAAATCTAGTATAGTGCCACAAACTTATCTGTCCTGGTGACGGCTGCGCTGCTGTTGAATTTAGTGTTTCAACTCAAAAGAATTTTCGTGGTTTTTAGCATAAAATTAATGCCCTCGCCCTAGTGCACAAGGAGTAAATTAAATCTCCATTTCAGATTAAACTATACAAAATAAAAATTTGTTACATAATATTAGTTATAGTTTTCACTACCGGATTACATAAGTTTGTTTAATATGTGTCACCTCACTTATCCAATATTTAGTAAATAATATTAGCGAAACAAACGATGCAGTTCCAGCCAGGTCATAAGCCTTAACCTGTTAAACAATCGCCGCTATGCTTACGCGCATATCCAATGCATTAGAAACGGACCGGAGAGTACTGGCTGATTATAGAACATACAAAAAAGGTTAAAGACCTGTTATCGTGCATAACTGTTTCTCGTTAAGATTAATTAAGCGACACCTGCCGGAACCAAAGAGAGTAAAAATATAATGTTATGCGCGGATTTCAGTTTCAAAGGCTTCCACTTCTACGCCACTCATGGAATGCTAATAGGTGCCTATTTGTATGCAAGGTTCCCGAGCAAGCACGTTACAATTTGTGGATATAGATTTTTCTATTAGATGGATTTTCTATTCGATTTTTAGATGGATGTATCTCGTAACAAAAAATTGTGAGGTATTTGAGTACACTCTTCAAGTTTTAACTTCTAATTAAGATTTGAAAAAACACAGATATAGCGATCAAAAATCAAACATAAAATAATAAATCTATTTATAGAAATTTTGTGTACAAAAGAAAGTCTTGTACATATGGACAATCCCATTCTATATTTCCCCCCTCATATAAGCCGCATATTCATAATAAACTACTTAAAAAATCTAAGACCAGCTTAAGTGGCCAATGGGTTTATTGAGGAATATTATATATAATAGGCTTTATCCCCCGACTTGTCATCATTAAGAACGAATAAACATTTGTTAATAGAAGTAATGTGGGCATGACACAAATAAATCTTAATCTCTTACGAAACGTAGAAGTGTTATTACCTCAGATAAATGCATGAGCAATATATACAAATATAAATAAATGATTCACATTTCCTCGGCTATGTTTGAATGGCTCATATAAACAATTGTGACTACTAATGAGTCCTGACATTGCAAGCAACATTCTTGTAAGAACGCTAAGAACTCACAAGGTGCCAAGTTTATTGCCAGTGGCCAAATAGTCAGCGGCCAATTTAAGGTACTAAAACTTTACTTAGCTGGACGCAACTCTATACCATGTTCACTGAATGGCAAGCGGTATCGCAGTATTCCCTGACCAATTGCGAGACCAGCTTGACTCCGTTTGATAAAGATGTTCTTGATCAGCCCTAGACAGAGAGGAGGACAGACAGTAGCTGCTGACAATAACAATGCATAGTGAACTAATGCGTGATATTGACGCGAGAAACACGCACTTGTGCAAATAACAAGTATTGCTCAACTGGCGATTGTTCCAGCCTGTTACCCACGATGTTTTGGTTGTAACCTCTTTGTGAGACGCGTGTGAACCGGGGACTCTGACATAGCTTTGTGTTATTGACAGCTTGGTATTTGGCGGACTTCAATACACTTCGGAACAAAATTATTTGCTTCATCTTTATGGGATTCTCACACGATCGCAATTTATGTATGTTTAGTAGACTACCTGAAAAATATACTCGATTATGATGTTCATTAGTCCACTTTTCGTTTAGTTCTCAATACTTGTAAGTACGAAACGTTTTTCACGAATTATCACTTTATTAACCGATCCCATTGGCGTCAAGTGGCTCAAGACCGAAAGGTGTGGAGCCAAGCAGGGGAGACCTTTGCCCAGCAGTGGGACAATAATTAGGTTATGAAAAAAAAAAAAAAAACCGATCCCAAAATAGGCAAGATACGATAATACATGACAATCATTAACACACCATTTTCAAATTAGCGACCGAACTTAGAAAGTGTCAACCTAAACCAATTCCATTAATGTAATCGTTTAGCGGCAAAACTGTCGAAGGCCCTAAAATGTCAACAAATGTAATCGTGAGGATATATTTAAAGCTACTTTCAACAAGTTATAAAAAATGTACAAAAAGAGAACTTGTTAGAAGTAAACGAATGTGTGAAACATGACGAACAACTATTAACAATTTGAAGCACCTGATTTTCACAGTTACAACAGGTACTATTTTAATGCAACTGTATTTTCTAGCAAAAATGCAGATCAATTGAGAACACAATCTCACCTTTGACACAATTATCCACAAGTTTAAATCGAGGTTAGTTCAGAATAATTGGTTAATACTCAGTTAACGTTATAAAGCCATCGGCCCAATTTAAATTGATGGTGACAGCAAAACCAGCAGTACTTGGAACGTGATAGTGACGCCCAACGTGGGATCAGTATCAAATTGCGAGATAGAGATGGGATTTCAAGAGACTCAGACGAAGCGTTTTTAACACTACTTATACATGTAATACTATATTACAATAACAATTAATGTGTCAGTTTTCTTTTTCAGTTCAAGGCATTCATAAAACATTTAAAAAAATTGAAAGAAAACTGCCAAATTCCCATGTTCTTTAAAGTACCAAGGTCAAAGAAAATTTCTTAAGAAAAAAGTTCTTAGTACGGAAACGTTATGAATAATAGATTTTAAACTGTATTCCTTGGTAATGTATGGTTTCTGTTTCAATAATGGCTTGGCTAGGTAGTGCTTTACGAGCGAATAGACTCGTACGAGGGTGCTGTCTATTTCTGTACACCGTCTATTAAAAGGGATAGGTACCAATGTACTTTCCAAGAACACTACGGATGCAGAGTCAATAACACTAACTCAAAACAATAGAAGCTAATACGTAGCAATATGCAATTAATATAAGTGACAGCAAAATACTGTTATTCACAGGAGTAACTAATAGTTTAGGAGATAATGTGTATTATGTAAATTGTATAATGTATAATAATGTAAATTGAATACCTTCATCTAATTGTGTGAAAAACAGTGTAATTATATTGTACCTAATACAATGTCAAAGGTTTTTGGTGACAATAAAGATTTTTATTTTATTTATTTACATTGGAGAATACAGGATTAATTTAAAAGGAGTGCGTTTATTCAACGGGGTAATCAAGTACATAAAACTGAGAATCTTTCCCCAAGAAACATAGGTCGAAATCTTAAAATGGAAAATGAACTTTTTATACTAAGTGACAGGTCACGTGACTTTTGTTTGTATGAAAAGATGATTTTCCATTTTAAGATTTCGACCGATACGCACTCCTTTTAAATTAATCATGTAGAGATAATTCTAATAATAAGAAATTATTTTATAATAATTTGTATGTAACAAGCATAGCTAAATTAAAATACTTTTATTTCAAGTACTCATACTTTTGAAGATTGTTTCGAAACGTTGAAGGACTCTAGTTGCGGTCAATGGTAATTATGTTTACATCGGTAAAAGAGTATATATATTCATATGTAATCGTCAAATATATAAGTAAATGATTTTGAGAAAAAAAAACGGTTTTTGGAGTCGCTGATCTGCGAGAGGTCTTGGAGCTCTATTAGTTTTAAAACAGAAAATATATTATACAAAAAAGACTTATCAGGTCGCTTTATCCCACTTAGGCAGATTAAATCTTAGATGCAGATGTGGTATTACTCCCCAAACAATGGAACACCTGTTATCTTGTCCTTCGTGCCCTAACACCTGCACGCTGGACGATTTAATGAAGGCTACTGATAATGCAGTTCTCGTAGCAAAATTCTGGGCTGACACAATATGATTGCCATCGACACGATAAGAATGCTGTCCCACTTCTGGGCAATGGCCTCCCCCTAGTCCTTCCATTTAACCTTATTCCGCGCCACCTCGAACCAGCCCTCAAAGTATGCAAATTAATTTGAAAATTATTAATGCTGCATGAATAACTATAGTTATACGACAAAATAATTAAAGTTCCTGTTAATACCGGTGCACAATTAGAGCAGGAAATTAGACATTATTACAGGAAATAATATATTTATCAAATCAAATTACATGATAAATAATTTCCTCATGGAACAAATTAATCACAAGGTTTCTATTGTTAATGATTTCAGTAATTTATCTCTTTCAGTCTTTATGGTAGAAGGTAAATTTAGTAATTGAAATATGTACCTACAATGGTAGATCAAGTTACACCTATAATTAGTATAAAACAAAATCGATCCTACTGTTTGTACGCTTAGATATTTTAAACTACGCAACGGATTTTAATGTTTTTAGGAATAGATAGAGATTCAAGAGGAAGGTTTATATAATACACTAGCTGTTTCCCGCTGCTCCGCCCGCGGTCTCAATTTTTTTTTATATTTGTGATGTAAGCTATTCTATCTTTGAAGTTGGATCAAACTGCACACGGTCTGCAAATGATGTAAGCTATTCTATCTTTGAAGTTGGATCAAACTGCACACGGTCTGCAAATTTGATTTAAATCGGATCAGTAGTTTCGGAGTTCATCCCGGGCAAACATCGTTACACTGGAATTATAGAAGATGAGCGAAGCCGGGTTGGGTCTGCTAGTTAAAATATACTAAACTCAATTGACACTTCTTTTTAGGTTAACCCGACCCACTGTAACTGGTAAAAGGTAAGTATTACATATGTGGTCTAAATATTTTGACATGTTTAAACGAAACACACTTGAATATATTTATAAGGTACAAATGTATGCAGGTTTATTTAAGCCTGCTAAAACAATATGCCTAAAAACAATACTTATACAGGTGTTCACGTTCCGCATTCACAGTTGCGTGAATAATGAGTTAACTGAACCGCATTTGTTTATTCATAATGCTTAATACAATATGATTATATATTTTGTAGGTTTATTTATGTATCGTGACCTAATTGATAGGGTCTATTTCACCATCGTCAAATAACTTTATTCGAGGAATAATATTATGAAACTTTGACAGGTATTTCATACAGAAACTGTCAAACGTCAATTTTATTCGTCGAATAAAAGTTATCTGACAATGGTGAAATAGGCCCTTGAATAAGAATAGCTTTAAGGTGCTGCTCCGCTACAGCTCAAGGTATAAAGGCTTAACTTTTTTGAACATGCGTTACATTTTTTTTGACCCAAATAAATATTATTTCTTTCTCAGTGTAGTACCTAATATGTAAAAGACCATAATATACATTGAATATTTACGCAAAATTTAAATATTAAGGTAAACGTGTGTTTAGGTATATGTATTCTGCACAGTACTAATTCTTAGTGTGGTAACTCCACCGTCTGTGGTTTTACCATGACACAAGTTTAATAAATAAAGCGCGTAAACATAAACAGAAGTATTATTAGACTAATAATTAATTATTGACTATTATATAAATATTAAGTACATAAAAAAACAAGTACAGGAAATGATTCTGAATGCAATTTCAAAGGTCACTTTGAGCATTGTTGTCGGAACACATTTTAGAAACCTTTCTATATCATTTTCGATAGCTGATATTTGTTGCCCTAGTCACCACGCTGGGCAAGCAGATTGGTGACCGCAGTTTTGTATTCGTTCTTTAGGAGACCGCTGCCCATTCTCGTTGTTTCTATATCCCTTAGTCGCCTCTTGCGACACCCACGGGACCGGCCGGAGGGGCTTATTCTAACACCACGGCAGAAATTACAATAATTCCTTTTAACTATTGACGTTCAGTCAATACAAGAAGAATCTAATTTAAATAGGAAAATGCGAGAAACGAAAGTACAATTAAAGAGAACAATGCACCAGTAATTACAGTAAGTAGTAACAAGTACAAGGCTGAATCTGATTAATACTTCGGCCATTGCTCGAAGGGTGCAGGTCCAACTATGTCTGACTGCTACCAACAAGCAAATGTTCGTGATTATTAGGTACTACAAACTAGTGGTGAAGGAAAACATAATAAGTGATCTGTCAACATTTGTATTGGTTCTTAAAATAACCCTTTAATAACAGAGCAAGTATTAAAAATCAATTACGCCGATTACAGTTTCGTAAAAACTGCATTTTCATTTAGTGTACTTGTTACAGCTTTCAGACCAAAATAGTGTATGCTAATTACGGCTGAAAGCTTGGTTTACCAGCTTGGTCTATTATTAGTCAATTTATTTATATCAGAACCACTGCATTCAAATTCAAAGATGAAAGACGCAAAAAAGCCACGTGATGCGATTCTTTAACTATCCCTCAATGCCCGTCAAAGGATACTCGCTTGCATTTTATGATTGCCTAGCCTATTGTTGATCTGTGGCCTGATCGACGACGAGGCCGGCCCAAATTGGCCAATTGTCGGTGTCGCCCCAATTGACATGATCAGCCAGTGAATGCAGCCACACTTACGACACAATGCAACCAGGACTTGTTCCACATGTTTGGGATAACGCAATCTTTATAGTATCTTAGATCATTTGGTAAAGATAGGAAGGGTTAAGTTTGAGTGGGCGTCCCTTACAAGTGCTTGTCAGTTGTCCCTGGATTAGGGATTTGATTGAACTTTAAAGAATTTACACTTTTTATCTGCAAACGAAGTTTTGTATTTCTCTGCTGTTCTGTATTTATTGGGCCTATGCTAAAGGAACACCATTAAAGTTTACAGCGACATTCGCAATTTCTCCTATTAGATTGTCAATCTTCATAAATTCAGGTTTACACCGCAGTCGTAAACGAATACATGTCTCCGAATAAGGAAGCGCTAGTCTAGATCAAATTTACATTACATGAACGCTGTTAAACCAGATTGACACTAATAGGTTTTCTAGAAATTGTTGTTGTCTCTAGATAAGTCCAGACTCCAACGGCGAACCACTTAATAACGAACGAATACGTAATGAAAAACAGGACATTACAATGAAAACATGGAAACAAACATCAAGGAATTAAATATATTATTTCTAATTTATTAAACAATAAGACACGAAGTCATCTACAATGTTAAGAGTAGATTTTGTTTTCAAACATTAATGGACACTACAAACAGCACTTGTTTGCTACAATAATAAACAAACAATATTTACAAAATA
Source organism: Plusia festucae (assembly GCA_950381575.1). Lineage (NCBI taxonomy): Eukaryota > Metazoa > Arthropoda > Insecta > Lepidoptera > Noctuidae > Plusia > Plusia festucae. The sequence goes on along the minus strand of OX494432.1, from coordinate 15,496,928 downwards.
GAACAGACGTTACTAAAGTATAGCAAATACAATCTATTCAATGGATGAACATTTTAGTGAATCATTACTATACGACGGAACAGCGTACCTTAAACTATTTAGTGTACTATAAGGTGTAGCAATTCTAGGCAAATCAGATTACATTGCATTACAGTATCCTTTTTTTATCTACAAAAATATAAATTGGATGTCAAGTGGTAAAAACGATAACCTTTAGTATCAAGGAGTCTATCAATTTGGGCACATTCTTAAATATTTAGATTAGGACGTAGCTGAGACAACCGATATCATTGTATTTTATTTCGCATACGTCGACGTCCATTTTATCTACACAGAACACTTGTGTGTTCTTTGAATTTAAGAATAATATTTATTTTACGTTTGCTTGTAATAGAGATATGGTACAAAAGACATCTGTAATAAGTCAGTCTTAGCAAGCATCGTTCGTTGGTAGCACTTTAAACTTCTAAATACGTAATATACCCAATTATTGGGTCGTACCCAACTTCTGGCTGGAGATTTAAAAGGATGTTGTATGTCTCTGTTTCTTGTTCTGTCTCGTCGAATAGGAGTCAAAATCAAAAATCAAAATGTTTTTATTTTTAGTAAACCTACAATAGGCGCTTTAGAACGTTAACTTTAAAACTAAATTACTCAAGGTGCGCGGTTCCAAAGTGTCATTCCTATGGAAAAAAACTGGCAAGAAACTCCATGATGAGAGTTCCTGAATAATTTTTAAATAGATAATAATTTTAATTGTTAATCTATAGACTACACATACCTACCTATAATACCAACGAATATGTACAATAACAATAAAAACATGTGCTTCATTGATTTTAATAAAACACATTATTGTTCTATTGACTGCCAATGTTAAGTAATAGGAATGGTGTCATTGATAGATATTTAACGATGATTATTTCTCGATTGAGTGAAGACCTGCAAGGCACGCAAAACACTTTATGAATGAGGCAAATTATAATTGAAATAAGTTGTATTGATATATTTGCTTCGTAGGCGATGGAAACTCGCCTACTCCTACGACTACGCCTATAAGTGAGTAAAATGAATTGCATATTTTATTTATATCTATAATTCCTTGCAGCTACTTTGGCACTCATAACAAACCATCCTGAATTCTTTTTATGAGCTCACGCTACGCAGTCGCCAATAAAATTCACCACTGTGGACATATAAGCTTTGATAGTACAAATTACCCAACACCAGGACTTGTAGTTTCGGAAGAGTAATTGGCTTATTAACTTCTACAAAATCTTCTGCATGCTGATTTGGTTAGCAGGACAGTCGCATCTTGAATCGGTAACATAGCTAGTTACAATGAACTGGCAACTTGATTGTACAACCGAGCATTAAGTAACGGTAACATTGACCTCAGACCGTCCCACGTATGTCAAAGGATTGAAGATAGATACAGCCAAGCCTGAGCTGACTCAATATGCAAAGGGTTAAACACATCCATATAAAACTATATAAAACTTATTTTATCGTAAAACCAAAACTTCTCAGAATAAATTAGAACCGAGAAAATTTGAATATTAATATAATATATTTTTTCCTTAAACTCCGTAAACGCAAATGAAACAGCCTGCTGCTACGTTAGTAGTTATTTTATAAGAAAAATCTGTAATATTTAAAATCCGGAAGATTCGTATTAGATAACGAAAAATACAAATGGTGCAAACAAATTCAAGCCGAATGCGAATCAACAATTTTTTTACGGACATGACAATTGCCGAAAACGTTCATCACTAATAGATAGAGCATACACCACTTGTCATAGACAAAATGATGACAGACGTGACCCAAAAATATAATTGAAACAGCGTGGCCGTGATTGTGAGCCAGTGAGGTCACAGATAGTAGACGACCTCTTATATGTGCACTTTAAATTACGTATTTATGGTAGATAAATATTGGATAGATTATTATGGGTCCTAACAGCTCTAGTAAGGTACGCTGTACCGTATACGCAATTACATAAAACAAATATTATAATTTTAGTTGTGTTTATTGGATGTTAATCATGGGACCGTATATTTCCCGTTCCAGAGTTTGGGTTATCAGTAGTCTTTATATCAGTAAAAGATTTTTAGAGATTTTTTATTTTTCTTTTAGTTAATACCAACTCAAGTTGTTTGATAAATGAGCTGAATCCGAACAGAGCTCTATTTATTTGAATCGATGCTTGTAAATCATATCTTAAACTTTTATTGCTAGTATGCGCCACCGACTTAACTTAGAATCTACCGTGGGATAATCATCAGCTGTTTAAATTGTTTCAGAAATGTGTATAAATAAAATAACTTGTATGAATAATAAGCCAATGATTTGCTATGAATGGGTTCGCAATATTTACAAGCTTCCAAGACTACTCTGTGACACCACGTGCACACATCTGGAAACCATAAACTATTGAAGTTAAACGTTAGGATCGCCCGTCTTTACCGAACAGGGTGACGATGAGGACATTCTTACGTGAGCTCCGAAAAAATGACATTTAAATTCTACTTCAAGGCGATCTTCAGTGCTTGACACAATATTTTCATTACCACGTTAACGCGAGTACTGGCATAGTAAACGACTCGTATAGTAGTAAGCTGCAACATGCTTAACAGGTCTGTTTCGCGGTCAAGGCGAACTTGCGCAAACGCAAGGTGCAACTTTGTATCGCGTTGCACCCGCTTAGCATGGGTAACAGGAACCCTCGTTACGGAGACTGAACATTTGCTCTTGGCTTTTCACACTAACCTTTTGGCATGGCTCTTTTGTTTTCAGGATACAAAGAATTCTACATAAGCATATTATGAAGAATTTTCCTTTAACTTTTATCACTTACTAGCTGACCTGACAGACGTTGTCATGTCAAATAACTAACAGAAATGGCAAAGGCTTTAAAGGTTAAATTAGAAAAGTTAATATGGTCATTAACTTTTCTTTAATTTTTTTAAATTTTCGCGCAACTTTTTTGTTTTTTTTTCTCCATAAGAACCTTCTCCTGATAATAAACAACACGACAAAAAAAGAATGAACGAAATTGGTCCAGCCGTTCACGCGTGATGCCATGACAACGAAAAACGGGTTTCATTTTTATATATATAGACTAGCTGCCCGAACAGATTTCGTTCTGTCAAAAGTTAATAGTAAAAATTATTCAATAAATGTAAAGTTTTTCGAGTGATCACGTCCTTTTTTTATATAGTATATCTTCCTTGGACCTTAGGAAACATACAAAAAACTAAATTCTTGAGTTATGCGCTTACCAACATTCATTTTTATTTATATAGATAGAAGATAATATAAAACTTTCCACTATTAAGTAAGATCCAGTGTTATCACCGGCATTGAATTTGGAATTTTTTATTTATTTACAACACTAATGGAAATCGAATCTCAGCTACTTCATACTGTACTTTATGCTAAATCCTATAATCAAGTTCGGAATAGTCAGGTACGTATAAGATACAGAAACATATCGTTATTATCGTCATAACAACTATTAGGATATAATAAATCTACTTTATTCCGGAATACAACGGCCCAGCTCTTCCAATTCAAGACATCAATTGATTGGTGACGTTAATCGTGATAATTTTTATATCGATTTAACCGACTAATCGCTGCAAATCGATTTAATAAAGTTCCCAGGTTAAACGTTTGAAAACAATAGATCTGTCTTGAAGGTGACGAAATTACAAATGATTGATTGATAAATCTATGCAAAGTAAAGCAGTGATGTCTTCAATCATCTCTATTAAAATGTAGAGTTAAAAAACGGCAAAGCTGGTTCAAGGTATCAGTGACATGGATTCCGAATGGTACCATCTCGGCTTTAATTAAAAATTCTTTGAATGTTGAACATATTGAATATGTATGGTATTACTTTTATTCCTAGAAAGATTAAACAGATTAGATTTTATATTGAAATTTTAGTTGATGTTAGCTGAGAAGTCATTCAAAAGTTCAAAAATGTTTCTCTGGAAAATTTTATGCATGAAATTGGAAATATAATGGTTTAAAATTAAACCTATTTCGGAATTGATTTCCAGAGCCGATGGGATTATCCTTTCAGATTAGAAACCATATAGGTAAAGCAACAACTTGGTTTTACGGTTTCGTCAAAAAACGGGGAACTATGCGGCAAGTCGACGCTGGTCATTTATTCGAGAGCAAACGCACCTGGCTTTTTCGACAGTACGAATTATGGGGAATTACGAAAACCATTTGGGAATGAGCTACCTTACACCGTTCTCTACGATACCGAGAGACCTGTTTCTTAGACGTTGAATTCGATCTTCCCTAACTGGTCGGTCACTACGAGCCTAGGCAACATCGGCTATAAATCATTTGCCCCGCCCCCGGCGATCTACCATTAAAGGTGATTAAAGTGTGCGCGAGAGCAGGATGGACCAAATTATATGGTTTGGCCTCAGTAAGGCCACAAAAATGTGGTGCGGTCATTATCCCGGATGGAGCATGGCTGGCGGGCACGTGCGCTAGGCACATGCTGGAATGGGCACAACAAGCGACCTCTAGATGACATTTCTTCGTATTACCAATTGAAATTTAGACTTGCGTGTTGGATAAATACAACAAAACGTTGATTAGTCGGCTTGAATAACTTAATAAAGAAAACTTTTTCTGGATTTGATTCACAATTTTCCATTGTCTATTCAAGAAGAGTATTCATGAACATCATCGTAATTAGTTCATCAGTTTTCATGTAGATTCTAATTTTGCTTAACATTCTGGTTGACAACAGAACTAGCTTTCACTCCGAACACTAGAACAGAGCTCTTTTATCCTCAGATACAAACAGGTATAGAAAGTTTTTTGTCCATTCCTTAAGTCAGTAGTAAGTTTTAAAAATTCATAGATGATGTCGATAGCAAAGCCGTCACGTCAGTCGTCGTAGAATGAAGCCCGTCTTTTTTACTTACATTACAAATTTTACCAAGTTGTTTGGATAGAGAGGTTGCAAATTGCTCGTAACCAAAAAAAAAAACAAGAACAGATATTGCGCAAGTAATTTAATTCGCATTGTTTACCATAAAGGTCGCAGGTTCGAATTCTGTATAAGAGTAAACAATAACGCTTTTTATATTAAACCCTGCCTGCAACCATTCAATTATTCCTGAGGATTTGCCTCATACCTACTTTCGACACTGACGACACAGGACTATCAAAATTTGCCGAATACGTGAAGAAAGAAGAGCCTTATTTTGTAACATATAAGGTTCAAAATTCTTCCATAAAATAATATTACTACTAAATTTTAGACTCATCTTCTTTTATGATAAAAAAATATTACTTTATCAAAAAGAAGCCTAATAGTCTTAATAGTCTTACACCTGTGAAGAAGTCAAGAGTTTGAGCACTTCTAATAAAATCAAAATAAGTAAAGCTCAATTCAATTCATTTCTTTTATGTGTAGTCAAGATCAGCTCATTCATTTATTTAGTTTTTCTGTTATATAATATCAAGATATTAAGTGTTGAACATTTTAATAAGACAATTTTTATACGCTATTTATAAAAATAAGCAGAATCAGATTAAAATATAATAATAATACTTATATAAATTGGTTTTGTAAGTTTTTAATTGAATGTGTGACAAATATGATGATAGAGTTGATTACATTATGTAATACTTTCAATTCCAATTAGACTACCTATAATCCTATAGTTATTTGTACTAGGTAATATCAACATCTTGTCTTAATGGGTAATAAGAATCCCTAATAATATTCACAAACTGCACTTCTTTATCATTACAACGTAGAAGAATACATGCTACAGTTTACATGTATACTTGACGGGTATATAAGAGCTTTTTTTTATTGCAGCTGGATTTTGCCATATTCTACTTTTAGAGATACATTTAAGAGATAATAGGCTCAAAACAAGCAAATAATAATGTTAAATTAAAAGTAATGCTCTACCATGAATGGTAAACAGACAAGAAATTTCATCAGGAATTATAAGCTTGTTGTTATTTTAGCAGATTCCATTGATTTTTGAATTGAATTTATAGACTGACCATAAATTAAAATAAAAGATTAGTTTTAGGTCACAAAAAAAATGGTTCAAAAATTGATTGCTGGCTGAAACAACATAATTTTAAAAGATTGCATACTAACAACAAGATACCAGACATTAGCAGATGTAGACAATAAATATTTAATACAAAATACTGCTCTAGAACCTTGTACCTTCATGATATTCAATGGCCTACATAGGTATTTTACTTTGTGAATTTATTCTAAAATATAGCCTCACCCACTGGACCGTGGACGAAAACGGTCCTTCAATACATAATACATAGCTTATAATTTCTTTGTCTTGACAAAACATAAAAGTTATTTTCATGAACAACACTGTCACTAAAGTCTCAGCTGTGTTTGGGTAAAGCAGCTCAAAAAACCGTGGTGCGTAAATAAATGTTACGCGACCGACTTTAACATAACATTCTATATTACTTACCAATTTATAATGGAATAAATTCTTCATTTACACTAGTGGTTGTCTCACAAGTCTCCAATAAAACTTCAGTCAGTTCTGTTCTATAAAATATTTTCGCGGAAAATTGGTCGTCGTAGAATTATACATTTACGAATACAATTTCAAGGGAAATTCAATACAATAAATTGTAATAAACACACTCGTTAAAAGAATACAAAGTCCACACTGTTTCTGCAACAGTCTTCTAATTAAATGCCAATATTTTCTTTTATAAATCACGAATCTAAACGCAAAACACATACACCACAAAACGGAACCATGCAACGTCAAAGAAAAGTACTCTGTTTCACGGCTAACCCGGCTCTCACAAAAATTGGTTTACAATAGTTTACATCACAACGCATTGAAAGGAAATTATTATCTGTTGCGATAGTAGAGATAGCGATATATTTCTTGCTGTGCTAAAAGGAGATAACAATACTACGGTGAGCGCGCGCGGACGCCATTTTGATTCTTGCCAGTTTATAAAAAATACGTTCCGCTCTACGCTGTAAAGGTTCAATTTTAATATTATTTAACCAAACCAAATAAATAGTCTTCAAAACATGTATGTAAGTTATTTGAAATGTTAAAAAGAGGACAAGAAAAGACAGTGCACCACAGTTGCTAAATCGCCTTATTATTTACTACTAATGGATTTGTTTCAATTGGTAACATAGGTGTTTGTGTTTAACCCTTTTAAGTAATGCTGACATTCGCCATCTCAATGTTAAATTTTTTAGTCAAATAATAAAAACTAAGTCATAACATGTGTTAAGCCACCAGGCTTACTTAAATATTCGTCTATTCTTATAGTATATTTAACTTGCGACACAGTTTTCCTAACGAATGTAGCAGCTGTTAACGCACATTTAATGTAATTTATTTGTTTTTGTTCCAATAAATTACTTTTGTTTTTTTTTTTTAGTGCTTCTTGGATATGTTTTTTGCCCGGAGAAATCATCGTGCTTCGGATGATAAACATTATTAGGTACATACTCTTCTATTATCTCAGAGTAAGGGGTAAGACGCGAGCATTTGTTGCATGCCCTGCAACAGTACCGGATCTGATGAACCAGAGGCATGTGAAGCACATTGCTTTGTAAAATAGCATCAACGCTTTTCTTATTTGATGCGCAATATTTTTTCAATCTCGGGCCACTGAAATATTCTAGATACAATTAGACTCGAATCAGCAACCATTAGGTACTCACGCTACTACGACATAATTATCCGGAATTCAGTTTCACACTAGTATCTATGGTTTACATACCTACTACCTATTAAGAGTAGGTACTAGTTCCTACCTACCTATATCCTAAATGGTGTACAAAAAAATAATATAAGTGTCGAAAATAAAGACTATTATAAAATAAATCTGCTGACAAATGTAAATTACACGACCGTGATTTCACCAAAAAAAAACCCTGATATTGGCAGACTCGTCGACACCCCGACGACGGAGCCACAATATAATCATAGGCCAAACACCAGGTTAGTGTAGGTCGATCCAAACCTAATGGCGGCTGTGAAGTTGGTTACACACTGCGCAGTACCAATCCCCGCGCCCCTCTGATGCTGCTGGTGCATCAATTTGTTACTGTACAAAAAACTTACTGCGCAGCGACTTGCCTAATGTTCACAGACGCCATTACGCTTGCACCGTACTGTAAGAGTACATTATTTACTAGGTGAACCTATTGCCCTGTTAAATATATTTCTAACTCTTGCCGTTGTCCAAGGGCGGATCCAGGGGGGGGGTCATGGGGGTCATGACCCCCCCCCTGGGCTGGGTGAACCACTAAGTAAAATTGTTAAACATACTGATTTTATATATTTTTTATAGATTTTATTTAAGTACTTTCAATATTTAATTAATTTAATATACCTAATACTTTGTTTGACGGCAAACGCATGACTCGGGATCGAACGCATCGAAAATTTGAATTTTACCGCGCCACCGCCACTGCCGCCACCTTTCATATGTCACATTTCGTGTGACACTTGCACGCGCTTTGTTTCAGCGGAGTCAGAACATACCGCAGTCGATTTTTGACCTTATTTTAAATTGCGATATTGAGATGTATCCTAATATAAGATTTTTTTTATGTATTATGGCTACACTATATACCTGTTAGTGTAGCGACAGCGGAAAGATCTTTCTCTACGTTACGAAAAATCAAATCGTGGCTAAGAGCTTCTATGGTTGAAGAACGTCAAACCGGACTGGCAGTCTGGCACTTCTCCACGTCCGTAAAAACGTACCCGTGAAGTAGATGAAGTGATAACGCGTTTCGGGAGAAGAAGTAAAAAAAAAATTGAGCCGTCACGGGACGCCTGGCAGATGTGAAACATCGACATTATTTTGTAAAAGTTATATGCAGAAAAGAACTCAGGAACCATGAAAATGACACCCATGACGAAAAATTAGCAAATTTTCCTCGGCGTTATCCTGGGTTTTAATTTCGACCCCATAATCGTTTTCAGCGACCTCAGGAACCATGAAAATGACACCCATGACGAAAATTTAGCAAATTTTCCTCGGCGCCATCTTGGGTTCTGATTTCGACCCCATAATCGTTTTTAGCGACCTCAGGAACCATGAAAATGGCACCTGTGATGAAAAATTAGCAAATTTCCTCGGCGCCATCCTGGGTTTTAATTTCGACCCATAATCGTTTTCAGCGACCTCAGGAACCATGAAAATGACACCCATGACGAAAAATTAGCAAATTTTCCTCGGCGTTATCCTGGGTTTTAATTTCGACCCCATAATCGTTTTCAGCGACCTCAGGAACCATGAAAATGACACCCATGACGAAAAATTAGAAAATTTTCCTCGGCGCCATCCTGGATTCTAATTTCGACCCCATAATCGTTTTCAGCGACCTCAGGAACCATGAAAATGACACCCATGACGAAAAATTAGCAAATTTTCCTGCCATCTTGGGTTCTAATTTTGACCCCATAATACTTTTTAGCGACCTCAGGAACCATGAAAATAACACTTATGATGAAAAATTAGCAAATTTTCCTCGGCGCCATCCTGGGTTTTAATTTCGACCCCATAATCGGCGACGCGTCGCCACCCCGTACAAACTACTGCATATAGACTGTATATATATACCATCATATAGCGTGGCGATGCGTTGCCACGCCAAGCGTCGCCACGCCAGAAATCGGTTTTACGTGCGGTTATAGATGTTTCACATCAAAATTGATTTTGTTATTTAAATATACTTGTATCTATTATGTATAATCAAAATTAAATTATAAGTTCTTGTGTCTTGACCACGACTATGTGACCCCCCCCTGGCGCCAAAGCTGGATCCGCCCTTGCCGTTGTCTCTATTCTGGGGCTTAAATTGGGGGTTTGTTCGAATTTAGGAAGGCTGATTGCTATATCACTGGACTAAATTCAGGAACGACTGAATTAAAAAAGTAAATATGGGCATAACTTTGGAGCGTCGATGAGTCGTTTGAAGTCCGTTTGTACGTACGTACGCAGGCCTCCTGCAGCCTTCTGCTGCAACCTGCCACTAAAATTCTAGGAACATAGATTAAATGCTTCAGGACGTAGGATCATTATTTCCCATGTAATATTTCTGAAGGTAGGTACTACAAGAATACTAGATAATTAAAATACATTATGTACGTATGTGTAGTCACGGTGAATGTAAGTACAGTACCTACAGCTTTTCTACATAACAAAGACATCAAGTCGCGAATCCACGTGAGTTTCAATTTATTATTTTAAGTTTTAAAACGCAGCATGTTAAATAGATTTTTTGTTCGATCAAAAGAATCTTTTTTTTTCTGGTACTTGCAATTTTATTCTCAGTGTATCGATACACTGAGAATAAAATTGCAAGTACCTAATGAAATATTTAATAGCAGTAAAGTAATCAAATTTACAATATTAACATGTTCCAAAGACGACTACTCGTTGGATTGAAAATTTAAAGCTTCATAGCTTTTTTAATTTATTTTGTTCACTTCATTTTCGGGTTTTTTATATATGGCGCCGACCGATAATTCTAAGACAAAACTATGTTCCATCGTGTCTAGATGTAATGAGAGTAAACTATGGAGGGTAGAGAGACTCCCCTCCATAGAATAAACAGTGGCTAAAAATAACCTACTCTACTTTTGTAGCTAAGCACTCACTACTTCACTTGATGTAGTAGGTGCACGTTTCATTCTAGTATTAAATACTAATCTAAAAATATAAATCTTAAAAAATAAAACATACAAGTATAATAAATTTTATAAAAAGTAATTCGGGTAAATAAGTCGGGTTTTCCTTCCTGACGCTATAACTCCAGAACGCACGAACCGATTTCCACGGTTTTGCATTCGTTGGAAAGGTCTCGGGCTCCGTGAGGTTTATAGTAAAGAAAATTCAGTAAATTCAATAAATTAAAAGAGAAAAGCAGGAAGGGAAAATATCGCGTTTATTGACATTAAAATCCTCCTCCTCCATAGAGGTTATCAATTAAATAAACAAGGTTGTCATAACTTCTTGCAATGATATTAAAACTGTTTTCTTTTTTAAATATCCGGCTCGCAGACTTTTATGTGTTTTTTTGTTTGTCTATTTGGTAAGTCCGAGAGTCGGTCGTAGGCACTAGAAAGAAAGAGAGAAAGTACTCTAAATACATAGCAAATTAGACTCAATTTATTTTTGAAAAGAAATAAAGCTGCATTAAATAGATGTTTAAAAATACGCTTTGCGGACCGGAAATCGAATAAACTAAAATTCGAAAAAATTGCACTGTATACTTTTTGGCATCAATTAATCTATACAGTAAAAAAGTAAAAAAAACTGTGTCTATACATTGAAAACATAAAAAAAAAATTGAGAGGGGTTTACAAACAGTTATAGAGCAAGAATCCAAAAAAAAAATCTGTCTGTTTGTCTGTATTTCTGTTTGTTTGTACACGCTAATCTTCGGAACTACTGGACGGATTTGAATGATTTTTTTTTGTTATATAGGTATTAAGTCTAGGTAACATATAGGCTATAATTTATCTTGGAAATTTGAACACCTCATGCAGAACCGCAATAGACCAGCTAAACTATAAGAGATACAAAAATGGTACCATAGCAAAAATTGTTCCACGTGATGAGCATTTTCTGCTGAGAGAATAAATTTGAAGATCTGGAATACCTGATGTGGAACTCCAAGAGCCCAGCTACAGTATAACACATATAGGAATGGCGTCTTAGCAAAAGTTGTACGGTCTGATGGGCATTCCCTGTTGACTTATAAAAATCGAAGATTTGAAACATCTGACTTGGAAATCAAAGCTATCACTAATTTCACTGTATAATGATAAAATAACATAACCTTTAGGTCTGATTTTCGATGACGATGGTACCTATATCATTTATAATTCGACTCTACTGGCCAAAACTCAATTTTTTTTGTATCGAATGTATATGCTTTTGGCTTATGTTATTTGAGCGTTTAATTTACTTTGCAGTCACTTAGATTTTAATTGATCAGGTATCTTCACATTCACAATAAAACTATAACCATGATGAAAGAGGTTAAATCTTTCCCAATGTTCCAAAGGAGCTTAAAGATTGAGGATCATAAGATCCCAAGAATCTACCGAAGAGCGTCAGCTTCGGATCGCGAACCACGCCTGCATTCTCATCGTATTTACGCATCTACATCCACGTCTCTAGAAACCAGTGAAGAATATGATGCGCAACTGACCGCTTATCGTGAGGAAAAGTTCTGATGGGCATTTCCTGCTATCTTACAAAAATGTAAGATCTGGAGGGTCCCAAATCGTCTCGCGCATCACACTGTTTTCCCGCCCCCGGGCTCTTAGAATTTGACATCAGACGTTTCAGATCTTTTATTTTGACGACCCTGTTGTCGCTGGCATAAGTAACAGAATTCGCGTACGAAGTCGCGGGCAGAAGCTAGTAAATTTTATAAAGTTATGCTAATGTGTGATGAAAGAATAACATTAAGGAAACATAAAAGAACAAGTGAAGCTCGAACATTTTATAATTAGAAAATCGAATGGAAACTCTTTTGTGTCAGCGTTCCGAAGCATTCGCTTCGGTCAATAATTCGTAGACCTACGCCCGTGGGAGAAAGCTGAGCGAAACATATACTGCAGGACTTTATTTTTATTAGCCTTGATATTGGAATAAGAATTGAAGGTTTTGCGAAGACAAAGGCACGATATTCAGATTTAATAATAATAATAATATCTTCGGACATCTCACACACGGCCATCTTTTCCCAAACTAGGCAAAGCCTGTTATAGGGCAACCAGAAAACTGATAAACATACTTATACATTTATAAATAACTACACACATATAAATAAATAAATTGCACCCAGACACAGAACGAATGATCGTGCTCATCACACAAAGATTTGTCCTGAATAGGAATCGAACCCACGACTTCCAGCTTAGTAGTCAGGGTCACTAACCACGAGACCAACAGGCCCCCCGTTAATGTAAGTACTAAGTAGGTAGGTAGTTAAATATCCTGGCTGAGTCATTGTGTAAAATTCTTGAGTTTACGTTATTTTGTAAAGCTTCTGTCACAACAATTTTTGAAGCAATAATTGAAGTCTGATGTTGTTGGCTATACTGTTGTGTAATTTAATTATTGATGTACTTTTATAAAATACTCAATTTGCCGTTGGAGTTCTAGTTTCGGACCCCGGTCGAGTTCTAAACTTTTGGGCGATCCCGAAATGTGCACGAATTTTTGGTTCAGAATCTGTAGGTGCACTTCCTAGACTGATAATGTAAAAAGCACACATACCAAACAAACTCAGTTAAAGCAGAAACAGTATATTTGGCTGGCGTTAATTAAACCACAAAACATTACATTTACGAATTGACGATGTATAACTATTATATTTGATGTATTTAATGTAACTAGATAAACACTGTCGAGGATATGTGAATTATAAATGTCAAGGATTCAACTCCGACATCTTTCGTACTTACCTAAGTACATGATTGCGGAAGTGACAACAGAACGTAGCTAAATTCAAAATTAATAATTTGTGCCCTACCAACAAAGACCTTTCATCTCTGCTCTTACACCTCTATCTATAGAGTCAAGAGATTTAAATGGTTATAAATAAAACAAGCTTTAAAAATATCAATAATATTTATTCACGTAAACTTCATAAAATATAACAATCTAATAACGGACTAGACGATTCAAACACATTTGTAACGATAACATTTACTTTACACACGACTACTTATTTACAAACAAACTCATTTTTACCAATTTATAGACAATTATGAAACAAATACAGTATTGCCAACTTACTCAAGATTCGTTTTTTTTTATAATTCTGTAGTTTTTTTAAATTAACTGGCGAACAACAATGTACATATGCTTTATTGATATTATTTGAGCAATAATAATTTTAGTAGAGTTATACCCAGTTCTGACACAACTGCCAAACGTTTAAGTTTATACGATAGTATCACAAAATATTCACCACTTGGTGAATATCGCATTTAATAGAAACAAACGACAAACTTATCCATTGTCTGTTGTTTGATGCCGTCTGTACCTAATTTTTTTAAAACCCTTATGCATCCAACCCAAATATGTTCGTCACTCATCTCCATCGAATCATCGATCATAATCGGTATTCGCGTGTCTCCCTCATTCCTAGTAACTTAATATTTATTTTTGATATGTTCATGAGCTAATCTTCGATTTCGATTTCCGATTTTAACAGTCACGTAAAGTCTTTCCACCTCAATACTATAAAGAAAGGCTTTAAACCTAGAATTAACCTGGTGGCAGCTGTTTTGGCTATATAGATACTAAAATCTTGCATTTTATCTTCAACGCTATCACAACACGTTAAAATAAAATTATTACCCTGTTTATACATTTTTCAAGACACTTTCGCATTTTTTTTTGACAGCCTGTTAGTAGCCTATAGTGAAAAATTAAAAATAAACGTACTTGACCTACTCTGACGATAACGTTTTTGTCTTTACTTAGAATACATTTTCTCACGACTTCCTTAAAAGCAGAGCAAAACTATAAATTAAAAATGCTTTCACTTATGTACAACCGACTTCATTTTTAGTGTATGTATACTAAAACGAGACGTTTCAAAAATTATCTTGTATAGAATACATACTTAGGACTAAAACTCACTAAGTTACATGCTTGTTGTCGCACGTTCTTCGCGAAAAAACATTTTCAGGCGCGCGCGATTTTATCGTTTATGTTTTTTTAAGAAAAATTAAGGTTATTAAAAAATACTTTAAGATAGACACTACATCCATTTTGTTTCCAGTTATGACGATTTCTTCGCATCTTTGAGTGGCAAAGTTTCGTCGTCGTAGTTGACTTGACCCAAAAGGATTGGTTCAGCTCCAGCGTTTGCATCATTTTGATCATTATCTGGCATTTCTCGCTTTTCCAATTCTTCCGATAGTCGTTCAAAGAGTTTCCTGGAAAAAGTTTTCAAATAATTACTGTCTGGTCGTAGATCGAAGTGATCGAATTTTAGTCGGTAAATAAACCTGTTTATAATTAATTTCATAAGTCAGTACTTACTGGAAAACGAATCCTTGCATGTTTTTGGCGAGGTAATATAGGAATAGCCAATCGCCGAACTGGGAGCCGTTGATAACGCTGATCACGTTGTGTGAGTTGAACTTGCCAGAACTCACTCGACGGAACATCAATTCGTTGAAACGAAGCGAGCGACGGTAAAAATAGAAAGATGCCATACGCCAGATCACCGCTGAAACAGTAATATTTAAGTTCAGTTCATCCCTTAAAGTCAACTACAGCGCGAATAGCTGCTAAACGCCGCCGGTGGCAAAAAATTAAGGTGACAAAATTCAGATTTAAAGGTCGAAAAAAGATCTTGTCTCAAATGCCTTGGTCTGTCACGTCGATGCAGCTTTTGATACTCACCGAGTAATGAAGCTATAAACAGGAACAGCAACCAGAACCACAGCACAGTATAGATCTTCTCGTGAATGATGTTGAGCGCCATCACACATAGTGCGTCGTGTTGCTGGATCGACCCACTAGGACCGTATTTGTGAAAGATACACTTCGTCACCTAAAGGAAAATATGACTTGATTTAAAATTCATTAAATTCAATTTGTTTTTTTCTGTGACGTAGATATTTACCAAGTATTAACAATGTTTTCAAGCAGAAGCAGAATATTAATAATAATGCATGGGTATGTAAATGTTACACAATAATAAAATAAGGAAATAAATAAAAACGCTAACCTTAGGAAAGATAGTTTCTAGTGGGTCTGAGATTTGTTTCCAGTCCTTGTAACTAATTACATTCGCACCCAGTGATATGAACTTGCCGCCGAGAAACTTGTTGATGATCCAGATCTGCAGCATCACGTGTAGCAGGTTCACTATTTCCATGGATACCAACCATACCGACCATGTACGAGTTATACGCAACCTAAACACAGAAAAAGTATATCAAAATTTTAGGTTTTAGGGTGTGTTGATCCGTCAGTTCATATTGTATGTGCATTTGTGACTTACCTTAGTACAATGTCTTTTCTGATGATGTTGAGTCGATTGTCCAGCGTCTCCTTGGAAGGTACATCCATACCAGCCACACTCATGTCATTTTCGTTCAGCGCTAGGCTGGCGTACTGAAGACCATCAACCAAAGCTTTAATTCTACCACCTGAATGAAAATTTATTATGAATACTGAATGGTGTCTTAACTTTGAATAAGTACAAAGGATACCATCCGATAGTAGTAGAGGATTGAACCAATGATTGACTGGCATTAAACTAAGATCAAATATCGTATCATAGTATATGAGTATCTTTTAGAGTTCCGTATCTTAAAAGGGAAAAACGGAACCCTTATAGGATTAGTGTGTTGTTCTTCCGTCTGTCTGTTAAGACCCCTTATCTCGGGAACGCGTTAAGGTATCTAGTTGAAATTAAAAGCATACATTAAGATACATAGTCCCTTGCCTGCTGTAATAAAATCAAATTTCAAGATACAGCCGTTTATACCGCAAAAAACGTATACGAGTATTTCAGCACTCTCAAGAGAATCAACATTAATAGCAACCTGGAACTTTGAAATTTGGCTAGTAATATATATACTACAAATACAGGGAAAAGTCTGCAAATATATCTACATTTGTAATTTCTATTTGTATACTTTGTACGGAACCCTCGGTGGGCAAGGCTGACTCTCACTTGTCTAGTTTTATAAGAGTACCCTTAAACACGGACAAATAATCTCACCTTCCTTCTTCTTCCATATATAATGAGGCATATAGAAGCAGATGGACTGGATGAAAAGCACGAACGGCACCCACTGGTAATAAGTGTGATGCAAAGTTTCATCTGACTCAGACAGGGGGCCCACGCCGGGGTGCGGCAGGAACCCGCCTTGAAGGAGACTTTCATTGTAATGCCGCACCTGTGGGGATAGGATTTAAAACTTATTAAACTTTGCGACTGCTGGCGGTGCGCACGAACCGAATTAATTAGTGAGGCGTCTCTAACGCGCTCACTGCGCATACTCATCCTCATAGTTGACGATGTCGATATATTTTATTGTACTTTAAACGAATTCACAAAGGTTTTTAGAATTAATTACAGTTCAATCTAATGTTTTAAAATATTGTTGGGAATAAAAAATCACAATGTTGTTTAATTAATGTGACAATAGGAACAAAACTTTAAATTTAGCTTTGAGAAAAGAAAACCTGTAAGATAATCTTGCATTTCTATTTTATTTATTTTTATTTATTTCCAATAGGTACACCAACAGCACATACATCACACTTTGTATAAAGAAATATTATCTGGTAACGAACTAATGTATATGCCAATTATAGGTATACACAACACTTAAAATAACATAGCAAACATCTTGAGCTTAGCTAAATATAATTATCTAAAAATATATAACTATGCTCAGAAACAGGAGTGAAGTTATATAAAACAAAGCAAAATAATACAAAATACGTCTTCACACAGGCAATAACTAACTAACTATTGTGATCTAAGTGACCACTAATTGACTTCCTGAACTGAGTTAGGGAACCAAAAAACACATCCAAGTCTGGTGTTTTGGAACAAAGTTCATTATATTCAATGCACATTCTAGACACAGGTGAATGTCTTCCTACGTTCGTTTTGCTAGCAGGAGGCTTGAATAGCCTAATTATTGGGTGTCTGGGAAGATTACGGGGAACCGACAACGGAATGCGTGCTAGTAACTGTTCACATTGAAATATGCCATTTACAATTTTGTATAAAAACACCAAATCGCGCATAGTGCGACGTTCGCGAAGTGATGTGAGGTGAAAAAAAGTCAAACGTTGATCGTAAGGACATCTATGTGATATACCTTGTGATATAAAGGCAATATGTCTTGTGAATGCACGGTGAATACTTTCAAGTCTTTGTGAATGCACTGCGTACATAGGGTTCCAAGCTATGCTAGCATATTCTAATTGTGAGCGGACTAATGCATTGAAAAGAACGATTTTCGTTTTAACCCCGAATGATTTTGTGTTTCTCCTTATAAAACCCAAGACTTGAGCGGATCTTTTGACAATTTCTGAAATATGTGAAGTAAACTTTAATTTTTGATCAATAATCACACCTAGGTCACGGATCTCAGATACTTCCTGCAAAGTTACATCATTTATTTGATACGTAGATAGTAATGGTAGCAATTTCCTAGAGTATCTAATATGGTAACACTTTTCCGTATTTAAGACCATACCATTGGACTCACACCATTGACTTACCTGGTCAAGATCTCGTTGGACTAGATTTATGTCAGATACAGACTCAATTTTCTGCAAAAGTTAAATTATAATAGTCCGCTACTGGACCCGCGATGGCGAAATCGGGGCCGCACCGCTCTACACTCCTAGCCGCTCGCACTGGTGTTGCCCCCTGCTGCCTACAGTGGCGGTTGTTTGGGGGGCCCATCTAGTGAGTGGCGAGTCACCACCTGCCTATTTATTTACATTTTCATGTGTAGAAAGGCAGGTGACATAGTTTCCGATTTCATTATGGTAACCAATCCACGTAACACATACACATCAATAGCCCAATTTAGTTTATCTATATATTAATACGTGATGCCAAAACTTTGGACCCCTTTTTACGAAAATTGCGCGGACGCAGGAGCATAAAATTTGGCACACTTATAGTTTATGTGTAGGAGAAGTGGAGAACGCTAATATTTTTCAATAATAATGCTTATAAAGTACATTAAATCAATAAATAAAACATTACCCACACTACCATGCATTTCACACACACATGTTTGTTTTGTTTTTCATTGACTGCTTACTGACATTGACATAAATAAGTTGTTTAAGTTTTTATATATCCGAATATAACGGCCAAGGACATTTAGCAAACGATAAAAGAGGTTTTACAAAAAACATTGTTTGCAGAGAAGTTTGCAATATGTAATAATGTATATTAAGTCACTCACAATTTAAATTTATATTATAAGGTCGAATTTCGACCATTGGGCGACCACTAGTAATACCTTATTTCACAATAGTTCTGTAGCTACCTTGGGCCGTTCATGTCTGTTCTTACATAGAGCAGGGGTGAATGGCCCCTGGTAGGTGCCCCATCCCATATTAGAGTAAAGTTCTCAACAAGGCCACTGCGTGTTGGACCTGTGTCCCCAAGTAAGCCTTTCAAAGGACCGGGTCTCTTCTTCTGAAGTTATCCCGTGATAAAAGAGAGATACAAATAATAATTTCTTTATTGACATTAAAATTATACAGCAGACTTTTTGAAGCCCTGGCTCCTAAGCTAGGTAGAACCTGTGTTACAGGAGCCAGTGTCTTCACCCAGATGCATTTGATACACTTGATACTAACCTATATACATATTATTATATATACATATTGATAACAGAAAAAAAATTAAGAGTGAAGTATAAACTTACAATAGTAAACGTAGCCATAAAGAAGCAGTACGTCTGTATCACATGGTCTGGCACCCCTTGATCCGACAGACACCTGATGTGGTCTCCGAAGTACTCCCTCGCACACACCAGAATCACGAAAGCCAACAGCATTGTCACCGTGAGCTGGTAATGAAGCTTGAACACCGTGTTTTCTATAATCGGTTTGCGATAGCTGAACCGCATGCGCGGTGTCAGCGTCGTTAGTGTTGCTGCTAACATTATGCTGGTTTCTTATTTAAAGCTTGCTCATCTGAAGTATCCTCCTGAAAGATTACCAAAAGAAAACGTTGAGTTTTTGGTTCTTAAAATTTAAATACCGTTGCCGATGCATGTTGACGCAAAGTGGCCTCAAAAGTATATATACAGCGTATAACAAAAACCCTGTCCGATCCCTGAGAGTATTATTCGGTATCGTACTGCGAACACATATACGTAGCCATTTAATGGATTGGAGAATAAAATGTTTCGACAGTCATAATATTGAAATACAAATAAAAACTGATCCAAGGCAACAGTTGAACAACTGACCGCTCCTCAAAGGTCACGTACTTACTACCTACAGTTTGGTGTCAAAGAAGCCGCCTATGCGAGACGGTTCATGAACTACCACGAATACGCCTTTATTGGATCTGACAGGGGTTTTGTTACATGTTGTATATTCCACTGCTGGGCACAGCCACAGACCTCTTCTCATATAGAGAAGGAGTGAGCATTATTCACCATGCTAGTTCTTTGCGGGTTCGCAATTAGCTTCCAATTTTGGATTTCAAGATTTCTCAAGATTTTCTTTCTTCGTTCATCAATGATATCTTACAATTATTAAGAAAGTATACTGCCTTTCAAAGTTATCGGTATTTAAAAATAACTTTGAAAAAGTTACATTCAAATTGGTACTTGCCTGTACCTCAAACTTAAAACCTTGTGCAAACTAATCCGTTCACTGAACCATGACAGGTTTATTTAAAAAAATTGAAAAATAATAAAAATAAACAACAATATATATAATAAGTCTTTATTCAGTAAAAAATATACAAAAATAAAATATTTAACATAATTATTTTAATTATCACTAATTTTAATGACTACTTTACTGTCCCAACAGTAGATATCAAATAGTAAAACAATAGAATTGTTCATATGAGAGAGCGAGAGGTATCCCACTGGCCGCTATGATGCCTTCGAGCCAATTGACTAGAGTCCACGTCCGGAGCATTACTACACTCGTACATGTTTGTGAGCTGTGGAAGACAAAAATATACTTGTTAAACCTGAGAAGAATAGGTCCAGTATATAATTTATAATAAATAATAAATGGACCTGGACAAGAACTGGAACGGACATAGCTTAAACAGCAAAATGTTCCGGCAGCATCAGCAGGTCACGGATGGCCGAGAATCCTTGGTTGATAATATAGTTGGTCGCCACGTTGATAGACACAAGGCGGCTCTGTGTGGAGTTTTGATGCTTTATTTATTACAGTATTTAATTTTAATAATTATTTTTGATAGGCATACTTACACTCCGTATGTAACAATATGTTACCTGTTTTATTTTGTGTCTTTACATTGTTTTGGAATGTATTATGGTATTGATTATAAAATTTAATAATGTAGCAATCTATATTGCCTCTGTGGTAAGGGACTGCTCAGTGAATAAGTGTTTGTGACATCTTGTATAATTATTATTTGTTTGTTTGTATATACATATATTTTTTTTAAAGTCGGCAGCAGGTTCGTCATGCTCCCTTAGTTGTCAATGCCAGCGATGGCGTTAGGGGTCGGGTCATCTTCTACCCTCTAATATGGCGAGGGAGGTGATGGCTGACCCTTGCGTCAACTCGTGAACGAGTGCCGCTGGTGGTGACTGGTCGTTCTGCTGACCATTGACTCAGTAGATATGTAGTAGTTTAGTATATCTCAATTGACCTCAAACATTTGTTTATTTGGCGCGGTCACTTATTCATTTTTAATATGCTGCTAGCTATATAGCTGTTTTATGTAAACCAAATGTATTCTTAAGTATTTTTTTGTTAAATGAGACAGCGTGCTGCTGGGGAGTTTGTTGCGCCGTTTCTTCTCCCGGTGAAAGCACTTAGGAAGCGGTGAAGGGTGGGCGAATCAGCCCCCTTGGACCGGGTACATTCCTGCAATCGTTGTCGCTGATAGAGTCGCTCGAATGTATGGAGGTGGCAAGTGGGTCGCATGGCGTTTCCCTTCGGTAAGTCGCGTGACTTATTGAAGGGGAATGTGATTTCCATACATTTAATGTCATTTGAGCGATTTCTGTCGGCGTTGGCGCTTGTGGGGGTGTGCCTTGTCTGGGGGGCAGGGTGCTGTCAATATGAAATGTATGACGTTCAAAAAGTGCTACTTAGTAGCTTAGTTTGAATAAATGATTTTTGATTGATTGATTAATTGATAGAGTAGACCGGTTGTCGTGGGAAGATTCCAGATTATAAACGCCCAATAGCTTGATGGCCCAGTGCAAGCTGCAGGTTCTACCAGTATTTTGGTTATTTTTCAATTTGTTTTGTTTCTGGAGTCACCCCGCGTTGCGTTGGTTTTCTCCGTAGCCAAAATTTGAGCACTAATCTTTGATGGTTGATGCGACGCTAGATATTTCTATCTGCCGCCGAGTGTAATGAGAGCAGTGATTAGTTCATGGAACTTACAGCCTTCTTCGATTTTTTCTTCTTCTTTTTTCAAATTCAAACGAGTTACACCCACACTCGTGCATAAACAATAACAATTGTACCAAATAAGCATAAACACCATTGAAAAAATAAATTTCGCAGTTTTGGTATATGTCCGGTGCCTCGTGCCCATGATGATGACGGACAAAAATAATACAGGATTAAGATATAACATAAGCTATACGTACATATTTATATTATCACATAATAAAATGATATTTGACTTTTGAAGCTAAATTTCGCGAAAGCTGCCCGATGCAAGATCACGGTTCAGATGATAAAGTTTTGAGGTTAGGTTTTCAAGAGCATCCTTTGGCTTTTGATAGGAAAGATAAATAAGATCGTGATATGAAAACTGAGGTGCGGGGCACTGGCCGTGCTTAGCAACACTCTCACAAGATGAAACTACTATGAGATCAAGCAAAGTAGGAGTATTCTGATTTTTGCTTTTATGTGTGGCGTTGAGAGGTAGAGTATAAAGATTATTGTTCTTAATGGCAGAACAAAACTCTGATACACGTCGATTTTCTTTTAAAAGGTCAGTGTTAAAGTCGCCCATGATGATGACGTCACGACCAGGAGTTAGATTTGTTAACAGGTCACAGAAGGATTGGATGTATTTATTTTGTGATTTATTGTTGTAGTAAACGCCAAGTAACATTTTTGAACTTGAGTTAAATTCAATTTCTAAAAAGAGATGTTCTCCAGCATCCGATGGCGGAGGCTGCGCAGACCGGCTGACTTCACGGTAAGCAAAATTTTCTCGAAGATAAATGGCTACACCACCACCTCTCATGGGTTTACCTTTGGCGTTCAACACATCGCGATCATTCCTCACGAGTTTGAACCCAGGCAATGAAAATTTTTGTGATAAATGAGGAGGCTTAAGCCATGACTCTGACACAAGAATAGCGTCGATGTATTCGCAATGAAAAATAGAACGAAAATATCCCCAATGTGCTACTAAGCTTTGAGCATTAATATGACAAACGTTAAAGTTTTCAGATAAATTAGATAGTTCGGTCAAAAGAAAACTTTTAACCTCCATGATCTTTATCTCGAATATTCTAGATTAAAAAAAAAAGAATTATCCTGATTTCTCCAACTTAACTTTGAAGAACAGCTATGATGTCTTCTCGTTCACGTTTAAATTAAACCCCTTTAAGGTATTTTTTAATTTGTTTATAAATAATTTAAAATACACGCCTGATGCAATTGAGTGATCGATACTGTTTACCCTTATCAAATATCAAATGTCATTTGGGTTAAATAGAAAATAATGACATCGAAAACGAACTTTCTTTTTTAAATTGTTTTAAGATTTTAAGATTCTTTAATAAAAAAAGTCTGCAGATTTTTTTAAAGTATATACATAAATATTTTATTAAAAGTAAACATTTACTTAAAATTCCCAATGAAAAAGTACTTTTCACGTCCATCGTGGCATTCAGATATACGTCATCAGCCATGTTTCCGTTTATTATTTTAATTCTAATATACCTAATATTATAAAAAACGATCACATACCTAAATATTAAGCACTAATTTCAGCTCCACTTTATAAAAATAACTGCAGCTATCCTTTAAAATATCACACAAACATTTTCACAATTACGAACTGAAAATTGGAAAACCACGAACGATATCGACGTTGTCCGGATCGTTGAAGCAAAACTGAAGGTGGCAGCGTTTAGGTGCCGAACTTGCCTGTGATATCTTGTTGATAGCGATAGTACAGCGATTATTTGCTGTACTCAAGCCTGTCTCAACAGTGTAGAGCTCTACAATCATGTGTCATTCAATATTACTAAAGAGCCTACCTACTTAATGTAATTACTGTCTACTGCTAGCATATCATAAAATAGACTATTTTTAGGAAAATTTTCGTGAATTATTTAATTTTTTATTTAATACTTCATGCACTGTTAGGTATATCGGACTTAATGCCAAAAGTCATTCTCTACCAGTGAACATGTTTTGAATTAAGCTAATCAAATTCAAATAAATAATAAATACGTAATAAGTGGTATTCAGCTGATTTCTATAAAATAGGAAGATGATGTTAATACAGTTTGGGTAAAGGCTACCCTTTTACGTAACTGTTTGAACCTTTATTTAGAATTTAGAAACACTTGAATATTTAATAGTTACAATATATTCAGTACGACATCATAACTTCACATTGTTATTCGAGCCCCCGTAAATATTTATTTTAATATCATTTTATTATTTATTTATTATAAAGTAAAAATACTGTTGCCATTATTGATATCGAGCAAAAAAGGGCAAAATAATAGCTACTTATTGTTGTATGGGAGCACCCCTTATATATTAATTTCTTTTGTTTCTAGTATTTCTTGTTATAGCGAAAACAGAAATACACATAATTTTTTTAAATCAACTTTCTAGCTATCGCTGTTTTTGAGATCCAGCCTGATGGACGGACAGACAGCGAAAACTTAGTAATAGGGTCCCGGTTTTACCCTTTGGGTACGGAACCCTGACAAGCTTTTTAACAAATTCCAGGTTAAAAAAAACATTTATGTTAATTGTTTTAAGCAATTAACATAACCATGCCAACCAAACTAAAAATGTATGCCTAAATTCCACTTAATCGGAAAGCAGAAAGCAAAGCCAAAATTAATGAAATCGTGTTAAATAATCTGTGACCAGGCAGACCACACGGTTATTTATGGTTTTGTAAATATATGCCAGTTATACTTAGTACATTCTTCCTCACAAAATAATTATAATTCGAACGTTACGAAACTCTGTCTGTGTGTTACTCAATCATGCCTAAACTACTGAACTGATTTAAGTGGAATATGGTACGGAGATAGTTTAGACCCCGAGAAAGGACATAGGATTTTTGTTGCGATAACCGACACCCATGCGTGTGGGGAGTCGCGGGCTACAACTAGTTTTATAATATCTAGTTATAGTATAAAGTACTTCTATTTGTAACATTTAATTCCAAGAAAAATGAAATCATCAAATTTCGTCATTCATAATACCTATGAATTTTCTGACAGAAATTAGTCAAAAGCTTTCAAAGTTTAGTCTTTCATTTTTGACTTGACATCATAGTGGACTTACTGCATCCTAGGGAAGACATCTAGAGGCTTCAACATCATAACTGTCCATAAGTTAGATTTATCTTGATTTATTTTTTAAAAGCTTACTATATGTGTCTGTCGTATATTACTAGTATTCTTGTTTACCGTTCATGCTAAACTAAATGCTTGTGATACGATGGGGTTCACGTTAGTATTGCAATGGGTCGGTTCCGAACCGGCAACCACTTGATCGCAAGTCTCAATCCAACCATTAGGTTGCCAGTTAAAATGATAAAGTAAGCCCCGTTCAAACTGTATTTTTGTACAACTACCCTAACGGTGTTCCATTCCCTATTGAGAGAAGGCATGAATGCTTTTCTAGACTTCTCCTGTTATTCCTTTAAAATATTAATCAAAAGGAAATCTTGATGAATTTGAAGCAGCGGTAGCCTAACGGCTAGGGCGTCGGACTTGCGATCATGTGGTTGCGGGTTCGAATCCCACCCATTACACTACCGACGTGAACCCACTCGTAACACAAGCATCTTAGCTTAGCTCGAGGGGTTAACGAGATTACTAGCACATTGCTAGTACCTAATCTTTATTTAAAAAGAAAAAAAATACAATAAAATTAAGTCATGGGTATGAACGAAAACATGCATTTAGGTTTGCACTTGCTTTGTTTTAACATGCAATTACCTTTTAAGCCTTGAGTCTGCTTGCGCTCACTGTTGCAACTCGGCCGAACCATCAAATGCATGCTCGCGTTAATTTTAGTGACGTTATTTAATTATATTTCTTCAGATAGTTCAGTGACGTAAATTAAAGTTAGTAGAATATCTTACAAAGATATTATTAAGGAAAATAAAAATTAAAGGAATTAAAAGCGCAATTTGGCCACCATAACTAAGTATAATATAATTTCAATCGTTGGTAGGTAATTGGATGAAATATTGCTTAATCTTATCTGAAGAATTTAGTTTGTAAAGACAGTGTTTCTGAGTAAAGTGTGTCATTGGTCCGACTGCGATGTGATGCGAGTCATGTCTTATCTCTAGATAATGCGACAGTAACACAAATATTGTGCGAAGAAAATAGCGATCGAACAGGTACGGACAAAGCTACAAAATGTTTAAAAAAACAACGCATACCTCCACTCCACGGTACCTTCCCACAATTCAAATCGGCGCCGATAGCCTAATGACTAGGGCGTCAGAAATGCGATCATGCAGTTGTTGCTGGCTCGAAACCCACCCATCTGCCATCTTGTTTTTATATTTCTTGCCAGTCAATCCATCAAGGTAACGACTTTTCAACAGTTTAAAAGGACCTAAAACTCTAAACTATTTAAAACGATACACAATTTTACATTAGAAAGGAGGATATTGTTATGGTAATACACACCTAGGTTAATCAACCCCCTTTGAGTACAAAAGCGAAAAACTGTACATCTGATCCTAACCTAGCTGGAAATGAACTAACTGCCATCGCAACCGAAAACTAAAGTATTTTAAATGTCTTCAGGTACCACCGAAGCAGCGTAGAGCATGCGTTTGCCTATGCAAGTTTCCACGACTCCAGCAATGGCAAGGAAAGGACCGAGCTGTTACGCAGTCGCTTTTCACCCCGACAAAAGGACTTGGTGTTTCTAAAATAGGTACCTACATGACATATTGACCAGAAGAAGATTTGGCTCCAAGTGCTGCATTATTTATAACATTTAAAAGAGGTATAAAGTGTGATGTTAAGTTGTACGTGGAGTTTGTTCGATCTTGACGAAAGGCAACATTATGTGACTCACATTTGCTCGTGAGTCTGGGTGCTCATTGTATACGATATGAATGTTTTAAACAGGGATTGGGGTCCCAAGATTCATTAATAAAATAAGACATTAAATAATGGGTTAATAAACATCCTTTCTGGCATTCCCAGCATAGATAGTAGAGGACAAAATTGAATTACGGTTAGAAACCTAATCTGAGTTGTCATACTTCCGGTTATAGGTACAACTCAGACCAGCCTACGCAGATGACACAATACTATTTAGATCTACAAGTATAGATGTGTCAAACGAAAATTGTAACTTCCTGGTGATGATGATGACATTCTAGCCGATTTCGGCCATGGCGACTACTTTAATACTGAGGTTGGTGACGCTCATGCGCCCGCATGACATATGTGGTTACATTACACACACACACAGAAGATTGGTTAATCTTCTTAGAAAAGATTCGTGCACAGTGGGGACATGTGAGTTCCTCATTTATGTAGTTATAACTTCCTACTGTTAGATTTAACACTACTCTGTTGTCAATTTTGTTACTACTTTAATTATTATTAGCAAGATCAAATAGATGTGATAAAATGAACTATATTTATAAATAAACGTTTAAACTATGTCTATGAATAAGAAACCGTTAAAGATATACATCTTTCCTTAACATTCTGTATCCTGTCTTATCCAGCGACATAATCATAGGGTAACGAACAAGCTAAAGAATAAATATCTATAAATAATCAACAGTCATTATTTTAATTGCAAATATACACACTGTGCCCTTTTCTATTTTTTTGCTAAAGCATTTGCGGTCCTTCTGCCGTCTTGGAAAATAAGCATTACCTTTGCACCTATATTTTTTCTCTTTCCTTTGTTCCAGTGTGTACATAAATCTTGGACAAAATTGGATTATTATTTTTGTTTTATGTTCGATATTATAAGACAAGGTTTGTATATAAGAAAATTAAACATAAATCTCCTCTTTAAATGTATAAAACAAAGTTGTAAGTGCCTATTGTAACATTTGTAACAAATGTTACAATAGGTACATACAACTTGAGAACGGGAGGACCGATTGTCATTGTCTTTGATTTGTTAGATTTGTCTCTGTATATAATAACAGGATAAAAAATATACGATAACTAACGCCGGTGAAACCGCAGGGTACCGGCAGGAGCAGATAGTACTTAGCATAAAGAGTGAGTGAGTGAACGAGACAGAATACTGTGATATACCTATCACATATTTTACGGGACCAATTAACGCGGGTGAAACCGTGGGTCACACCAGTAGTAAATAAACACCATACTTCTAACGCCGGCGAGTACTGAAAAGCTAATTAACTTAATGCGTTCTCATATATCTATCTGTCGCCACTTTACACCTTAAAGTGACTGAGACAGCATTAGACTAACTGCGGCTTCAAACTGATGTTTGAGTATTCGGCCATAACATACGTAATTGTTACCTAAAATATGAAGGAAAATAAGTAAAGGTCGGAAATTTCTATACAACATGTAACAAAAACCCTGTCCGATCCCTGAGAGTATTATTCGGTATCGTACTGCGAACACATATACGTAGTCATTAAATGGATTGGAGATTATTATTTTTCCCCAGTGAAAATAATTACATCAAAATAAAAACTGATCCAAGGCAACAGCAACACTGAATGCTCCTCAAAATTCACGTACCTACTTACTACCTACAGCTTTGTGTCAAAGAAGCCGCCTATGCGAGACGGTTCATGAACTGTACCACGAAAACGCCTTTATTGGATCTGACAGGGGTTTTTTTACATGTTGTATATTAAAAAAAGTAGGTAGTCGATGAAGAAACCATTTAATTTAGCAAAATCCCGAGAGGTTTTTCAAAATGGTAAACAAGGCCTAGTTCTTTTATCCCGAGTTAATTCAACCAATGGTTAAAAATGCTAGCTAATGGTTTCAAAACGCGTTTTTTCATCAATTGTTAGGCTATCAAATGATCAAATTAGTTGTAGAGCTAGTTATTTAACCATTATTTAGGCCCAGTTTTTTTATCCCTAGTTAACTCAACCAATGGTTAAATATTCTAACTAATGGTTTCAAACTTCGGTAGAACACGTTTATTCAGCAATTTTTATTTTAATAAATTGTTCATTAATTAACTCTTCAACTTATTTGGCCCTTTGATAGACAAACAACTGATAAAAAGCGCGTTTTGGAACCATTAGTTAACCATTGGTTGTGTTAACTTGTGTTAATTTAGAATATTTTTTAATGAATAAACGCGTTCTACCGAAGTTTGAAATCATTAGTTAGCATATTTAACCATAAGATGAGTTAACACGGGATCAAAAATCTAGGCCTAAGTCAAAATTAATTGAACTAAAAATTAGTTAAAAGCTTTCTGTTATACAATCCAAATAAACATTAATGTGTTTAAACAAATTCAGGTTCTTTATAAAATAACATTCATTCAGGCATTCTTGAAATCTACAAAGTGATTCACCTAAGCCTATTAATCCCTAGCAATTATCGTCTAGAACTAAATCTATGATAAAATTAGAAACTGATTGATTTAGCTGATATTAGTAATCCCTGTCCACACCAATCAATATTAATCCTACTAATATTATAAATGTCAAAGTGTGTTTAGATGTTTGGATGTTTATTACTCAATCACGCAAAAACCGCTGAACTGATTTGAATAAATTTTGTCATGCATGTAGCCTTTGACATGGAAAAGAACATAGGCTACCTTTTATCTCGATTCCTTAAGTAGATCCCGAGGGAAAATTGTAAATTGTTTACGAGCTAAGCCGTGGGCTTCTCTAATACAGCGCAAGCTATAGCACGGGTAAGAATTTTATTCCATTTTTCATTTCTTTTTGGACCCAATTTTAAAGTCCACGCAGAGGAAGTCGCGGGCAGAAGCTAGTACGTTTTAAGTTTATAACTGTCTTAATGAATAATAAACATGGCTGTACGGATAGCCGAGTGGTATGGGTCACCACACTAATAACCACTGTGGGCAACGTGCTTTGGGCTCGATCCCCGCATGGGACAAGCATTTAATTTTGTGTGATCCACAAATATTTTTTCCAAGTCTGGGTGTTCTTTGCGCATGTGAAACCCTCGCGACACAAGGATTAAATTCCTTAGTGCGGGCGTCGTTATATAAAAAAACAATAGAAATAAAAAAATAAAAAAGTATATATATTTATTCAGTAATACAGTACACCAAGTTACATTTTAAATTATAAATTAACTAGGTAGGTCTTAATCCAGTTGAAACGTTAGTACGTTATGGATGTTAAGCATAATAATATACTCTGAAAATAAAGTTTTATTATTTAATTAATTACTTACTATGTAACATTAGTTCGACTGGTTTGTTGGTCTACTGGGTAAAGTGTCCCTGACTGCGAAACCAGAGGTCGTGGGTTCGATTTCCACCCAGGACAAATCTTTGTGTGATGATATAGCATGATAATTTGTACTGTCCGGATGTAATTTATCTATATTATGCATGTATTTAGAAATATATAAATATGTTTATTGGTCACCATAGTAGGTACAGGCTCTGCCTAGTTTGGGATCGTGTGAGTCCCGAAATATTATTATTATTATTTATTACGTTTTTCAACGTGATCTTGAAGAAATCTATGAAAGATTTTAACAAACGCAGTTTGAGTGAAGCTCGTCTCTGCACATTGGATTTTAATTTAGTGTGTAATAAATATGAATCCTCAAAAGAAACATTTTAAGAAATCATAGAATCATAATCATGCAGCGTTTGTATGTATATTGTATATACATATTTATACAAATAAATAAAAGTAAAGGAAAAGAGTTAAAATATCTTTACTTATTTAATATAATAAATGCACAACGCATAAGTAACTCTGCCTGTCTGTGTGTTACGCAATCGTGCCTAAGATAAAGAACCGATTTAAATGAAATTTGGTTCAGAGGTAGTCTAGAGCCTGAGAAGTTGCGCTTGCGCTATAAAAGAGAAAAATACTAAATTTCAAAGCAGTCTGCCCGCGGCTTAGCTCGTAAATAATTTTCAATTTTCTCTCGGGACTACTTAAGGAATCGGGATAAAAGGTAGCCTATGTACCTTTCCATGTCAAAGGCTACATGCATGCCAAATTTTATCCAAATCCGTTCAGCCGTTTTTGCGTGATTGAGTAACAAACTCACATCTAAATATCCACACTTTCACATTTATAATATTAGTAGGATAATAGAAACAATTATAAAATAAGTAACAAACATTATAATTACAAAGAATTGGAAACGATTCATTTAGTGAATGCATAAACAACGCAATCATCATTCTGAGGTTATTTAGGTTATCGCCAGGTAATCGTAACGAGCTGTTATCGAACCTCAGGTATTGTATACGTACTTGCTATCGATTACTGATTAACTGTAAAGTGTTTCTTTTACAATGAACTAGCAATACTGCACCCATACCATTGACTTATAAAGCAAGGTTGTTGCCGCGGTGGAAGCGAGACAACGCTATACAATGCACGTAGCAGCGTCTCGCTTCCACAGCGGCAACAACCCTGCTTTATAATCTCATGGTATGCACCTGTTGTACTGTTAAATATCTTAAGAAAGAAAATGGCCTAACGTATTGTTTTCTGAGGTTTACGCCAATGTAATACATTGAATAACTACTTAACGGATTCTATCGCGGTTTATTTTTATTTTATTTCCGCACATTTCAAGGCCTTTGCACTTTGAACTAATTTAAAAATAAACCGAGATAGAATCCGTTTCTTCTTCTTAAAGTGCCTCTCCAACTAGTGAAGGTTGACAGTCAGCTCCGCATAATTTCTATCTTTAGCAAGATTGAACAGGTCCGCAGCACTTGTGATTCGAAGAGAATAAATAATAAGAATCCGTTTAAAAATTGTATATTATTTATAGAACTTTATGAAATTAGTACTCACCAGTATGTACATATTGAAGAATATTAATTTATATATACATTTTACAGCTATTAAACCTATTAAAAATTAAAACTTAACTAAACTAAAAACTTATAAGATAAATAAAACTATCTATAAAAAGAAGACTTGTTAACCATTATTAAGTAAAATGGATTACAAAATAAAGGCTAACAAGCATAAAAAAATTCATCGTCATCTTTGTCTATGAAGGGAAACGGCTAAAAAATATTTTTCTTTCTTTCTTCTTTCTTTCTTTCATTGCCACGTTGAATAGCAATGCTAATTCGCTGTGCCAAAAATATGCCAGCCCTTTGGTCATGGGTAGCGTCGACCAAACGTTTTGCGAGTTCCTTAAAAAGAACTCTTGCACCTGGTCCCCATGTCCCGAGCGTCTCAAGCCCAAACGGCTCAAAATTATAATTGCCTAGGTATCAGGTAGTTATATTTTCGCCGTATAAAAAGTTTTTTGTAGTTGTAGATCCAGAATTCTAGAAAAACACTGGTCTACACCCAATGTTGACTTTTCAATCTTTTATCATCTGACTGCTGAAGTTTAATTTGTGTCTGTTACAAAATTAAAATTGTATCATCCCGAATTCAAAAGAATAAATAAGCTGAATTAATATGATTTAATAGCAGATACTACATAATAAATAATAAATAAATGTGGACAACATCACATACATTGCTCCGAATCCAAAGTAAGTAGCTAAAGCACTTGTGTTATGGAATCAGAGACAACGAAGGTACCACAAACACCCAGACCCGAGACAATGTAGAAAAGTGTTTTTCTACATTGACCCGTCCGGGGATCGAACCCGGGACCTCTGAGCTGACGACACCTTGAAAACCGGTGTGTACGCCACTCGACCACGGAGGTCGTACATACAATAAATGTTTTAAAGTTTAGTATTACTTATTACCTAATTACCTGTAACTGAACGGGTTTCTCTATCCTTATATAATAAACTCGTGTATAAACCTGAAGAGTTTTGTTTGTTTGATTTAACGCTTATAATCAGACACTATTAGTCAAAATTATTGAAAAATTCTTTCAGTGTCAGATGATTCCCAATCAATCGAGAAACGCTATTGGGTACTTTCGCTGATAATCGACGACAAAAAGCTAGCCTACTAAACATTATAGTGACGTACCTTGTTTGTATTATCTAGGTGGAGGTGGTTATTGCTGAGGGTGCAAAGATTTCAAAAATAAGTGGCAACGCAACTAAGACATTAGATTAGACGACCTCCGTGGTCGAGTGGCGTACACACCGGTTTTCAAGGTGTCGCCAGCTCTGAGGTCCCGGGTTCGATCCCCGGACGGGTCAATGTAGAAAAACACTTTTCTACATTGTCTCGGGTCTGGGTGTTTGTGGTACCTTCGTTGTCTCTGATTCCATAACACAAGTAGACTAGCTACTTACTTTGGAACCGGAGCAATGTATGTGATGTTGTCCACATTTATTCAACGAATATTTCACGCCTTAATATCGAAGACACAGACCAAGTGGTTTATATAGTGATACAATGGTCCTGAACTTTTTTATACCCAGCAAGTGGACACACGCCGTCTGAATGTGCATCACGTAATCTGACTCCAGCTATCACGATGATGTCACATTGTCACTCTATACGACGACTTTATCAGAAATTGTAACATAATCACGATATTTATGAAAACTTGTTGCAGACATAATAATACTCAATTGTTCAAAGGTTAATATTATAATAAGTACCTAATGGTCTTTAAGTTACATTTAGGAGGTGAAAGTTGATGCCTATTAAATTTAACATTTGATACTTTATTTTCAAACTATCTTCATCCTTTTACTTAGAATGTTCTACGTAGCTTTATGTTATAAGGAGAAACATTAAGGTGATTTTCATTTATTCGATAAGACTCGAATTAATGCGTGATAATTACGGCTTTCGTCACAGTAATGGTGATTTAAGGTGTGCTACTGGTGACGTACCATTGTCATAGTGATTAGTATCACCGGCAAGAACTTGACTCAAATACGTGAAGATACCATATCATAATAATATGTTGTCGATATATTGGGCTATCACACAGCGATAAGTCTTGGTTTTATTCGGAAATCAACTGGCTTCTCAAGGTTTTGTAGCTAGGTACATGATTGTAGTCACTATAAGCTTGTAAGATCATGAGCAAGTGGCGTGTGCAGTCGACGTGACCCCTTCCCGTCAAAAACAGCTTCAACAAAAACAGACTTTGTATGAGTTTTAGACAGTGTTAGGCAGTGGACAGTAGGAATCTTCTGCCTAGCCTTTTCCCAAGCTAAGTTGGGGTTGGCTTCCAGTCTTACCGGATTTAGCTGAATACCGTATTTTACATAGAGCGACTGCCTATCTGACCTCCACAACCTATTGCTAGGTAATACAGTATTCCATAGTAAGACTGGTTGTCAGAATTGTAATGACTTAACGACTATCAAAGATCACTGTATGACAGTCGGGACCAACGGCTTAACGTGCTTTCCGAGGCACGGAGGGGTCTCGATATGTTTACAAATGGTCACCCATCCACGGACCAACCGCGGCGAGCGCGGCTTAACCTTTATTATCGGTCAAACCGTACGGCTTACACTTAGCCACGAGCCCCTCTTAGTGGACAGTAGGAATGTTTGGAGAATAGCAAGACTGATCTTATATCGAGCCAGTTCGGATCAGCATAGAACTATATATACTGAGTGTTACCGAGACGGTATATGAATCCAAAAGGAATGAAGAGTATATCTGCTAAAGAATAAATTTACAAAATTACAGCTTAAAAAAAGGTCATATAAAATAGGTAAGTTCAGGGTCTGGGTGTTTGTGGTACCTTCGTTGTCTCTGACTCCGAAACACAAGTGCTTTGGCTACTTAGGTACATTTATATTATTATTAGTTATATTTATCCCTCGTTATCGTTTGAAGACAAAAAACCACGAGGGTGGAGCCCGAAACACTGGTCAGACCAGGTAGCACAGCAGATTGAAGTGCCAGTGTACGTCGCACTCCTCGAAGTACAAGACAGAAACAGGTGGAGGCAAGCTGTCCGACGACTACATAACAGGAGTCACGATCCTCGATGAAGAAACGTCTGAGGAGAAGGATCCCTCAAAATGCGGTGACAAATATCAATTATTCAATACCCATTTTTGGTGACGAATAATTGATATGATTTTTTTTTTAGTTAGTTCTTCAGCTTTCCTTAAACTATACCTAGAACACTCTTAAACTTTTTTCGGTTTAACCATTTCCCAAGTTTTTTTTTTCAATTACTAGCGATGGGGGTCCCACATTACTATTACTAGTATTCTTGTGAAACCCTCGTGCTAAAATAAAATGCCTGTTTTACGAGCGGGTTCTAGTCGGTAGAGTAATGGGCGGGAATCAAACCCGAAACCACATGATCGGAAGTCCGAAGCCTTAGCCATTAGGCTACCGCCGCTTGCATAATTATGTTATGTTGGGGTCGGCTTCTAGTCACACCGGATTTAACTAAAAACCGTATTTTACATATCCTGGAGCGACCGTCTCTTGACCAGCACATCTCCTTTTACTATTCGGTGGAAGACCAACCTTACCTTGAGAGTAGAGAGGTTGGAGCCGCGCCATAACACGAACTTCCGATCGTTTATGGTACGAGTTCCATCTGTTTACAGTGAGATCTTTCTCAAGGAAGAGTTTTGGCCGAAAGGTGTCGTAGATCGACGTTTCCGAGGTAGGATACGCGACACCTCGCAGCGCCATACGACGCCCAAAACCTCGTGTGACCTAGTTTTTAAGTTTATATTTTAAACTAGCTGTACCCGCGACGTTATTCGCGTTGATTAGTCGTAATAGGTATAAGTGTGTAAAAATATTTTGATTGAAATCACTGGATGCGCTTTAGATGGCTCAAGTCGACTGATATTTTCTTTTCGTTTGTTACGCGATACCTCGGAAATTTTATAATTGATCAATTTCAATAAAAATTTTGTATCGTTTGGGTTAACATAAGACGTGGTCCCATACACCATAATTATATCATCAACATTGATTTTCAAAATCTTAGAACAAAGTTGCTTATTGTACGTAGGCAGAAGATAAATATTTACACTTATGTTTATTCTATGACTTCTATGAGTCAAATTTAAAAGTTTTTGAAACTTTATGTAGGCTTTGTACGAAGGATGTAGTTTGATGTATTTTTGTTCTTTAGATAAATGTTCTTCTGTAGACTACTATACACAAATAAGATTGCGGGACCTAGAGTCAGAAATATTTGTAGTTACATGTTTGTATCAGCTCGCGATTTTTGAAAAACTTATGGATGCAGCTGAAAATGAAATAGATTTCAATTTATATGTTAAAGGAAGAATAAAGAAATGTTATCGCCTTATCGCGTTTGGTATCTCCATTAGGTATTTAGAGTTCCCTTCAAATGGCCTTAACAAAATACATCTGTGTAATAGCAGCTTCCTTTGAACGTTTAAAGGATTGTTTCGACGATATTTATTTTGAGTTTGATATTTAGCCAAGTGTCAATATAGCTGTGAACAAAAATAGCTCATAAGAATGGAGGTTTTTCGATGTCCACTGTCCAAAATATTACAAAAACGACCAAAAGAGAAGGGAATGCCCTTCTCTTTTGGTCGTTTTTGGACTTCCTGGCTCTTTTCTTTTTGTGTTATACCATTTAGTCCTGTTTACCATTGGCGATAACTTTGCATTACGGTACTGGAATAGAGCAAAAGGGATCACTGTAGGCGGCCGGGAGATAGAAAGCGGCAACAAAACGCTAAATGCGTATAAACAATTTCCAGCTAAATATGTAATTTTCATGTCTCCATGTTTCGGTGGCCTAGCGGTTCAATGACCGGATTCACATGCACGTGGTTGCAGATTTGAACCCAGGCAAGTACCAATGTGACTTTTTCAAAGTAATATGTACTTTCTTCATCATTCTAAGACATACATGACAATCGGTCAAGGAAAAAAATCGTGAGGAAACCTGGATTCCAACCATTTTTTAAACCATTACCAATTGAAATCGCCAACCCGCAATGAGCAAGCGAGATCAATGCTCATTAAATTCCTTCTCTTTATGGGAAGAGGCCTGTGCCCAGCAGTGGGACGTTTATAGGCATGTATTTTATGCAATTTTCATGACAGGTTGCCTCGTAAGTCTAGTGTTCATAATCGCGACTACCGTGAGCGAGGTTTCAGATTGGAATTCAGGGTCAGGCAGTTTGGACGGGTTTACATCCACACGACTGTCCGATGGTCATAATTATATTATGATCTTTGTTGGTCATAATAATCCTGATAACCATTCTTACCAAAATATATTTACCTACTGAATTATTCAGGGTATCTACAACTGTAACCGGTGAAAAATGAAGTTTACTTCAACATAGCTTGGGAAATGGTAGATTGTAATTTTGACGTTCACATTTTGACCATAGCTGAATTTACGGAAATCAGAGATCTCGTGGATTTCCGTAAATAGTGTCTAGATAAATACATCCATAGTGTATAAAATAATAACAATGACCAGATCAAAAGCTGGAACAGGCGCTATATACTGTATATTTATTTATGCCAGCTTAGCAGTTTGCCATCAGATCTCGTCACACACAGGCATTAATCAGTAGTCGATGCGATATTCAAATACCGTCCGTTCAGCTTAATATAGACAAAAAGATGAATAAAGTAACCTTGAGGACCTAGCTGTACCCGCGACTTTGTTCGCGCTGATCAGTCGTAATAGGTATGCATGTGAAAAATACACTGAATGTGCTTTAGATGGCTCAAGTCGACTGTTACAGGTATTTGACAATTTGGTTTCTTTTATGTAAGTCGTTGAAATTGCGGAATTCAGATGGTGGACTTATCTTCTAACTGACTACGACCTTCGCCTCTAAGAGTAAAGTGTGATTGTAAAAACTTTATGCTTTTTTGTTTGTCTCGATCAGGCATCAAAAATTACATGAGCAGCAAGCTATCTTGAGCGTATTAAAGAATTGTTGTAATAACCACCTGTGTAAAAAATTACTTACTACTAAAAAATAATACAAAAACACAAAAAGGCCCGATACATTTAAACTTCTGTAAGAAAGTCGGTGCTAGAAATAAAAAATCAAAATATGTAGTAACATCAGGATTTGAACATACGGCAAGATATTTCACATTTCCTATCGTATAACCACCGAGCTGTCTAACACTACTGTGAGCATCGTAAATAGTTATTCATACTTCAATAAACTGATCGCTATGGCAACGTTATTTTTGCCATGGTTACTTTGTTGTTTATATGTCAAATATTACGTGTACAGATGAATTGAGATTGTGTTAATTTAAGGTTTGATCCCTATTTAATACGGACGACCATATTGATGAGAGCTCTTCCTAAATTGGACTTTGTATCGCCGATATTGCTTTCTATTGATTCAAATGTACATAACTTTTTTGTTTATGCACCGATTTCGATGAAATAACTACTAAATGTTATGGGAAGGTTGGAGCAATACGTCAGTCAAAACGGTATTCACATCAATTCAGTCGCTTCTGAGATCATCGCGTACAAACGCACAGACAAACAGACAAACAGACAAAAATTTTAAAAACTATATTTTCGGCTTTGTTAACATGAATAGAACGTGTGTATGTAGTTTTTTTTCCAAAATATTCAATGTACAGACACTGGTCGTTTACGATTTTATTATATGTATAGATTTATATGTATAAGTCTATAAGTTTTGATTTAATTTATGTATGTATTTATTATGTCATTATGTCATTATTATGTCATGTATTTTATTGCTATGGGCCTAGTTGCCTGAAATAAATGGTTATTATTATTATTAATATAGTACGACTGGTTGGCAGAATTGTAATAGCTTAACGACTTTCAAAGATCAAATTTCAACGTATGACAATAGGTACCGGCTTAACGTGCTTTCCTTTTATTTCTTAACAGAAAAAAAATCTAGTAACCAGTGACTATTTTCGGCTTGTGCATGGCGGTTGCGTAAACCACTAGACCAACAAAGTAGGGTCAGAAACTCTCAGATCAATCCCTTGTTAAATAATATATCAAATCGGTCCACCTATTCCATACCTATGATGCCACAAACAGAGAAACTTCAATAACCAGATAAACTGATCTCCGTTGGTGACTTACAAAAAACAAAAGCTGATTCTATTCAAGATTCTAAAAAAAAAATGAATACTGTATATATACAACTACAAATAGTGATTAAAATATGGGTCTAAAGTAAAATTTGCAGCCTTGAAGATGAGAGAGAGAGGATGTCGTATTTGAGGGTTCTGTGGACGGCAGAATACCAAAAAAATCCCGAAGATTTTTCACCAATTACGATAGAAATGGACAATGCTCCAGTCTCGATCTAACACCCCTCTTCACATATCGAATCTTTACCTACCACGCCTGGTCCCCATGACTCCCCAGGCTATGCCTTACTATGCTGCTTAGTGCTTATACTTTCAAAATAAAAGCGTAATGATACATTAACATAATAAAGGCACCTTTATCCCGTTTAATATTAATCAATCATAATAAATGGTTCTTTTACCTTGTTATAATGAATCAATATCAAGCATGGTCATTATGTATTATATAACGCTACTCTATAACCTGTCTGGTCGAGTCTCGGGTGCTGTTTATAAAAAAAATGGCTAATGGTACAGGCACTAACACAAGCATATGGTGGGTGGTACTACGGACAACAGTCACATCTCATTCTCACTCGGTTTTCACTCGTATCGCTAAAGAGTGTGATGTCACCTACGTGTAAAACTGTATCTTATGCTAGTCTTTATGTAACATACCTATTACCATAAATAATTACTTCATTATGTATAATATAGCCAGATTGTAAGTGTTTATTCTGATATCAATTACATTTTAATAAACATTTACAAGCTTAACTTTATACACACCTAAAATTAGACTATAATAGTTAAAATAAAAACTGTACAAAGAAAGAAGTAATTACTTGTTTATTAAGTCAAGAATTGTAAAATACAAGATTACGCTCAATAGATGTATTAATATTACCATTTTTTTTTATTAAAACTTTCTTTAAACATTACCCAAGCTTAGTGATTTTCAGGAATGTTTAAATACCGAAAAGCTTCAAAATAAGAGAAGAGAAGAAACTAAGGCAAATTAAAATACATTTATTCCACTATCTAAGATAAATAAAATCTTCAAATAATTATCTATTGAATTTCAATATGAGCATTTTTATTCACACAAAAAGGCAGTTTTTTTCCTCTTACGAATAGGTGTTCTTATTATCTTAAATTAATCGTTTCAGTCTTATTTATGAACAAGTTAGTTAATTCGTTTGTACAAATATACAAATCTAGGCTGAGAAAAACAATAATTGATAGCATTGACACATAAAAAACAACTTCACTTAGGAATATTGGTAATTTTTTACAGTTAATCGATTTTGATACAATTAATAATAATATGTTTATTACCTCTGAGATATACAATATTGATGACAAAAAGATTTTTGATACAAAAAACACAGTCTAATTGAGAACCTTCTTTTAGAGTCGGTTACAAAATATCCGTATTCTAAAAAAGTACCTTCTGCTGCTTAGATGTTCGTGTACAATAATCGCAGGCAGAGATTTATAATTTGATTTAAATTAAAACACCATCGTTGAAAAGCGTATAACAATCAGTCAATCAAATAATTTGGATTTTTTAGGTTTTGAAGACTAAAGGATAATAATAATATACTTTACTCATGTACAGATTTAAAAGTTTGGTTCAAAACAGTTCGAAAGAACCTGATATTTATTTTCCAAGAAGAATTTAATAAATTACATAGGAACTTTCTCTGCTTTTTCCAATAAGTAAATAATTACTTCCTGTCCACTTCAGGTCTTCTCGCGAGTGATAACGTAGTGAGATGGCAGTCCATAGTAGCCCTCCGCCTCACACAAGTCCTGCTTGCATACAGGCGCGTGTGTGTGTGTCTTGTCCGGAGCCAGCCAGCAAGACTGCATTCCTGTCCGCGCCACCGACGAACAACGAGGAAACTGTACTTTTATTATAAAGCATTTTAAGTAAGAATTTTCAATTTTGTTACGTATTTTTTAACTTAGGAAGTAAATCAAATTTATTTATTGCGCATTATGACTAGCTCTAGCTTTTTCATACAAATTGTGAAGATGCTTGCTTCAGGTAACAGATTTTTAATGTCTTTCGTACAAATAAACTCGAGATAAATCCACTGTCGCTAAGTTGACTATTTAGTGCCTACTTAGTACTTACTATTTTATATATCTATAAGACACTTATGAGAGTTCAAATAATGAAAAAAAAATGGACAATAGCCGTTGACCCTACCATTATAACATCCAAATTACGTTGGTTTTCATCAAAGAAAGCAACCAGAAAAGAAGATTGACTTGGTTAATTAATAATAACGTAAATAAGGCCGCTTAAAACCGGCTAGAATGCCACATTATAATTACATATCTATAATAGTTTTCCAATATTCTTTTCCTTTAAGGATAAGATCAACTATAATACATCGTCTTAATACCTTACACAAGCAGTGTTACCAGTAGTTAAAGTTAATATAAAGTCTATTCATCTTATAAATGTAAAATACAAGCAGCTTCGCATTTGTGGTGGTCCGAAAATATGCCTTTGGAACTTACGAGGGATATGGAGGACCCTATCTATTATTCCAAACTACAATATACCTCTGTGCCAAATGTTATCCAAATACGTTCATCTGTTCTAAAGTGATTGAGTAACAAACATCCTGTATAAATCATAGACAAAACATGTTTTTTTCAATATTTGAGCCAATGCAAGTTCCTTAGCTTATAGCTAGTAGGCTAATTCTCAATATTGCTAACCAAACCGGTCCTTACTTATAAAAAGGTTAATTCTCTATGTACATACTTTACATACATTTGACTGGCCTGTTGGTCTAGGAGTTAGTGACCCTGACTGGTAAACCTGGCGTTGTGGGTTTGATTCCTATTCAGGACATTTTTTGTGTGATGAGCATTATCATTTGGTCCGTGTCTGGGTATAATTTTTCTCTTATGTGTTTGTCTTTAAAAAAATAGAAATATATGGATTATTATGTTTATCAAAATACAAGCTGCCTGCCTTGTTGTAAGTTGCCTAGTTTGGGATCACATGGCCGTGAGAAAGTTATCTCAAGATTTAGTTGTAGATACTATATAACTGTTAAATTTCAGTACCCGTGCTACCCCTCTTATCCCTTGTTAGAAGATAACTTTGCACGCAAAAATCTATCAATGCCAACATAAGAAACTTCTTTCTATTATTATTTATTTCGTGAGCTGTATCTATGCTTAGCCATTTAATTTGTCACAATTATCAAATAAAACCAATTTAAGGTATGCGTAATTGCCTTGAAATGGGTAGAATAATTGAAGTCGTAACCTAATATAATTAGGAGCTAAGACTTTTAAGAGAGTAATTCCGAACCTGGCGGCCATTTGACCTGTGACTTGCGAGTTGCGCACACGCTCACAACCGCACACATGCACCCATGCACACACAGTTAAGAATCATATGTGCACACGTTACATCAACTCAAGCGCTCGGGAACGAAGACCGGCCCCGAGCCACCTTAAGAAGGCGGCTACTGAACTTTCTCAACTTAAATATTGAAATAAAAATTACTTTGTTGTGGTTGCCTAGCTGTTCAATGAACGGATTTTTGAGCATACGGTCGCAGGTTCGAACCAATTGCAGTTAAATACCAGACTGACTTCTTCAAAGTTATAGGTTGTTTATTATAGTTATAGGCTTTCACAATTAAGTATTCTAAGAAATTTATGTCAATTGGTGTTGGAAAAACATCGTGAAGAAACTTGAATTATAAAAAATAGAATCTGAAATCGCCAACCCGCAGTGAGCCAGCGTGGTGATCAATGCTCGTTCCTTCTCTATATGAAAAGAGACTCGTTCCCAACAGTGGAACATTTATAGGTTGATATTATTTATGTTGACATGATCCATCACTTGTACATTTCTCCCTCTCTGCTCCTTCTCTCTTTATAAGAAGCGTTATTCCAAAAGCGCTATTTTATTAAAACTTTAATATTTTAACGTGGGCAACCAGTTGAATCTTATA
Source organism: Plusia festucae (assembly GCA_950381575.1). Lineage (NCBI taxonomy): Eukaryota > Metazoa > Arthropoda > Insecta > Lepidoptera > Noctuidae > Plusia > Plusia festucae. Next base: position 15,453,785 of record OX494432.1, on the reverse strand, counting down.
GTTTCATAATGTTAAGAAATACTTTATAATCAAGTGGAATTAAGGTATTTTCTAACATTAATAACGTGTCCTCTAGCTAGCTCTGTTATGCAATTTTCATGGATTGACTTTTTAAGAGACGAGTGTGTATCAGTGAAACAAAACTGTTAAATAACCTACTTTTAATCATAAATGCTTACATAAATACGGGTACTTCTGGACCCTGCCTCTATTTACTCAATATTGAATTACATTTTATCTAGACTTTGAACGAGAGATTATTTCAACATTTCTTCCCAGGGTAGTCACGAAACGTAGACTCCAGCGACCTCAAAATATGAGGTGTTAAAGTGATTGCGTATGTCCTAATTACATAATAAAATATTTGAATATGGATTTTAATTAATGTTCATAACATTCTTAATTATCATGTTTACCTAAAAAATATGAAATTTCAAGTTTTTTTTCCTTATCTGTCACCTAGAAGTGGTCCAATGACAAATGTGGTTGGCATGATCATAACAATTAACGCTTATTTAACTAAGATTAATTGATGTTGTAAATAATGTTGTATGTATTGTAACAACAAGACGCGACGATACACATTATTATTTGCGTACCTACTACAATCAAAACAATTCTTTTTTATTAATTCAGAAAGATTTTATATACGCGGAGGTCAGGTAGGCAAGCGCTACGACCTCAGACCACCATGAGGTTGGGCCTGCGGGTGACTGGGAGGGCGCCGTCATCCGACCAGCTGACAGGCCACGGAGGATACAGGCGCGAGGTCCCACACGCCTATTCTCGTACGGAGTGAGGGGTGGGCACTATACACCCACCCCTCTGGAAGGGGTCCAATGGAGACCGAAGCCTGCTGGAGTTGCGCAGAGCTTGCGTATCCCGTGGCTCCAGCAAAAGCAAGGACGGGACCGGGGTGTTTTTAGTCGGTGCAAGTCCGACATATCCCCACGCTGTGCCCGCAGCGTGGGTTGAAAGAAATAGCGTTTCAACCCCCCAAAAAAAAGAAAAGGTAGGCAAGCGCTAGGTGCTTGATTCAGCTGATTCAAACTGGAAAGCGACCCCAACATAGCTTGGGAAAAGACAGTAGATCAAAAAAGTACACATTTTTATTTTATACTTGTACGGTGGGCCATATGATAGTGGAAAGGACAATCGAATATCGTCGTTACTACATTGAAATAAAGGCTCAGTCAAAGTATAACTTCCACATAAATGGTCGCCGGCCAGTTCCCACGACACCTCTTCATTGTATTTCCATCAGTTCGGAGAATGAGTCGATCTTAGAAATGACTGCGACGGACGTTGAAGGATCGATTTTCACGCCTACAGAATTACAGGGGAAATCATTTGTTGGCAATTATTACTGGAAAATATTGTAAAGTATACCATAAAAAGCGCTTAGATTCGTCCCCTGTATACCTACCGCACTGAACTTTAATTAAAAAGAAGAAACAGCAACCAACTCTCAAAAGTTTTTCCAGCCTCACAGCAAGGAGCAAGTAGCTTGTTAAATAGAGCTTTATTACTTACTTAATTGAATACCCATACATTTATCACAGCAGATGTCCTAATAAAGCATTATGGAGTCCAGTCCCAAACTATGCCCGAATTTGCGCTTAATTATCAATTTTTAAACCCAAGAGTCAGTGACCAACTACCACAGAATTAATAATTATATGAGCATAACTTGTGTATCTTATATCTTGTTTTATATCGATGAACCGACAAGAAAAAAAATACTCGTTTAACTTTATTATTGTTACCACATCCAAACTATGAACCATCGGAGCATTTGTTTACTATAACTCATCACATACAGTGACTACGAATATTACTCATTAAAATAATTGTGTTTGTTGTATTGGAGAATTTAAATCTTGCGTAATTATTGCAAGTTTGTTACATTCGCCTCACGGTACAAAGTCAACTTCTTCAGTTACAAAAGTACATATATCACTACAAGGTTTATCTCCAGCGTCTAATAGGCTGATTTAAACAAAGTCTGCGCAGGTATTGCGGAATGCAGCCTCAGCAGTGGCAGGCGAGTGCAGCCTCGAACCAGTTCCCTCACCTTTGATGACCTTATTCGTCCGCTGTTGCCAACCACTCGGATACCCGATTAATAATGTAATCGCGAAATATCCATTCTGCAAATAAACTTTTATATATCGGCAAAATATTTTGAAAAGCTAGGATTTTCTGACAAGGTGGTAAATGTTACGAATATGGGAGAAAATAAAGTGTTTCTTTCTGTTCTCCGGAGTGTCGGAGATGTACCTGTTGGAGATGTATATTCAAGTAATACGATTTAAGAGTATTTCCCAACTCGCATTTGAGCTGTTTGATGAATGATGTTTTCATAATTTTAAAAAATATATTGCGTTCATAACCTTTGTGTGTAAAGCCCATACTACGACGAATATTGGAATACAAATGTCGGCCATTTTCTAGTCATTTCATACTAGGACTTTCTTATCTTTCCATCTACCTATATTCTGCTAACTAGACTGAGTGCCAGCTTGTTGCTATTAATCTCCCTGCCGACACTCATAACTTAACACACGTAGGTACCTACACTGTAGTGTCGTAGAGTAAATTGAACGTGACTTTAGTTGGTGTTTAATTTATATGTTTGTCAAAAGATTCACACAAAAAATCTTTGCGCAGTAATGACGTATCTTCTGCTTCGTACCTCATTACGTCCCCAGACCACGTGTACCGAAGCAGAACATAAGACACCAATGCACCAGATTAGTATGTGAAGAGTAAGACGCGGCCACCGTCGTACACAAAGAGAGCATTCCTCAGCGTCGAAGCCAACTAACAACGTATTGAATCAGACACTCTTCATCATCATCCGAGAATACACAATTAAGGCCCTTATCAAAATACCTTCCCACCCTTTTTTGCCCAATCCAGCCACCAAGTAGGTAAGACAGAATTATTACTATTTACTTCTTTCATGCAGTCTAGACAAAGAAAGGAACATGGAAAATAAAAAACTGCTATTTTCTCAAGTATTTGGAAAAATAATTTATGTGACAAATTAAGTTTTTTAATAGGTCTGTTAGTTTCGCCGTCGAGCTCATAAAAGTCAACATAAAGATAATTATGTCATGATGTTGTCACAATATATCTGCTTTAATCTTTGTGGGATAATTAATATTTGTCTACGCTAGTTGACATTGAGTCACGTCGCTATACACTAGCTAGTACTTAGCTTCCAGTAAGTTGAAATAGAAATGGGTAGAATTCTGTAAAGTCTTTCCCTACGTGGATCAAGGAATTAATTATACTTATTGTAGAAGATATTGTTAAAACTAGGCTAGCAGCAATCTGATGACGTAGACTCAGTATCATTGTTTTGAGTATTATACTTAGGAAGCGATGATCTAAAGTAAATAATGCAATAATGATACGTTTCGAACTGTACTTCTGTTTAAAGTTTTTGTAATCTCTGTGCCCAGTTATTTGGGTTACACCTACGCTAGAAGAAGACAGAAAACTTTTCCGGATGTGATTGAAAGAGAAAGGAGAGGACCCGTTAGGAAAGTAGTTTAGACTACTGCATTTACGCGTAAATAGTGATGATTTGTGTTGATGTGCGTTACTACGAACGAAGGGTTTCTATCATTAAAGGTGATAATGGGATGATTGAAAGGTCTAATCTAAGAACTCATAACTTTACTGAAGATTGAGATAGTTCAACTCTAAATTTTGTACAAAGTAGTGAGATTTAGATTCAACTACAAAGACAGGCAACTAAATTGACTGTGATCCTTCATCTATAACGCTATGGACTCATATTATATTACCTAAAAACTAAACGCAACTCTATAAATAAGTGCATTAGTTTTGTATAAATGAACCACATATAATTGAGGACTTTCTTTTGATCCAAATTCAGAGGTTTTAACTTTATTTAACTAAAAGTTAAATCCATTCGTGCCGCTGATAAATCACATGAAGATGCTCGGTGTATGACACGTGCGTTACCTCACACAAAGGCAGGTAGCTGCTCACTGGCAGCTGATTAATGCCACTGACTCACCAGATTTGAGCAGGTAGCGCTATTAGCACAAACAAAGATTTCGTTAGAGACTTTATGTACACTCTTTACCCTGATGGGTATTACAAAACACCCACATATCCCCAAATCGCGTGTCCAATTGCCTAGCTTATTGAGAAAAATAATAATAGTAAATTACAGCCACTACGAAACTGAATCAACTTGTTAGAAATTGTCCTAATCATAAAAAACTTGAAGAAATTTACTTATGAAAACAAACGTGTTTAAAAATATTTTTATTTCAATTAAGCCTTTCTAAAGACTTTTGAAAAGTATAATAACTCTAATTGCGCGATTCCAAATTGGTTGTGCGGTTCCTTTGTAAATGTGTCAACCTATTGACACATACATCTAGGGCAAAACGCATCACGACAGAATAAAAAAAGAGTAGAATATTAAAATATGTATTCCTAAGCGGAACCCTAACAGGGATGTCAAGGCATGTCAAAAGCCTTAAAAAATAGAGGCTTGGGAAAGCTAATTGCAGTGAACAAGGTAAAAAATTAAGTTTAAAAACTATATTAATAATAATAATAATAATAATATCTTTATTTGCTTAAAATGTAGGTACATATAGTTGGTCAATATAGTAAAAATAGCGCCATATACATTTTGTCGTTTTGTGACATGCAAATATTTATAAAAACATTACGTAAGTTATATATTTAGGTAAACCTCTTGCAAATTAATATTGAAATTATTTCAGTAAATCTGATGTTGAATAAATACATTTTTCAATCAACCACATCCTAAGGGACTTTTTAAATTTGTTTAGGGGCAATTCTTTAATAGAGTTAGGTATGATATTGTAAATGCGTCCACACATGACGTGACAACTTTTTAAATACATAGTAGTGCGTGGTATGTCAGCTAAAACAATTCTGCTTGGGTTTCTTGTATTTCTGGGATTTAAGTCCTTAGCTGTTTTAAATAGATTAGGATTCAACTTAATAAACTTGGCCGCTTCAAATATGTACATACCAGGCAGTGTGAGAATGTTATATTTTTTAAACAATGGTTTGCATGACTCCCATGGTGGTATACCAGCTATAGCTCTGACACACCTTTTCTGTGCTCTAAAAGCCTTTTCTATGTCTGTCGAATTACCCCATAGTATTAGAGCATAGCTTAAAACAGATGATATGTAACCATGATATGCTGCGAGTACAGTTTTAGGCGAAGATGTTTTACGGAGTTTGTAAAGTACATGCACAAATTTATTTAATTTACCACAGACCTTATTTATGTGACTTTTCCAATTTAAATTTTTATCAATAGTGATACCTAAAAATGTAGTTTCGTTAACTTCTAGTACATTTTGATTTTCGTAACAAATTGTTAGTGGTCTATGTGGTCGACCATACGGGCAAAATTGAATAAAGTTAGTTTTATTTATGTTTACTTTTAAATTATTATTATTTAGCCATTGAATTACAGAGTCAATTGTATTGTTAATGTCCAAGTTATATTTATATATGTCAGTTTTTTTATCACAAGTCAAAATTAAGGAAATGTCATCAGCAAATAAAATACAAGGGTGTGAAGTAATGTCAGGAAGGTCGTTTATGTACAAAAGGAATAAAAGTGGGCCAAGTACACTGCCTTGAGGAACTCCAAATCTATTCTCTAGGGGGCTAGAACGATACGCTTGAAGTTCTTTATTTTCGTCAATATTGTTAATTTCTACTGTCTGTCTTCTGTTTAGCAAATATGTTCTAATCCAGTCTAATGAGGTTCCTCGGATGCCGTACTTTTCAAGTTTTTTCAATAAAATTTCATGAGATACGAAATCGAATGCCTTGGACATGTCAAAAAATATTACTGTAGCTATTCTACCTGAGTCTAAGTTTTTTAGTACTTTGCTAACAAGGTCATAAGACGCTAAAGTGGTGGATTTTTCTTTTTGAAAGCCAAATTGTTCAGGGCGTAAAATTTTATATTTACCAATGAAATTCATAAGGCGTTTATACATTGCTGATTCAAAAATTTTTGACAAAATCGGTACAAGTGCTATGGGTCTATAATTATCAACACTGGATCTATCCCCTTTTTTGAATATTGGCTTCACAATCGATATTTTGAGGGGCCTTGGAAAACAGCCGTCTTCAAATGATAAATTAATTAAGTAGGTTAAGACTGGTGTAAGCTCTTTGGAACAAGCTTTTAGAATTTTTGTTGCTATTTCATCATAACCCTCAGCATTAGTATTTTTCAACGACATAATTATTTTATAAGTTTCTTCAAAACTGAATGGATGCAGAAATATGCTGTTTTTTAAATTAACCTTACAAGTATCCGATATATTACTATTAACTACATTGGGTAAATTCACAAAATATTCATTAAATGTTTGTGCTATGTCATAGAAATCTTTTATAGGTACACCATTATTATTGATACAAGTAATGAGGTCTCTTGGTTTACTTAATTCGGATTCTTGTTTTATTAATTGCCAAGACGTTTTGCAAACGTTTTTAGAACGACTGATCATTTCCATATTATAGTTTTTAATTGACTGATCTATACAATTTCGTAGTAGTTTAGAATAGGATTTAAATTTACTTTGACTTAATTCAGATTTATCTATATAGTATTTATACCTAAGTGTGCGCTTTGTTTTGCAACTACGTTTTAACCCTGTGGTTATCCATTTTAGTTTACGGTTTTTGTTTGATATTTTAGTTTTAGAAATAGGGAAACACAGTTTATAGAATAGTAATACTAGCTCATAAAATGCGTGAAATGCCGACTCAAGGTTAGCTGCTTCATAAACTTCTTTGAATGAGAGATTTGATAAGCATTCTTTAAATTTAAGAATATATTCCATGCAATAATTTCTATTACGTATATAATATTCAAGTAATGGTATTTCTTTTTTACTCATTGGGATATTTATTACTTGAGCAGTATCGTGATCAGAGATATCTAAGTTTAACAATTCGGCTGTGGTGTTACTTATATTGCTTATAATGTGGTCAATGCAGGTCTTTTTACGTGTGGGTTCTTCTATGTGTATATTTAGGTGATAGTTTTGTGTTAAATCTATTAAACGTTTTGTTTCTTTATTTTTCAGCTGTAGTGTATCGATGTTTAAGTCACCAACTAATACAATATTTTTCTTCTTATATTTGTTATTAATTTTATATAGAAGTGTGTCAAGTTTACTAAAAAATAAATTTGAATCCGAATCAGGTGTTCTGTACAAGCAAATAATAAATAAATTTTGTGAGGTTATTTCAATTGCACAACATTCAAAATTTTTGTCTTCACTTAGATCGCTAGTAATATTAGTATTTCTGAATATTAGTTCTCTTTTAATAAAAATACCCACACCACCACGTTTTTGTTTAGTTGCTCTACAGTAGGATGCAGCTAAAAAGTATCCGGAAATATTTGCCATTTGTTCGTGACCTCTTTGAACAAAAGTCTCGGACAAACATATAATGTCTACTTCTTTATTATTTTCTAATAGGTCGTTTAAATGTATTTCTAAGAGTCGACGTTTATTAAATAATCCTGCAATATTCTGATGCATTATCCTAAGATATGTATTTTGATCATTATTCGATATATTTTGGGGGATATCCTGCGGTGCATCTGTCTGGGTGCTTTGATCAGATAAACGTTTTTTACTCTTAGTGTCAAGGATTTTGTTACCAGTATGTACTATTTGAATGAGCTTGTTAGTTGGAACCAAGAATGTCAAATCGTAATCCGTTTGATCCAGGGCGTTATTAATATTATAACATAGGTCCCTAAATAAGTTATGAGAGTTATTATAATCAACATTTATATAAGTACATCCTGAAAACTGCCTGCAAATCATACGTAACATACTATTGAGTTTGAATTCATTAACATACTTATTTCTTAAAATTCTTATCACAAAAACAGGACAATTTATAAATTTTAAGAAAGAACACAGTTCTGCATTTACTTTAAATGGATTTGAATCATTTTGACCTATAAACAATACAACTCTATCATTCTCCGTAATTTCAAAAAGTTTGGCACTGTTCAGAATCTCTTCTGTGCTGGCTTGAGGTTTTATAATTGAAATAAATTGGTATTTAGTGTATGGATTCTTAAGTCTCGAAGTGATGAGGTGTTGTGTCAAACCTGAGCATAATTGTCCTCCAAAGATGAACACTCGTTTTTGACTGAGTGAATTCGTAGGTTTTTGCCTCTGAGTACCTTGTCGAGCAATTTCATTTTGGGTACCCGTCTTAGTAGGAGCAGATTGAGAGCTAGAGGGCTGTATTCCTTGGATAAGGTTTTGCTGGTTATCGGCATTTAAGGATCCATTATTTTTCATGTCTTGATGATTTTTCTCATTGCCTATTTGCGGATCGATTTGCATTCCAACATCATCGTTATTAATAGGGTCTTGCATACGGGGCGATAATTTGGAGATGGACGAAAATTTTTGAAACGAATTTGTTAGACGACGTTTGGCGCATGTTTTTCTTGAGGCGGGTTGAATATTTCGCAATGATGATAGGGGACTTCTACAAATTTGCTTTAATGTTTCTATTTCTTGAGAAAGTTGGTTTATTTGTTTTCTTAAATCAGAGTTTTCCAGTATTACATTTTCTAATTCGTGCTGGGTGGTTTCTAGATTTGATTTTAGATTATTTATTTCGGTTTTCATTTCCTCTCTACATAATGATGTTACGTGGGTAGATATGTCTAAGCTTTTCCCAAGAAGGTCCTCTGAATACGAAGAGTTTAAGGAAATGCTCATATTTATTAATTATTATTATTAATGTTACATACCTACGTATGAATGATATGGAGCTGGAAGATAGGTATACAACGATCGGGAAGTAAGTATAAATCTGCATGTATTATCAGTCAACTACGGGATACAGCTAGTTGTGATAAACCAGCCGGTACCGACACATGCACAATTACGATCAATAAACGACTCGAACCTGCACGTGCAGTCTATCAGGCCCGGGGTCGCTCGGACTAAATAGAGCGGCTCAACTGAATGATTTAGGCAGCCTATACTCGTAGACTCACTGGGCCTTAGGAGGGTATAAGTAAAAATAAAATTGACATGGCTAAACACAAAACGCTTAAGCGACTCAAGCATAGGGTTCCAAAATCAGGAATTCACGTGGTGACAGCTTTTGCCACTCTGCCATCTGAATATGAAACAGTGCTAGGGAGTGCAAATATTTGTATAATTTACCAGCATTAGATGTATTTGTTTGATGTAAATACAGGCGTTTACGAATGTTATTTGAGACTTAGATTCGAGATTCTGCTCTGTTGATCCAAAATAATGGGATCCAGAGACCAGTATTAGTTGAGTGATCTCGAAATACTTGCGTGAGTTAACCGTTTAAAAAGATACATAATTACGAAAGCGCCGCACGACATGTGTGTTAGCATTATATGTAGTATAAACGGTGTGTGTATTTAGTGATGAATTATGTCTTCGAAGTCTGGAGTTTACAATATCAAATCAGTTCGTCTATACTACCGTTATTGGTACATCAAATTCTTCCTCAAAATCATTTTTTGTTTAATCGGCCTTCAGAAAGAAATTTCATTGAATGAAAGTCGATCTTATACGGTAGCTTTACTGTTCCATAATATGAAGAAGAACCGCTTCATGTTTTACACTTTATATTTTTATAGCGGCTGTAGGCGAATGGCTGGGGCATCGGATTTGCGATCATGTGGTCGCGGGTTCGTATCGCGGTACCGACGTGAACCCACTCGTAACACAAGCATTTAGCTTAGCACGAGGGTTGACAGGCATACTTACTATACAACAAAAAAAAATATTGACCTTTTGAATACCGGAACATAGATCTGTAGGACACAAAGACAATGACAGGCTCAAAGCAGGTTAGGATGTGGAAATAAACAAACAAACATACATACACACAGCTTCATACAGTGGTCACGTAATTGCCCGACCCAAGGGAAGTGGGAACGCTGATTACTTCGACCTTGTACACCCACTCCTGGTCCGCCCATCTTGTTATGTATACATCTATTCTTCGCAATAGCCAACAATAGGGATTAATTTTGCCAGTTGATCTCTGTATGAAAGGAGATATTTTCATTGCTACATATAAATTTATTCCTACGCAAATGTCGTCTCAGATATCGTTTTTCTAAACACACTTCTGCACTGACCAAGTGCTTTAACATTCATTTTCTTGAATGAAAGCAATTCCATATAGCCTTTTCTCGGATCGGCTGCCTGCCTCATGCTTAAGAAGGAACTGCCGATCTGAACTCCACAACCTCATTTTACTAAGTAATTTAGAACTTATACGTTAGTAAGACTTGTAAGAACTGTGAACGAAAATAAAGTGTTGACTATAATTGAAAAGTGGTACTTTGTATCCTAATGCAAATAAATGAGATTTTGATTTTTATATAATAGCGGCCTATAAACGTCCCATTGCTGGGCACAGGCAGGAATTGGTTGGCAATTTCAGAATCAATTTTTTTGGAATCCAGGTTTCCTCACGATGTTTTCATTCACCCTTTGTCAATGATGTCTTACATAATAAACAAAGTACATGTAACTGTCACATTGGTACTTACCTCGGTTCGAACCTGCAACCGTGTGCATTCGAATCCGTTCATTGAACCGCTAGGCCACCACGAGTTCACGATTTTTATATGATTTTGTGCAATTATTCAAAATAATACAGAAATCTAAAATTCCCCATCTCGAAAAGACAGAAAGAAAGACTTGTGAAGAATATTTAAACATACAGATTTTTGTTTTTACTCGTGCATCTGCCATGATTTAATTTTGACTCTAGATCACCCTAAGGTTGACTGGCAGAGAATGTCTTCTATAAGTTCGCCATTGTGCAAAAAAAGTAAAAAGTATTAAATAAAGAAATATTGAGAATGATTTCATCACGGGGATCGATTACAGAAAAACATTTAAAAATTAAAATGGTATTGATCCGTCGAATGTATTCGAAACATTGTCAAGTATATATCAGTAGTGGGCGTTCACCTATCGATATAAAACTTCGTTTCTTCGTTCGACTTCGTTATTTCTTTTCCAAACACTTCGGTACAATCAGTTCGTCGATTAATACTCATCAATGGTCACTCTAGGGCCTCTGACCATATCAACGAGTCCCGTTCATTTGACCTGCTGAACGAGCGCTCTGCGCTTGCGCAACTCGCATTCCGTGAATATCGCCGCCATATTGGGACACTATTATGATGACACATTGTTTGGATATTACCCAGTTGGTAATAAAGAAACATACTTATTTAATGATAGTGATGTTATGATAAATGTTGAAAGTGATGGAACAACAATAATAATATTAGTTTATGTATTAATCAGATAACATAATCCTATGACAAGCAGTACTTAGGTACCTACTACTAGTCTAGGTATAAGTTGCAATCTAGACATAACAATATTTAAGATTTGTTTATGATTTTGCACTAAAAATCTAAAATCTTCATTATTTTTGTACATAAAAATAATGATTTTATGTCTAACAATTCGTCTTACTAAGGGATATACCTAATTACCCTGTAAAAAAGTATCTCCCTATAAAATACGGTATCGGTGAGACTGGAAAACTCTAACCAGAAGGTTTGGCTCGATAGAACAAAATGGTACGGTGCGTTTATCTACCCCAAACGCAAGGTTGTTGCCGTAGCTCTATAATTATGCTTATTCGATTATACATTGGATAAAAATAACGGCTAGTTGGTCATCTATGTTCAACGATACATGTTTTTTTTTAGTAAATGATTTTCGTTTTAGTTGACAACAGCTGTAGCCGATACGCCTGCTGATATTTTACAGACATTTTCTTTATAGCCATAAAACCAGCTAAATTAAGTTTTCTTAACCTTTTGTAAATGTTGCGTTTTATGCAAGTTCATAGCAACTATATACCTATTAATATTCTGTGCTAATACGTGGTTGCATACTTGCAAAATACAATACAAATACAAATCTTCATACAGATTGTGAATGAGAACGGTTCATAATAGTGGTAGTGGAAACCATAAAATCGTGTTAAATTACCATTTGTTGCTAACCACCTATTGTTCCCCTATTAAATGGTTATGTTTATATTTCTTACAAACGATTTTTACTTTCGATTAAGTTGAGTCCCCACTAGGTACAAGTTGCATCAGCTTATTCTTCTGATTTGAGAATAACCAAAGAAATTACCACTAGCCTTTTGAATGCACAGTTCGTCATAAACCCAGCTAGATTCAGCCTTAGGGGCTCTAAGCTAAGGGCCTTGCACTCGTACGGAAAAACAATTAAATTATTCTATAACATTGACTCTAGGTAGTAAACACTCAAACTAAATACAGTGGACCTTTTTAAAAGAAAAATATGAAGTATTTACATGGAAAATTTAAGTTAGAAATTAATACAATATGGCAAGAGACCGGACGGCATGTCGCTATTTCCATGGAAGATGGGTAGGCCTTTAGTGTGGGACGCTACCTGTGTCGATACTCTTGCGCCATCCCATCTTCCAAGTTCATCGTGCTGTGCTGGTGCTGCTGCTGCGGCTGCTGAAAACCTCAAACGGCGGAAATATAACAACCTAATGGGCAGTTATATATTCGAGCCGTTTGGGGTTGAAACACTTGGACCGTGGGGCCCGAGTGCACATATGGTTTTCAAAGATCTAGCCAAACGCCTTGTTGACACTTCACGTGACCCGAGGGCTGGCTTTTACCTTGGATAAAGAATAAGCATTGCCATACAACGTGGCAATGCAGCCAGCCTAGTGGGCACACTTCCGGTCGACAGCGATGCGGATGAATACTTTGACGCCATTTTTTAAATTTTAATTAATAAATATTAGTTTTTTATTTTTTTTTCATGTGTATGTATATCATTTATTATTTTAGTTATGTTAAGATTGTATATATTTAAAGTTATTGTAAATAAATAAATGCCGTGGTTATTTAAATAAAAAATATTAGGCATTATTAATTAGGCTAGAAAGTTATACTCCGCTCAAACAATCAGGTTTCCCCAAAAATAAACACTTTCAGTTCCGGTACTGCTAATCTTCAATTGATATCAAGACAATGTTGACGTGCAATTTTATCTTCTTTTATCTATGGACTCAGGTCTTATCTATTAAACCTGACAGTGACAGGTCTCCTAAACGTTACTAACCGTAGATGCAAATGTAAAACAACGAAATGAATCAGGTAAGTATAAAGGACAGGTTTACATAAATTTAAAGAGTCTACCCAAAATGAAAAAAGCTACTTTATCCGCAAACAATGGCGAGCCCAACATTGTTAGGCGAAAGCTAGGGAGGACATCAAAAACTTCATGTAAAACTTACCTTTGACACGTCATACGACATTATTTATAAGTTATAAATAACGTCCCCTAACTTCGTTGGGTATACCTTGACAAAGGACTCTACGAAAACCGTCTTCATTAAAATCTTCTATCCAGGTTCAAATTGAAAAGTATGTCTTGGTCCCAGTTTCAGTGTTAATACGGAAAGAACACTTGTGATTAGTCCCGGTCTACGATTCCGTCAAATGGCCAACCCTAAAAAGGACCCTAAGTACACTACCAGTATTATGGTGGTGAGCGAGGTAGGCCTATGCATTACATAATCATCTTGCTTAATGTATCTTAACGAATGGTGCATACCACTACTTGATATAGATACCTACAGGATGTTTTTTTAAGAAATAGTGTTATTTTCAACGAAGAAGAAGAATTCACGTGTAATTAAAAATGCGCAAGTACAGACAAATTATATTATGCAGCTTAGCTTGCCTCCCCAAGGTCCTTCCATATAACTCACTCTTCACTAGTAGTGTCGTAGTACAGATTTTTTTACGGTTTTTTTCTGGACCGGCCGACGATGAGGCCAGGATGCTTATTTAACATTTCTCCCGATAGATATAATAACTGTCTAATTATGTGCATGTAAGCACACCTCTGTTAAAATGTCATCCTGTATACGTCACGCATACGTAACGAACGATTATGAAGCGATTAGCACGCGTTCTGGTTCATTCCCACGACAATCGTGGCTCTGTCCTCCGCCAGCTATCAGCAGACGCACAAGCGTCTGTTGTGGGATGAGCAGAGTCAAAGGCCGGGGAGGTCGCTATACCGCTATGTGAATCATTCAGGCAGTCGCTTCACTTGTACCTACTCGCGACACAAGCACTTCTTTAGTGTTTCATACTGATAACACTATCAATGCTTAATGGTTTTGCTCCAGTTTACGTGAATTCCTTGTTTTCGTGAGTAAATCAGACTGTTTGGTTTTCTGTACAATCGATCGCAGGGGCTCTAAACACTTTTTTATAAACAGTGTTTTCTGTGTGGCAACTTATGGAAAAAAGTTCAGTAAAATGAGTTCTAATCTACATTTTCCTTTGGTTTTTTATAACGACTTGTACAGTATAGATGAGTCTCAACACAGAGGTGACTCTTTTAGGTATCATGCTGTTATATATTTATATTCAGCTTCGTAAATAACGCTCCCATACTCTTACAAAGAAATTTCAGAATTACGAATTAAAGAATATAATTATGGTGATAGGAACTTACTTTCGTTAACCTAAAATGGATTCAAAAAGCCAAAAACAATCGCGTGTCCCTAATTATATCTGAGTAATATTTAAGATCAAACTGTAGGTCGTGAAGGTTAAGTGTTGCGTGTTTAAGAGAATGGACGGAACTTTGCGCTCTAAGCGCGTGCCGACACAATGTGGAATTCATTATGACTCTCTTCATAGTTATTCAATATCATCGAGTTGAATCTTTAAACATCTGAACGTGACCTACGTTCTCTTACTTATCTTAGGTATAAATATTTTAACCATACTTCTCCATTAAATTCCTTAAGGCCAGTCAGATTTATAGAGGTATAGTCTGTATCTGTAAACAATGCAAGGAATTTCCTGAAGGACGGTCCGCTTAGTATTTATGATAAGGGGTAAAAATGAAATGCTGTGCAAAATAACTTAACCAAATCAATAGTTTTTTTCCGTTTTTGCAAACTGATTATACTTAAGTGATAACTTGTTTGATCTAGTGACTAATGTATGGCGAACAATTTAATCACTTCTTGTATTATAGAATTTTTAACTATGAACTAAATTGATATGAGTAAGTTCGCCAGCAAGTGTCTCGCCATATAAGGCTAGCCATATGTTTAAGTAACTACAGATAAAAAAACATCTTATCACAAACCTATTGCCGTATCTTATAGACGAGAAACGTAAGATTATCACCATTTGTCATGATAACAAAACAAAAGTATTTGTTAGTCTCAGGAACTAGGTCACTATGGCGACTACAGTAAATTTATTGTAGATATTAAAAACTTAGCTTTTTATTATTTATGGAATTTCTCAAAAATACGAGTTATTACATTTCGTCAAGAAAAATCTTTGATTCGTGTTATGCATATTCAAATTATTTCTGCGTAAGCAACAATTCTGATTCCTCCTGTTCACTAAGGCATCACAGCTTAAGTGAATGACTCCTGCATAAATATTTATAAACTGTGAGAACTATATACTTACTACACGACACGACTTTAAGGCAAAAAGAGCGTATCACGACTTGCGAGGCATACAGATCAAGAGGCATCAGATAGCGATAAAAACGTCTAGGTATATCAACGCCCCTGTCGCCTGGAGGCACACTAAAATATTCGTGAAACTGATTTCGGGATATCCATATACTGCATACGTATTTGATGGGACTCCAAAAACCTTCTGTGACGTCTAAGTAGAAGCAAGTCGAAACTTCTTCGTCTTCTTCTGAGCTGGGACAGTTCATAGTTGCAGATCTTTCGGGCATTAACTCTTTCTTTCTTATGTCATCTTGCTACTCATCCATCCTTCTCATTTTCGATCTTCCTCTGCTCGTATCCATTACCTTTCATATTTACCTCTTTTTGTTATGTGACTGTGATGACGCCCATACCACGATACACCTAAGATTTTCTCTCATCTTTTATTACCTACTTACTTACTTCTCTGACTACTTTCAAACTTCCCCTATAATACTCGTTCCTTACCTTCTTTGTCTAATAGCATCGATACATTCATCCACCTAAGCATTTTTATTAAATTTGTATTAAATGCAATCGTATTTCCAAGCAATTTAAAAAAAAAAACAAAAAAAGAACTTATGACGTGATAAGTGATAGTGAGGTCACAATTTTTCACGAACTCTATGTTCTCTATCACCCTTACAGGAATTAAATGCGTGATACACATGTGTGATAACACTAAATAGCTAATTATTAACGATAATCACCTTAATCCACATAGTAGTAGAGATAACCCTGATTTTTCCACAACCTAAACCGATTACTTTGTATCTCTGTCATACAAATATAATCGAATAAGGACGGAATATTAAGAACTTTGATTTATGTAGGTTAGAATATGGCGGTTTAATAACCGTATGCTAAAAGTGCTGTGTTTGTCACATTTATGTGTGATATAGTAACAGATAGACATTAAAGAATCTGTTAAATTTAATTGTCGTTTAATTTTCGGGGGTTTAATGTAAAAATAAAAAATATATATTCTTTTAATATTCGAAAAGATTTATACCAAATGATCCACTACCATGTTGCCTCCACCAACGGGCATTTATCGGAATAAACTAAGTTGTTTTGTTTTATGTATTAGTCCGATGTACATGACAGAAATATCGTCGAAATGTATTCAATAACTTATGCGCTAAAGAATAACATACATACAGAAATCCTCAAAAAATTCCGCGCTTATCTTCAGGAAGATAGAACAATATTTTCGTTGTACTCGCAGATGTGTATAAAGACAATAATACAGCTTACAAATGCCTTACCTAGCACTTAGAGTCGGTGCGCTTGGCAACAACCTCACAATTCCATGGTTAGCGAATGCTTACCCGGCTTTATGGCACCAGATAACCGCTGGGCGTCTGTAGACTGAAGCGCTAGGGCTGACACATGTATCAACACATACTTATTACAAATTTTAACCACTATTTTGTTCCGTAGATGTAAACTTAATAAGTCAGTGGTATTTTCAAGGATTTAAAAAACACTCCGATCCCTTCCTTGCCTTTCCGAAACTGCGTGATCCCTTGTCGCTGCTCCGGCGGGACGGAATTATAGACGTGTTTAAAGTTTGCTGTTTCTTTATAAAATCTATACTAATAAAAAAGCAAGACAGTGTGTTTTTTAAACACTTTTATCTTAGAAGAAAACATTCGGGTATATGATTATACTCGTAGATTATTTATTTTCTCCTTACTTACTCTCCTCGGTAAAAAGCAAGACGAGTAAAACCTTGGGGCACAGCTAGTGTACATAGTTAATTACCTAAAAGATGAAGTGCCAACAAACTATACAAGGGTATTTAATTTACAATTCGCTCTGAGTTTTGTACACATGACATCATGGAAAACTAGGCACAACTTTAATTACTTCATCTGCAAGTTCGAAACCAACACCAGGACAAGTCTTGAATTCCTATTTAATAACAAATTGTTATTTAATAGGAATTCAAGACTTGTCCTGGTGTTGGTTTAAATCTTGCACAAACCAGTCATCAATCGGCGTCAAGCGATTGGAAGTCAACGAACCTGCTGTATAATGCTACGTATACACTGTGACACAATACAAGAAAGACAGAAAACATATTTATTCTGTTCCAGGAAGTATTAATAAATAGTTTTACACACTTAATAAAAAAATTACACAATTAATTAAAAAATACTCTCAGTTCTTAAAAATACATTATTAAAATTTGTCAAAAAAAATAGCATTTTAAATCGATCTACTACTTTATTGAGTAACCAAAATTTGCTCTATCCAACAGTGGCAGACGGTGAGAATTTTTTTTTTTTTAAGATTACCTACTAGCAGTGTGGGTGGCACATTACTAGTAATCTTGTTAACCCCTCGTGCTAAGCTAATATGCTTGTGTTACGAGTGGGTTCACGTCGGTAGTGTAATGGGTGGGATTCGAACCCGCGACCACGTGATCGCAAGTTCGACGCCTTAGCCATTAGGCTACCGCCGCTTTTGAAAATAACGAGGGCGCAAAGTTCGCGTCGTGGGTGAATACGAGTGTATGAATGTGAGACTAGACTAGACATTAAATTACTAATATCTTGGGATAAACATACTTATATATTTGTAGATATCTATATATTAAAGATAAATAAAACCCAGAAAGAACAAATGATCGTGCTCAACACACAAAGATTTGTCCTGGGTGGGAATCGAAACCTAGGGTCACTAACCACTAGACCTGTCAAAATCAGGCGGCGAAAATATCGTAACTAGTTTGAACAATGAAGGATTTGTACCCGACATAAGTAACGCAATAAGTTTGGCAGTGTATGCCATGTCAACAGAATTTTGAATACGTAGATAGTAGATGTTACAACATTTAAAGTAAAAGCTCTTCCACTGCGGCGCACGCGGTGCACGATTTCAACCCCCACGTAGCTGCACGTGTGTCTTGCGTGTAGCTGCCATTTTTATACAAAGCGAAACTTTACAGCTTACACACTCGTGTAGCATCGGGATGACAATACATAAACAGATTTAATAAAAGGACATTCTGTCCCGCATAGAGATAGAATTACAGTAGTACTCTTAGACATTTATTTTGTACTTATTCAGAATTTATTATCAAAGTATTCTGCTTTGAAATTGTCTTTTACACAATGTATTTTTAAGTATGTGCATTTCTTTTTATTTCGTCTTAAACAATAATTATACTTACTAAATTCTCCTTCGCAGGACTGCTGGAACAAAATATTTATAAAAAAGATATGTAGTAGTAGTACTTTATTGTTCATTATCCTATGAAGACTGTGTGTTGTACATCAATTGAAAACAAATGAATACCATTTTTCATCTTTTCCCTGCCATGTTCCTATCATTTGCGGTTGGCGCGATGTTTTCTTTTATTCATCCCTACTACTCTTCAGTATCTACCCCTTTCTTTTTCTTTTATTTAATATTCTGTCCGTATATAAATAAGAATATTTTGAATGGCATCGGCAGCCCTAGCGTCGTGGGTCATTCCCGGTGGTCCGCTGTACGTCGACCACAAGCGTCATCCAATCCCGGTAACCACTCGTAACCAACTTATTAATCATACTCCGTACCGTCATATTCTGCAGTCTCAAATATTTATGCCCCATTGTCCCTAACACAACAGCGTCAGGTAAAATACGCTTTTAATTTTATATTGTTTTTCCTTAGTTTAGAATGCTTTAAATGCAACGGGATTATCACAATAGGATAATAGTGGTCCATTATGTTTGTGTTAGTTATGAGTTTCT
Source organism: Plusia festucae (assembly GCA_950381575.1). Classification (NCBI taxonomy): domain Eukaryota; kingdom Metazoa; phylum Arthropoda; class Insecta; order Lepidoptera; family Noctuidae; genus Plusia; species Plusia festucae. The sequence continues at coordinate 15,434,382 of OX494432.1, read as the reverse complement.
TTTGATTGTAAAGTAAACCAAACTATTTTTAGCCAAGTTTAGTTTTGTCGCTTGGCAAGCTTTTATTCTGAACATGTTTACTAAATGATGGTTTGTCGACAGTAATTTGTAAAAACACTCAGATCAAGACTAAAAAGGACATAATTATTATTACCTATTCTTCATTATAAAGTAAGATTTTTTTAAATTAAACTAATTTTTAAACGGATTCTATCTCGGTGTCTTTTGATTTTAGTTCCCGACGTTTCAACGCCTTTGCAGGTGTCCTGGTCACGGGCAGACTGAGATGGTATTCTTTTGATGGATGGATTTTTGATAAAAGACAGGAGATTCGTTATATAGACACTTGCCTAACTACCTCGATAACTACGTAGCATTTAAATGAAAGTCTGGTATTTTTAGACTTCTCTTTTTAAGCGTGCGCACTATATTTATTGTTATATTTATGTAGATACTTTTTTATATTAAAACTGTGACGTAGATCCTCGCTATACCCTGGAACTCTGGAGGTATTCAATCCGTAGCTAAGTCTATCTTGCATGCAGGATAAAAAAAAACAAATATTCAATCGTTACTATAGTATGGAAAATCTGCTACCTTCGCTATTTACCTTCATATCCTCCATATCCTATCACAGTTCACAGACCCAAGCCTCCCCCAAATTGCCGTAACAACCTCCAGAACCTAATTGAAGTTTGTCATTTCTGTAATAGAAAACAAACGTTGGCACGTATAGGGTAAACAACCCAATAACATGCCTTACAAATACGACGTGGATGGATCGCCATACTGGTTTTTTCTTCACAAATTTTTTGTGGTCATTTTTTAAAACGGCCCGTGGGACCGGACTTCGGTCATAAAAATGCAATGCGCGTACTCGAACACAACGAGTTAAGTCGATTAGTGAAGTTCAAACTAAAAAGCTATCGTGTATGGCACGTAGGTGTATGGAATGTTAAAGAAGTAACTGTTTGTGTATGTCTATGTAGTATTGGAGTTTAGGTTAAATGTAGGTAATGTTTTACAAGATACCTACCAATATACAGGAATAATTTAAAAGGAGTGCGTACATTCAACGAGGTAATCAGGTGCATAAAACTGAACAACTTTGCCCAAGGAACAGAGGTCGAAATCTTAAAATGGAAAATGAACTTTTCATACATAGTAACAGGTCACATGACTTATGTTTGTATGAAAAGATGATTTTCAATATATTTGAAAATAACGAATCTTTACAAAGTCTTTACATAGTATAATATCAGTGGACATACATAAAAAAGATACACACAGACGAACATGCAAATACCTTCCTCCTTTTGGACGTCGGTTAAAAACAAAGTCGCTCCGGGCGGCTGTGTGTACCTTTAGATCTTTTAAACTACGCAACGGATTTTAATGCACTTTTTAGCAATAGATAGCGTGATTGAAAAGAAAGGTTTTTGTGTACAATTATTGGAAATTATTACTGTCAATGCGAAGCCGGGGTGGGTCTGCTAGTTGATGAAGCTTTTAATGTATTCTTGTCTACATTTTTTTTTAAACGCCGCCCGTACTAACGAATTTAATCCTTGTGTCGCGGGGGTTTCACAAACATTCAAATCACATGCACAAAGAACACCCAGACTTGAAACAATCATTTGTGGATCACACAAATGCTTGTGTCATGCGGGGCTCGAACCCGCAGCACGTCGTCGCACACAGTGTTAGTTAGTGTGGTAACCGTGCAATCAAGTTGTCGAAATCGGTTAATTTATCATTTTAGTCAGGTGCCAGACTTGTCTATCTGAGTACGACTCTTTAGACCACGGAAAAAAGTTTTACAAAAAACAGGTCGACGTACAACTTCACCTGCGGGTTTTTTGCCAACGTCTGTCAGTTACGTCATCATATACAGTTGACAATATATAAATAGCCAAATATTTATATTATTAATAACTAATAGGACTAGACAGTTAAATAGTTTTTATTGCTTTCAAACCTTGACAACTTAATTTACTTAACAAAAAGTAAAAAACTGTTTAGACTAACGACTGCATTTTCCAATTCTGAGAATCACCAAACTTAAACATGTCTTGTGCATTACCCCTCAAGAATTGATTAACGACATAAATAACTGTTCTAACGTAGATGAATTTCAATCTTAAAGCACAGGCATAAAGTTTAATACCGCGTTATCGTAATCTACATGAGTGCAAAGCATTTAGATCCTTACGTCAAACAGCAATAGCGTGGTTTCATTATTGAAATGAATATTTAAACCTTTTTTAGTTGAAAAGCGGTTGTAAAAGGAATAGAAGGTAACACTGTGTTTTTCAGCCAAGCAACAATGACACTAATATTTATGTAGTTACGGTTTAAAACGGGTCTGTGGTGAAGGCATTTCGCGAGAGAGGTAGAGGGGCTCACGGCATCTCTCGGCTGCAGGTTTGACGGGTTCCGTGTTACTCACACCTGCCCCCCGCGCCCCGAGACTCCGAGCGCCTCGCCCCGCGAGCCCGACTCGTCTGCGCCGGCGCAGGCACTGAGGCTACCCGTCTACAAGCAATTATATGTATTAAAAGAGCATGCGCACTAAATATTGGATGATTTTAGGTTTATGTTTAATATTTTGGATTTCTCTCAGGTATCATTTAAATGGGTTTATAGAATCTGCAAACTAAACGCTCATCGAAGTTCAGTGTTAATCTCATTTTTCAGTCATTACACTACATTACACTACTAATTGGGTCTTATTCACTAAGTCCAACCGGTTAACATGCTGTTACGTGGAGGGTTAAGAGAGGCTTCATCTCTTTCGACTTACTTTTATATATACTTTTAAGTAAAAAATGTGTTAAATGGCCTGTATATTCCTATACAAATTTGTGAAAATATTTGTGATTGTAGACGTTTAGTCTCTTACTTACTTCAATTTTTTTTTTTCTACATTAATATGTGGACAATGTTGTGGGTTACATGTTTGTTATATTAAATTAAGGGCTTATTGTATAGCTTTAAACATATGCCTTGAAAATAAAATAAAATATCAACTAACACTACCCAGTGACTCTCAAAACAGGAAACAAATTTGGCGTCGGGATTCTTGAACTACACTTACTTAATCTGCCTTAAGCCACGATATGTTTTGCTTGGACTTAGGGAATAACCCCTTATTTAATGTAAGTACTTACAAGGTACTACGTAACTATAAACATAAACTTATTGACATTATAAACCGGCTCGAACCGGTCTCAATAATACTATTATTCGTGAAAAGGATGAACAACGAAATTAGTATCTTCTTATTATTATATTATACTTGAATTCATTATGCATGATCAAACTTGAACATAACATATATATGTTGTAACCAATTGCTTTTTAAAGTCAAGGTAGCTACGCGGCGTAGTAATTGTATGTCACATGTAATAATTCTTAAATACTTTCTCATGCATGTGTGTGTTTCACTACTGTCTGTGTCGGCACAGCTGTTGAGTCGTTATGATTTGACAGACATACATATAAACATATACATATGGATTCAGGATCGTCGCGAGTTTCGTAAATATTAGTAAACTAGCTACCAGGACAGACTTCGTTCTGTCAAAAGTAAATTAATTAAGGTACCTAATTCCCGAGTTTAGGAAGAGTTTTTTTTTTACTTATTATTTATGTTTTACACCTTTTAAACCTTCCCTGGATTCCACAAACATTTCAAGATCAAAATCAGCCAAATCGGTCAAGCCGTTTTCATGCTGTCGTGACAACGGAAAACGGGTTTCATTTTTAACACGCTTTTTATATAATTATATAGATTAAACAAAAAATAAACATAAAATTAGTGATAAATAAAGATAGAGAGGTTATTGGCTATCTCTACTTGCCAACACAAACGATTTTCCCCGGATGAAAATAACGGTAAAAATCAAATTTCATATCTGATCTGTTAACGTCGGTGACTGATTGCCTTGTAGTACATCTAGTTGGTCATCAACGTTAAACGACACGAAATTTGTGCTTTCACAGTTTTTTTTGTAAGCAATTATTGCTTTCGTTGACAACCGCTATAGCCAAGGAAGCTACAAATAATTTCAATCTGACAAGTCAGCGCTACCCTTGACACTTTCATCATTATCATTCGCATTAGCACCATTCTATGTCAGTTTTAGATAGCCAAATAGGTACTATGTTTTTGTTTCTGCTTTCAAAGTATTCCAAATGACAAAGTCCATGAACAGAGGTCATCATTATGAGTTTGACCAATATTAAGTCATACACGCCAAGAGCTATATGATACAACCTACATAACACCTAAGCGAGTACTATAAGTATTTAGAAAATCCACAAATAAACCCTGATTGATGAAAGAAAGAGGTTTATTTATTTATTTTTTACTATTACTTACATATTAATTTCCTACTAGCTGTGACCTGCGGTTCCCCACGTTAGTCCGCCCCGTTCTCGTGAAACATTATTACTGTGATTGCACAGTCTTCTGTCTTATTCCCTCACTAATCATATTGAAAAAAAACCTGAAAGTTTTTTTTATTTTCTTTTATACAAAACCTTTTCCTGTAAATCATACACAATAACGAAATCGTACAACTTGTAAAAGACGTCGTCGAAAGTTATGCGTGTACTTTAATCTCTCTAATCACCGCTAATGAGACACAATTGATTTTCTATTTTTGCGGCGACCGGTTGCCGCTCGGGGACGAATAGGTTAAGCGATTCATTTTTATTTTATAGATTAAAAAAAAAATCTCATGAGTTAACATTACACAATGTTTTCTTTCCTTATTTTTATAACAAACTTTATTGATGTTATGAACTTATCGCCTTTCAAATCACGGAATATAATGTAAGTATGAAACAAGTCATACCTACTAGGAACCTTCTGTGAGTCATTTCCTATACTTCATTCTTATGAACCGAATCATATAAGTCACCTTACATGACTGTGCTTTCTTTGAACTTGTTTTTTGGACTCAATAGGATATGCAAATATACCCAAAGAAAAACCCAGAGAGGATTATACAATTACGATATTAAAAATAAAAAATATATTATGGACTGAACAGTCTACCCGTGACCACGGCCTTTGCTAGTTGGCTGAAACGTCGGGAAAAATAAGTATTTATACCTACCTTATATTACGTACGCTGTTCAGACCCGTTGCCTTTAATTTGTATGTTGGTAACGTAGTTACTCTATTGCTCTAGCTGGAGGCCCTTAAGGTTTCGCCAAAAAGTCTGATGAAGCCGTCAAGCCCTGCGCACAGAACTCATGCCTCTGAAATGGCAAAGGACGTATCCCAATAACATTAGCACTAATCTTCATATAAGTTGGTCGACGAACACAAGTTAGTATCAATATTCCTTTATCAAAATCTTGACGAGACTTTGATAACGCCTTTAATGTTACCGGAGATACGAAGTGTAAGTCAATTTCCCAATGCGCAGGTACGTTTTATCTTTTGATAACATTTCAGAAGTATTCGATTTTGGTCTAATTTTACTGACGTTTTCAAGGTCCTAGAAGATAGATCACAAGAAATGTAAAACCCCCATTTTGCGCTGTTATTTATGAAATATTTCTGTGGTTTTGTATGAATGTGACGTGTTCTCTATTCATAAATAGTTATGTTTCGTATTTACGTAGGTACAAGTCGCATTTTTTGTCACAAATATACGTTTTTTTTTTCTTTCAATCATTTAAAGTCAATATTGATCTTAAGTATAGCTGCATTAACATCATCGTTTGCCCAAAAAGTCCCTAATTTTTCATCATATTTTTTATAATTTAGGTTTGCCAATTTATAGCAGATAGCCCACTTTCATTAACTTCTTGGCATTAACTCTGAGAGGATATTTAAAATTGGGCATTTCAAGCGTAGGTATATAATATCTGCGTAGGTTTATTTATATGCATCCGTCGCTGCGAGATAAAATATAATTGTTTATCCGTTTTCCTTCTTCCCGTCAACTTACAGATATGTCTCAAAAAACCCAACTATTATACCTAAATTATCCATACACAACATCATACAACTGATATTGATAGGTTTGTATTCTATACATTTATGTTTACATTGTTTAAAACAAAGTCGCTCCAACTGTCTATAATCGATCCTGGCTACCCATGCGAAGCCGGTGGGAACCGCTAGTGTACCATAAATATAAGTATGTAGTGACTGCTTCGGTAGTCTAGTCCACCAGTTACTGGATTAGAACCAAAAATAGTTTCCATGGAGAAACACTCAGTACACTTCCAAGTCAGGAAGTTAGGCGGTGCGAACACCCCCGTGTCTCGGAAAGCACTAATGCGCCCAATCCCTCACAGGTCATGACGTCATGTTGTACCTTCCCATTGGGTAGTATCTTAAAAATCTTCTTCTTTTCGTGTCAATGATTCTCAAAGTTGTCTGACCGAAAAGTTTTTTACAACCATGTGGGAAGAAATATATGAATAATATCAACCAACTCCGAGTCGTGTGTATTATTTATTTGCAATACAGAAACGAATTAATAGATTGATAATTTTGCAAAAGAATGACAAGCGTGACAAGAACGTCAGAGCGGGGTATAGACTAGCGCCAGAGAGGTTGCATATTAATCTATTACTGGGTCGCTACCATGTCGCTACAACCACTTACACGTCACTGTCTCTGTCTCAAGCTCGCAGGAGTCAACATTCCCTATGTCGAAACAAACTCAGGGGTGCACCTCTGGATGTTGCATCACAGATAAGAACCTGACGTTAAGTGTTTTAGCAATGGATGTTTTTATTGAGTGTGTCTTTGTTGAGTGAGCTACAATCCCGTTTCATACAAAAAACAACTACTTACAGAAAAGAAATACACGAGAAAAAAACCGAGAAAAGAAATGGAGTAGTCTATTACCATTTTACCAGAATCGACTTAGGTTTTCGGTACCTCAGTATTCAATGCATTTGAAATAACTTATTCTAAGTATATCTATCATTGTCTTCTATAATACTGTACCTAATATTGTGGTACACACTATCTATCTATCAAATTTCTGTCCCTGTCAAAAACCCAAACCAAAGGTGCTAAGTAGCCTTAAAAATACATTTTTTATTATCTGATAAGTTAATCTAACGTATCTGAACATTAACGACTTCTGTCAAGTTGACCTCCAAAAAGCAGGAGTTCCTGAATTACTCATGAGTAGCATGCTACACGATTTGATATCAAGTCAATTGTGAAAAATTAGGTCAATAATTGTATGAATGCTATTTCAAACCCAATCGAGGTATGGACACCATATAAATGGACAATTGCGTCACTCGTCCTATTGAGACTCATCAAACAAACCTACCGAAATATTGCCGCATCACTTACCTCAAATACTTAAAAGGCAATACCTCAAAAACTTTTGAAATATTGCGTTGCATGATGACAGGAAAATTACATCACGGGATTTAACGCAAACATTGAGTCTGCTTGCGACCACGTCCGTTGCAACTCGGTCGAAGTAACACACAAAGTAAATGCCTGTTCGCGGTCATTCCCGTGACTCATATTATAACTCAATAGCCTTTTCAATATTTTGAAATCTTAACTTGATCTTAAAAGTCGAAAATATTCAATATAAAACAATCTTGTAAATTTATTATTTTTAATTATTTATACACATTATCGCATGTGTTAGCGAATATTTGTAATTAAATGAGGTTTAAGTTTTTCCTTCTACAATTTGTATTTAATTACAATCTTGTAAATGTTTATCGAATTGAATATAATGACCTGAGGTCAACTGAAATTATTCGGATTTAAGTCTCCGTGTTTAATTCAGATTTGTCTCCTGACGACCTCCGTCGAGTGCAGCGGTCGAGTGGCGCACACACCTGTTTTCAAGGTGTCGCTAGCTCTGAGGCCCCGGGTTCGATCCCCGGACAGGTCAATGTAGAAAATAACACATTTCTACATTATCTCGGGTCTGGGTGTTTGTGGTACTTTCGTTGTCTTTGATTCCATACACAAGTGCTTTAGCTACTTAGTTTGGATTCGGAGCAATGTGCGTGATGTCCACATATAATTTGACATTTCAATATTATTTTCATTTAATTATTCATTTCCATAGCTCATCGTTTTACAATCCTCTTCAGCTTGTTCAAAAGGTACTGACTACTGACATTATTCTTCGGTGAACGTTAATTATCTTTAAGATAAGTTTCATCACTACCTCGCAACAGTGTTTGATGCCGAATTGGGAGTGTCAGTCACTATCAACAAGATTATATCATCACTATAAATGAATCATGAACTTTTAACATAGGCCATTAGTAACAACTCTTATAATACTTTCAAACATTTGACTATTAGCCCATGTAGACAAGTAAAGTTTGTATATGCGATGCTAGAAATCACTTTATACAGTTTGTTTACCGAGTGGTTGAGTTAACCGTACCCGCTACCAGTATGCAACGTTCGAGAAAAAAAAATCACATTATACAATGATAACGGAATGACATTATAACTTATGTATGGAATAGACATTGGTTTTCGATAAGTCACGACTTAGATTTGTCACTTCCGTTGAGCGAATGAGCAATTCGATCAGCGTTGACGATTGTGGAATTGTCACTTGTCTAGAGGGTTGGTATTTTCCGGTAAACTCAATTATTTTATTATTTAAAAAAATAACAGAATTGTTTTATGAAAATATTTTCTACCAGTTAAAGTAGTTCTATTAGGGACACTACTATTTTTTTCTCTTGTTGATCAAATAAATGATAGTTGCTTTTATCGTATTTAGTTGTAGCACTATTACAACTAATCTAATGAACCTAGTTCATTAATGCTCGACCTGCGATAACTTATAAACAAAAACACCCGGTGGACAGTACCTACCTGTGTACTTATTCCCAGTTTATCATATTGAATTAATGGAATCAGAATTTACCGACAAATTGGAGAACATATAACATATAATGTGATAGGCATCTGCCTATTACAGCTCAGGCCCCACCCTTGCAGCAAGGCTAAAAAAAGATTAAAAAGTAGGTGCGCCTTTATCAACGATAATGCTGACAATAAACTTTATAATAATACGAAATTGATTACTAATCAACATTAAAGCTAATGTCATTTGGCATAAAGTAGAACGTCGATAACAATCCTGCAGTTATCGCTGCAATTTAACTTAATATGCTGTTAACTGATGCCATAAACTTTAATTAAACCGCGTTACTTATGATTATAAGATAAGATACAGAAACTGCACACCTAACGTTTCAATATCCTATCGCCGTATTATCTACATAATAACCTTTCAAGATGGAGTGTCGACATAGTGCAAGTGTCCTGCAACATATTATAGACTAGGCAGGCAAAGAATAGAGCCATCAGCCAGGCTAGCATGCGCGCCACGATAAATTTGTCGTGTTATTTTATCGAGTCTTACACGTCAAAATATCGTTTTGTCTTCGGCCCAAACATGGCTAGCTTGCGTGTGTCGTTGATAGAACCAGTCTTTGTCATAGGCAGCCATGTTAGAACCGAAGAAAAACTTTAGAACGAAGATATTTTGACGAGTAGATTCGATAAACAGCTACGACAAAATTTTATCGTGGCGCACAAGCTTGCCCTGCTGGAATGGTTTGGAGCGGGCTTTTACCGCAATCGGTGGCTCTTACACCCAACAATACTAACCTTATTTAATTACAAAACTAACATTACTAGCAAATAAATTATGTAAGGAATAAAAATAAAACTAATAAATAAATAAAAATATACCTACATAATAGGGTAGGCAGACAGGATTGCTAGTGGAAAGGTAGATCGGGAATATAATCCAAATATAAGAGCGAATATAAACAGCGAATCCACGAACAATGAACAAGACAAAACGACGTTACCACTCAAAGATACCACAAAAGAAAACAAGCGGGGTTAACCTAATGGCCAGGGCATCGGACTTGCGTTCGTGCGGTCGAATCCCACCCATTGCACTACCGACGTGAACCCACTCTTAAAACCAGCATTTTAGTTTACCACGAGGGGTTAACAAGAATACTAGTAATGCGGGCACCACATTGCTAGCTAGTAACATTATAAATAAAAAAACATAACTACATGACACAAATATATGGATGACGCATAAATTTAAGGCAACAACGCAGGCACCGAAACAATAAACACATTAATTACGCATTGCAATAGAATAAGTAAAGTTGAAACGGCTGGAATATGCGCAGGCAAAAACTAAGCGCTTGAGGTCGAAAAATTAAGGAAGGAAAAAAAAGTGCAATAAATTAATTGTAATTAACAATTCAAGTTCTTCGTAAATCGTTCAGTAAATCCCTTTAAACCACTTGGTACATGACTAGTTTACAAATAAGGTTAATTTTCCTTCTATAAATCGAAAGTCAGGCAAGTAATTGTTTGGTTATTCTCGGGTTTTGAAAGTCTGTCTCGGTCACCGATTGGTTCCGTACATAATATTTTTTTCATATAATAATGACAAATGTATAGTTTTCAGACGTTACCCGGTACTTGTAGTATATAACGATATTACTCGCCAAATTTCAAAGTTCTAGGACATTCTAGGTCAATAGGAACTAGATACCCTATAAATTTTGATTCCCTAGAGTGGTATAAATGGCTGTATCTTATTAACGTTAATTTGCTGTTTGATTTTTTCACAGCTTCAAGTTACTGTAGATCTGAAAGTATGTATATAATTTCAACTCGATATCTAAACGCTTTCCCGTGATAAAGAATATTTTACAGAAGGACAAACTGATCCCATAAGAGTTCCTTTTTTTTCATGTTGAGGTACGGAATCATAATAACCACAATACAGAACCATGAAAAGTAGATTTTGCGACAAATTAAAATGGCCATCCTATCAGAACCCAGTTTAAGTTAATCAATTGGTAGTTTTAATATCAGCAGTGGGTTTTCAGCGTAGAATTTAACCTCCCCTCCGTCCCCGTGAGTGTCGTAAGAGGCGACTAGGGGTGGTAGAAACAAGGAGAATGAGCAGCAGCGTTCTCCCAAAGAACTGAAAGTAAACTGCATTCACCAACCTGCCCAGCTTGGTAACTAGGGCAAAAGCCTTAATGATAATGACACCTGGATAGCAACACCAGTATAGTTTGGATAAAGTATAGTATAAAAGTTATAAAAGAAACAGACAGGAAAGAAAAACAAAACAGTGCATCAATACACAACGTCTAATATTTGCCTGCGGAATATTTTGAATAAGTCAACAAGGTAAATTATAAGACAAATCATCTCGTGACACACAGACAGGATAAATTGTCAAGTTTGTTCGATCGTTTGCTAATCTTACGTCTTTTTTGTACTTATTAGCACAGAAGAATTACTAGTCCAACGGAATTATGGACAAAACGTTTTTAGAACCTTGTAACTTGTAAGTACCAATGTGAAAGGGATAGGGATATTTTTCGACAGTTTCATTCGAATTTTCAAATTAACAGAATGACAATATTCTTCCAGTTGTTCAAGTAATAGTTGAAGTCGTTCTTCATTAGTCCAGTCCAGTCCAGTCAGTCCAATTGCAGTTAACTAATTTATGGACGGATCGTTCCCCTGAAATAATAATTCCCACAAAACATTTGAATGACCCACTGAAATATGATATTTGATATTCTTGTCCTCGACTGAAGGGAGCAGTGCATTGTTTTCATATTTTAAAATATATACTATACTAACTATAGTGCAGCTCCTTCAAAAACGAATAAAAGTACCTAAGTAATAATATAGTTTAGCTAGCCACTTAATAAAACAAATTCCTAATGTTCGATACAACCAATACATTGACAAAAAGAAAACTGATAAAACCATAATATTAGATTAAATAAATGTATTGCCAACATAGTATTTATGGTGGACTAAGATAAAATAGTATACGACAAGTTAATGCCTCTTTATGCCAATCGAGAGTTGTAAATGTCAGGTACGTTTGATAACGTTTGTCGGCATGATATCAGGTACCACGACTACCGTCCCAAGGTCTTTGATTAGAATTAGAATGTCGAGTACTGTCATTTTTCTACCAAATGGCAAACTAAACTAAATATGCAACATCCCTACGTGTCGTCGCTTACCTGAGTTCGTAAATATTCTGTAATGCAGTCAAATACATGGAGTTTTCACCATAGGACTGACATTTCGGAGCGGTTCCCACCTAGAGCAGCGTAAAATAAAAAAACACATTGCTAGAAATTAAAACCTATTTAATTATTATGATTTATTTTAAATGACGACCTCCATAGTCGAGTCGCGTACAAATCGGTTTTCAAGGTGTCACCAGCTCTGAGGTCCCGGGTTCAATTCCCGGACGGGTCAATGAAGAAAATGAGTTTTCTCCATTGTCTTGGGTCTGGGCGTTTGTTTATGATACATTCGTTATCTCTGATTCCATAACACAAGTGTTTTAGATTTTGACCACATATAATTCATTTATTTATTTATACTATTGAGTAATTCGTATTTTGACACCCATTTTTAACTCATAAATTAAAGTACATAAATCTATATGACTAAGAACTTCAAAAAATATATTACAAGATACTCAACAGTACCCAAACAATTTATGACACTTTTGCATCAATTACCAAGTGTGTGCACGTAGGATTTTATTCAAACGTGTTAACATTCAGTGCAACGACATTTCTTTGAAGTTTTGTGACGCTGGAAAAAAAGCGGCCGAAGTACCGCTGCGCATGGTAATGTGGTCACTTGACAACTTTACTGAGATATAGCCACTGGTGGCGGCCAAGAATAGATCCAAAAACAAACGGTTGTTGCCAAGCGATCTCTCAACTGTTTCCAGTCTAATACTCTAATGTGACGATGTTTGCATCATTATTATCCTTGCTTATGCGTCAAGTTCAAGTTGTTAAGTTTTCTTAACATTTTGCAACTTAAACTTTCCAGCCAAATGTTTTTATATGGCCTTGTTTAGCCACGTTTAGCTATAAAATGAAATTTGGTTAATTTTCTCTATGCTTTGTAGCTGATGGAAACTGAAATATTCTACTCCTTTATTAACTTATAGAATTACTCATTCATTTCAATGTCATTTTATATAACAATGTTGGGTTTGTTACAACTCTTAAAACTCGAGAACGGGTGGACCGATTTTCATGGTCCTTGATTGGTTGGGTTCGTCTCCGTCCCGAATAGCATATAAACAATAGAATGTTGACACAACAAAAATATCTTGACGGAAATGGGGACAACATAGGCGGGTGAAAACTGAAACCGCGAAATCAATTAAAGTTTAATTAAGTAGACTGTTTGTACAGATTGTAATTATTAACCGCCATATGCCAGTCAATTATTCAATACGGAATATCTGTCTGGGGAGGAGCGGGCAAAACCACACTCATAGATCTGGAAAGAGCCCAAAGGGCGGTTATCAAAGTACTCCTCAAAAAGCCTTTTCTCTACCCGACTGACGCTTTATACAAAGAATTTGGTGTCCTACGTGTCCGTCAGCTATTTATATTAAATGCATACCTGCATGTACATAAAACCCTGAAAAGTAGATCAGACTACCACACTCTCATCTCAAAACGCATCTTCAAAATCCCAATACCACGCACCACTTCTCTCTTAACCAGACGATGTCCGACCTATCTCCACACAAGAGTTTTTAACAACGCCCATCGTTGTATTCCCCATGACACAAATGAGCTACCAATATCTTCTTGCAAAAAAGTCATCAAGAAATGGTTAATGGGACTTACATATGAGGAAACAGAAAACATATTAACAACACCATCCACATAGAAAAGACGCACACACACGCACGCACATACACACACACACACGCCCTCACACAGACCCACGCCCTCACACAGACCCACGCCCTCACACAGACCCACGCCCTCACACAGACCCACGCCCTCACACAGACCCACGCCCTCACACAGACCCACGCACACACACACACATACACACACGCACACACACCCTACCAAATAATTACTTAATTTTAAGCTTTCATTATTTTACTTTTTGTCTGATTTTAAATATAGTCCACAATAAAAAAAAATAATAATAAAATAAAAAAAAAAAAAAAAAAAAAAAAGTCTGTCACAACATTATTATTAAAATGCGTACCCGTTCTCATGTCACCGCAACCGGGCCCCCAAGATACAGGCCTCGCCTAGTTTGGGGACCGCTGTTACAACATAACAAATCACCTACTTCTGTAGTTACAGAAAAATGTACCCTAGTTTTAATTTAATTTTAAGGCAAACTGTTTTATGTAACTGTGGATCAATAAATTTATTATTATTATTATTATTATTATTAACGGAAGCAGTTTTCTTTCTATGTCATGTTTACCACCAGCTTAAGAAAACTTTTATCACATATGTACAATTTAATTAACACCCTAGTTACTAACATATTCGTACATAAAGTTCATTCATTTTATAATTAGCGTTTGTTCGTTAAACATTGCTTGTTTTCACCTTTTTGAAAAAGTGTTTAAATGCTCTCAATACGCAATGATAATATGCCAATTCAAACAACCTAACTAGACTATTTCAGCTCTAATCGAAGCTGTTCATCCAATTTCTTGGACATTAGTAGGTTTAAGTTTCTGAGCCCATTGACATACCCAAATGGATTTCACTATTCTCTATTAGTCATACCTACTTTGACTAACGCACCCCATATAATACATGTTTAATTTCTACTTCTTAACAGATAGGATAGTATCTTATCCTATTGGATAATAACCATGGGTGTTAGCCATCGCTGGACAGTATCCTAAGTTCTAAACACTAGCAGGTTGTTGTTGAAACCTTTTTTTATTTATTTTACTGTAAATGTGGGTCGCACGCATGGAACAGGAAATATAGGTCGCACATTACTATCATTCTTGTTTACCCCTCGTACTAAGCTAAATGCTTGTGTTACGAGTGGGTCTACGTAGGAAGTGCAATTTGTGTGATTCGAACCTGCAACCACATAATCGCAAGTTCACCTTTATCATGACATTAATTGATTCCGATCCACTGTGTCGAAACTTTCGCAGACGCTAGTAACCATCATTGACGTAGGAAAGAGGTCAGTGTGCGTACAGGACTTCAGAATATAACATAACAGATATGGGACGAATACAAATATATATTCTCTATTATTTACAACACCAAGTAATGACATCTGTATTACGTAATATATTGTTTATTTGATAATTATTTCAGTATTAACAACCAGAGTAACGTATGCAAAGCAGCCACTAAATACGCAATGGATTCTTTTTGGAATTTCAAACCGCATGTTGATTCATTTAACCTTTGTTATTTGTATTTTCTAACGAACAATAAATGGTGTTTTTCCCTATATAACGTGTAAAATTTTTGTTGAATATTAATTATGTTTCTTCAAAGTCCCTTCATACGCCTTTCTTGACACGGTGTAATATCTCGTGGACTTGGACGTGGACCTACCGGCTACAACATTGCCGGCCTGTTAATGTTCCATTGCTCGGTTCAACAAAGTTCTCTTGTCAATTAGAAAAGAAACGGGTATTTGATCACAACGCTTGTTCACTTGTGGATTGACGATTCTAAAGATTTTAATCCAATCTCAGGTGATACTCTGACAACCTCCGTGGTCGAGTCGCATACACACCAGTTTTCATGGCGGTGCCAGGTCTGAGGTTCGGGTTTGGATCCCCGGACGGGGCAATGTAGATAAAGATTCTTCT